>MU181919.1:0-12846 GCA_016904865.1 Pissodes strobi
GTGACCTAAATTGCACGAAATGTAACAATGGATAAGCCAGACAGGCCTATTTCAAAGGAAGATGAATTGGACATATTAGGTGAATTACTCCGACTTGCATTAATATTGTACAAAGTTTAATAATTTTTTATTATTCCAAGTAAATATTATTAAAATGCTTACTATTATTTACTATTTTCGGATTTTACTTACAAATTACAGCAATCTAACTGTAAAGCCAATATCGCAATAAAGAACTGGTATCTCATGTCCAAATAAGTAATGAAATATTGCCATAATAATATTGATAAAACAACGGGACTTTTTGTCTAGTAGCGTGTATTATATTTGCACCTGTGACTGCTAATAATTAGATACCACTGTTGTTTAACATTTTTCAATCGAATCATTTAATACCAGTGATTAATAAAACCGCACATCAAATTGTTTTTAATTAAATTTTAGCACGTTTCATCCACAAAAGTCATTAATTTCAGGTATTATTTGTTATTAAAGTCAGTCACTGACCATAAATATTAAACGTAGATAAGCCCATTAGTTAATGCCCTGATCAGAATTTGTATTGTCACTCAATCGTCGACGCTCGATATAAATTATTATGAATTATTGGAAGCCTAGAATTTATATTTTAAAAAATATATAAGATTGCTGAATTATTGTATTTGGTCTAAAATCACTTTTTAAATATCGAGTTCAGATTAAACTTCTGAGTTCGGTAAGCTTCAAATTCATGTTCTTATAGTTCTCCGATTTTACTTATAAATTGGAATAATCTTTAACTACAGGAGTATATAATAAAAACGAAGTAGATTTCTGTACAATAAATTATGTTGTCTCATACCCTAATAGGTAATGGAATATTGTTTTAAACGAGACTGTGACGTACGTTTGCACATGCGACTGCTAATTACATACCAGCCTTGCTTAACAAATATTTTGATAGCTAACGCCCTTCAGACTTCCATGCAATCATTAATAACAATGATTAATAAAACTGTACATTAATTTTTTTTTAATTAAGCTTTAGCACGTGGTATTGTAGGATCCTAAGAGTCATTAATATCCAGCTATTATTTATAGTCAGTCATTGACCATAAATATAAAATGTAGAAAGGCCCATTAGCTGTTACTGCCCTGATGATTTTTTTTGCTATTCAATTGTCGCTGCTTGTTATAAGTTATTAATATGCTTACATTACATTATTACAAATCGTTATTTGAGTTTAAATTTTATCATTATTCTCTAATGTAAGGGAAATAACTATTAATCGATTTAAATCTATTTTATGTACGTGATGTCTGAATTTAGCTTTTAGACTTCTAGTTCCTAATTCAAATTCTGGAATTAAATTGTTAGATCGAATTATAATATTAAATTGTAATACTCTTGAGTCGCGAAAAAGCTGACCTTAAACTTTAAAACCCTGAATTCCGACGTTTAGCTCTGAACTCAAACCCTAAATTTCAAGCTAAGCTAAGCCTAACTTCGGACTAAAGGGTCTGAAGATGGAGTGTTGTAACATCTACCAGTAATTCTAAGTTTCCATAGAGTCACCACGTTAGTTAATTAAGTATGGGAACCCAGAACTTCCAAAGTTTGATTTCATAGAGTAATTTATGAAGTTTGGCTGGGAATTTGGTTATTCTCCGCTGAACTCTCTCCAGCGCCTTCATATCTTTAGCGTAATATGCACTCCATATACTTATGCATCCTCAAGGGTAGATCTTACATATGACTAATGCAGCTTGAGTATCATTTCAGAGGAGAGGTATTCGAAGCCTTTAAAAATCTAGCTTTTTAGAGAATGCTTATGAGAATACCATTTAATTATTCACTAATGATAATCTCCAGGTTATTTTGTTCTTTAGCAACATTCAGTTGTAGTGCTCACATGTGATGCTCATGGAATGGGCTGTTGCTTCCTAGGTGAAGCAGAGAGCATTTCATGTTATTCAGGGGAATCTGCCAAAAAATATGTTACTTTGAAGTTTCTTTAAACAAGGAATAACAACCTGTTCGACCCACTGAATACTTGTCTCAACTCAGACTTTGTTGCTCCTGTCTTAATACAAAAGTGTAGCAAAGAATCTCCAACAACTCACCTCTAGCACCATAATATTGCGGTTTATACTGAAGTTGATTAAATTGAACCTTATCAAATGCTTTCTGAATCTGGTCAAGGATTTTTGTAGTCAGGTTTGTGAACGTGGACATACGTGGAAGAAATTCATGTTGAGATAGACGAATATAATTTTGTTCTCCATGGAAGGCTCGTGAACTAATATTCTCCATGCATTTCCATCTATTACTTGTTAAACTTTATGTTCTGTAGTTCTCTGTAATCCGTTTGGGTTTGTGATCTCCTCTTCATCCGGGCTAAAGTCTGACTTCAGTGATTTTGTTGCCATTTCTACGTTTTGAGATGGAGAAGTAATTCTATCCAGAAAAACTAGTGATAGAGATGCATGATTCACAATAGGCATAAATCCTATTTCCCTCAAAGTAGAACTGGTTATCCTGTAGTCAGTTAGCTGATATCGGTCCTCTCTGATCTTATGCTAGACCTGTCGCTTCTTCTGAATTTCTTTAAAGAGTATTTTTCGTTAGGCAAAGCTTTTGTGAGTTAATTGGTTTCAGTTTGAGATGGGAGCCTCATTCGTGGTGATGGCATCATAGTCAGTTAACCAAAAGTATCGCTTATAGCTATATGTTTTTATACGTTCGTTGCAACTGTGACTTGACCGTAAATATAAATGCTTTTTATTGACCAGCAATAAATCAAGTAGAAATATTTCATCGCCTCTTACTCTGGTAGGAAACGAAATCAATTGATCTACAGAAAATATTTTAACCTGTGATCTGTATTAAACTGTCAGGAATTCGTATTGTATCCAATTTTCAGGAAGCGGGATTATAATAAGGGCAATTTTTGAAATTCTTGTTCCCCACCCGTCGATCTTAGTCATTAGAAATTTAAATTGCTATACCAGAAGGAGATTTCAAAAGAAGAGAACAAATTTAATATTTTGGATAATGAAGGGCCTTGATAATCTCAGGAATGTCATTTATGTATTTAATTCAAGGAATCACGTTGATTGTTTGATCAAATTTGATGTAAAATCCGGTGTTGCTGGATTGCTTTTCATGCGAACAATCTAATCTGTTATTGTACACTTTCTATCTTCTGAATTATGTTTATTACCTTCTCAAGTTCCTGCCCTGCTCTGTTACTTGGTTCCGACTCCACCACAATACGAACCAAAGCATTTGTCTTTGATCTCTTTCTTGCATTTCTTATATAGTAGAATCGATGGAAATTTGGGGCAGAGTTGTTCTTGGTAAAAATTATTTTTCTTCGCCTTTTCGTTCAGACCTTTAACATTGGAAAAGTTGGTTATTGACTTTCCCAAATCAAAGGATGTCGGCCCACGAATACTAGGTAAATAAGCTGTGTTCATATGTTGATGTTATTCCTGGTGGCATTAGATTTTCGTGTCGAATTTGTGCAGTGAATTAATCCACTCCGAAGCTGTCAGTAAGTATTATTAAAGAATCCTAACTAATATTATAAATGTGAAAGTGTTTGTTTTTATTCTATGAACAAGCTAAAATGTATGGGTAACGGCCATAGTACGTTGAAAATACCATTTCACTGAAGTTAGGTAACGT
This sequence comes from Pissodes strobi, assembly GCA_016904865.1. Taxonomy (NCBI): domain Eukaryota; kingdom Metazoa; phylum Arthropoda; class Insecta; order Coleoptera; family Curculionidae; genus Pissodes; species Pissodes strobi. Next base: position 3,671 of record MU181919.1, read on the forward strand.
CGGGCATGGTTAGTACTTGGATGGGTGACTGCTTGAGAACACAGCGTGCTGTTGCCATTGTTTTACAACCGATGTCTTTTTAGAATATGTTTACACACCAGTCTCGAGTACTAGCAGACTCGCTAATTTTTTTTTTATCTTAATTGTGGTTATTTGCACGTGATATCCTTGTATCTAATAAGCAGCCTTTCGGAAAATGTGTTTTGCAAATTTAGTTGCCTTTAAGATCGCTTTAATATGATATATTAATTAGGTGTAATACTTTTACAATTGTTAAACATTATTATTAGTAATCATTGTGTGTAAAATAATTATGGCGGGCTCCCATACTCTTATAATTTTGTTTTCTAATTTTAAACATTACTTTGTACCAATAATGCATTTTACTAATCTCCTTTACCTCTTTTCTATCAGTGCTTTTGCAAGGGCATCAACTGTATCCCTAATTTAAGTATGCCAGGATTATATTTTGGATCATCTGGCCCTGCTTTTTTTTGTATTACTTTCCCGATTTAAACTTTCATAAATGGATCCTGAATTTAACCAAGTTGCAAATTGAGTTTTTATCTATAGGAACAATTTATTGATGAAACATTTCAGTTGAATATATTTAAAAATATTTTCGTATTAATTTTGGTAAAAGGTTGCAAAATTCGTCAGCTTTTGACCATTATCTTTTTTGTGATCATAAGTCTAACTTCACCTTTGGTGAGCGGATCATCATTTTTCTATACCTTGAAAAAGTACGCTGTACGAGAAATCAACGAAAAATAAAATCGTCATGCAACGGTCGTGGAGTACTACTGGAGATTGATGGTCATATATCTATGTGCACCGGACACTGACTGCTGCCACAGGAATATCGACTATCGACTATACCCTCGGAAGATAGGAAAACGGATTTTAATGGTTAATGATAGAGAATGAGTTTCTCTTGCCTTATAACAACCCCCAACGTCTACGAATCAATTAAGAATAGTGACCTGTAAACTTCACTACCCTTAAAATACAATAAGCTATTGGTCAGATGGTCGACTGAATCTTCAACCTCTATAACCTAGTTGGGTTGTTTATTTCGGAATTATTGGTTAAAAGCCGATTCATACTATAGGTCAAGTCACGGTTTCCGGTCGCAGTCAGATCAAATATTATGGCTTGTATAATCAACTACACTATTCACATTGCACGGCAAAGTCAGGTCACGAGCCAATCAAGTAACCACGGTATTTCTGTCCAACAATATTTTGATCGGACTGTGACCGGACCGTGATCAGACCGTGACTTGACCTATAGTATGAACCGGCCTTAAATGTGCCTGAATTATCGACGCTCAATAATCTAATATTTATAGAAATTGCATATACAAAAGCTAATTGAACATTTATTGGCACGTACCAAACTCATTCTACAATATTAACTCAGTGCTGCTAGAACTATTACAGCATACACTAACGTGTTTGAATAACAAATTGTATTAAAGTTTAAGGTCCCTTGGAAAGTTTTCAAACCTTCCGCGAATCCATTTCATTAAAATTTATTCCTTAAAATAAAGTAATCTAAAATTTTGGTCAGGCTTCGAAACTAAATACTATCTGCATTAATTAGGAAACTTTCGAGCATATATGAAAACTCCGGAGAACTGAACTGACTAAGATAATTATTCTTATTTAAATGATCGCATTAATTTTCGTGAGGAGCTAACATGTTCTAAACTTAAAAGAAGAAATAAGACTACTAGTACCCCCGTTTGTTTAAGGCTTAGTTAAGCGCAAACTTACTTTTTGATTTTCGAAAACTTCGTAGGTAATATAATTCCAGAGTCGCGAAAGTTTGGAGCGTGCGGTTTTTACAATCTACATTACTGTTTTGATGCAGGTTTTAAATTTTGAAAGCAATTAGCAAAACTTTGCCCAAGTTGCAATACAAGTGAACATATTGAGAGTTACTAAGTTTTATTGTTAAGGTTCTCTCGGCGGTTTTCTTAGCTTGTATATGGATCTCGCATAAGGTACTTCGTTGCATGGAATCTTATAAACTACATTCCAGTTTTCTTTGATCAACAAAGGTGTTTTAGTCTCTTCGCAAATTTGACATCGGTGGCCTTAAATAGAATAAGAAGTTGTGGGTGAAATTTTCGACATATGGCACAACTGAGGAAAGCATCTTGGTATTGTTTATAGTATTTTCCATAGTTGGCTGTTCGTTATCAGGAAACAATTGTGTAGATTGAGATGCCAAAGTCAAAAGTTGGCTTGGTTGAAAAAATGTTCTCAGAGACAGCATTGTTTGCATCAAAGAAGAAACTTGTTGATAACTTTTACTGGGTAAGAGTTTTCCAGCAATATAGCCTTTAGTTCTTTAAGAGCAGAATCCCTATGTATTGGATAAGAAAGTTTTATCTATCTACTTTTCATGCCTAAATCAAGATATACCTTCATTTAAAAGTATATAACTTGTAACGCGTTCCGAGGCAATCGATTTTCTGTATCAAATGGTCCTCAGATTTTATCATCTGACCAAATGACTTTCATGTTAAGGAAAGTAATACTACTATCACTTTCTTCCTCGACCGTGAACTGTATGTTTTGGTTATAAATGTTTCTGCAATCCTGTTTTTAGGCACCGACAGGAGGAGGTCGTCCAGGTACCTGTTGACTTAAGGAATTGATATGGCACATATTGCACGCCAGCTCTGACCAAGTCATCAAGCACAAAGTTGACTAAAGTTAGTAATATTTTTGAACCCATGCGGGTACCAAAAATTTGTTTTTTTACTACTAACATGATAAATCACCATTATTAACTCCATTACTCAAATGAGAAGTAACATTTCTCACCCTAGGTAAATAATAATATTAAAAAAAAAACTAGGTCAATGATGAAACGGAAAATGTCATTTAAGTTTCAACTTGTTAGTTTGAAAACTAGTTGTCATTTCGGATTATTTGAAAAATGAGTAGGAAATGATTAATTTCAAAATCTAATCAATTCAAATGTTGATAAGGCTTGTAATCAGTGCTATTAGCAAAAAAATTATATACAGTATGACTCACTTTTCATGTCTTCCCATAGTATTTTTATTAACCCTTTATTTAATCTCGTTGCAAAGGAGTTGGCAGGTTTTAAGTGCATTTTGGCCCTCTGTAGAATTCCCTGATTTTTTTATATGTTGTAGCTAATGTCAAGATAAGACTTTTTTACCATTGCGCCAAAGTCCTAACTATACTGGGTGTATGAAAAAAATGGGTCCGAAAGTTACAATATTTATGTTTTAATAATATAATTTTCATAACTAATACATGTTTCAGGCAAATTGAAATACTAATATAACCATGTAAAATTAGTTTTATCAATAAATTGAATCAGTTTCTTATAACTAAGCATATTATATACAGTTTACAACAAGTAGAAGTGAGAACAAAATACAACCATCAAGTTAGTAGGTATGGGACTCTTCCAAGAGTTTCCTTCCTATTTCTAAAAATAACAAAAATTATGTTGGTACACATAGCCGTTTTTTATTTTTCTCCAGTGGGTACCTCCCTAAGTACTTTCAGAAGAACTAACTATTTTTATTCATTCTTTGTAAAAACTTTAGGTACATTTTCTTTTAATTAGAACATTTTTTTTGTTTACACCTACAGGGTTGATTCCATTTAAATATTAGAAAAATGGACGTAATAATTTTACCTACCTATATAATGACCCAAAATAGATTTAAACATTTCTGCAAGCCGCGCACATTATGATATTCTGGCTCTAATAAAACAAACATTTTTAAAAGTTGGCTGTGATTCGAGATTGACAACTCCGAAAAACAAATAGACCATTTTTATTACTTAATTATTTGACAGCTTGAATGCAAGATAATTATTTAGAAGTTCAATTTGTGTGTTTTTTGTCGAATAGTCGTTGTTTTAAGTTTTTCTACTTTAAAAATGCCCAATTGTTTCGTGTGTGACGTAAGACTTCCAATAAGAAGTAGGTTCGGGACACTTGTGTATAAACCTAATCAAGAAATTAACCAAAACAGGAGACGCAGAGATATGGCAGTTCTACATCGAAGTAGATTTAGGTTGGCAGAGCAGAACGTTAATGAGAACACTGGGATATGCGCAAACTGTGACAAAAGGATATTGCATAAAGTTCTAGAAAGCGAGGAAAATGAGCCGGCTATTTTAATGGAAGTTTTGGTGAGAAGGCAGACTGAAAGTTGTTTCTTGTGTAATGACGCTACAAATGAGAGATTAACATTTAACGCAAGAGTAGATTTTTACCTAAAAACTAATATATTTATACCAGAACAAGTTCGGTGCTGTAACATTCGTTTAAACTTTCGGGGGAATATTCAGCTACAATTTATGGGAAACGTAATCAGCATTCCCATGAAAATATTATTAAATGGCAACGATATTGCTACTTGGTTTTCAAAATTAAGGAAAATATCTCAAGAGCAAGATAAAACAAGATATGATGACGAAAATTATTTCAGTGGCGCTGAAATGAAAAGCTTAACTTCTTTAAATCGACAACAGTTTCGGGATTTATTTGCGACATGTGTTCCAGTGGAAATCAATGGTTGTAGAAGATACGTCACCAAAAAATATCTGATGGCTTTTCTAATAAAGCTGCGTCAAGGACTTTCTGATAATTTCTTGAATTCAATTATGCATTTTTCTTCAAGGCAAAACATGAGTATGATTATAACCATTGTAAGACAAAGTCTAATGTCCCAGTTTGTTAGAGAGAACCTCGTATTTGACTCACCTCTTGTCCAAAATCGAGAACAATTCTTGAAGAGACATATTACAGAATTTGCAAATCGACTTTATAATCCTGAACCTGCTGTACCGAAAGCCATCCTTTATCCAGACTGCACCTATTTCAAGATTCCAAAAAGTTCACAATTTAGAGTCCAAAGACATTCATACTCAGTTCATAAAAAAACACATTATTAAAAGCAGGACTTAATGTAGCTCCAGATGGTTATATTTTAAATGTTCATGGCCCTTATTTCTCTGATATTCGTAATAATGATGCCCAAATATTAATGAATGAATTCAATGAAGATAGAGAACGAATACGCCAGTGGGTACAGGATAATGATATTATTATCGTAGATAGAGGCTACAGGGACTCTGTTGAATTTCTCGAAGCATTATATCTAAATTGCGAAATACCTTCATTCCTGGCACGAGGACAGCGACGGTTTACAACCGAACAAGCTAACGATTCTAGGAAAATCACTAAAACCAGATGGATTGTCGAAGCTCGGAATGGCCATTTAAAAAGCATATTCAAGTTTTTTAGAGACATGATACCAATGCAACATTGTTTGCATTTAGGTGATTTTTTGAAAATATGTTGCAGTCTCATTAATAAATTCCACGAGCCCATACATATGCAAAATTATGACGATAATATTGCCACGGCAATGCTTAATATAATTGAAAATCAACGAGTAAACCATTTGCAAACCAGAGTCCAACCAGAAAGATTAGACCAGAGGGTTGGTATGGGGCCGTGGGTTCAGTTGAATGAAAATAATGATCATTTTCTCCGTTTTCCTGTCGAATATATAAGATCAAAGGCCTTTGGAACCTATCAAGTCAAGATCAGACCTGGATATGTTCAAGATACCAGCGATAGAGAAATAATGAATGAATATGCTTTTCAAACACAGATTTTCGAAAATAATTTGATTAGGGCCAGAATTTATTCGAAACATATATTGTTTATAGAATATAATGAACACATGGGGGAAGATACAATTACGGGAACTTACTGTATCTGCAAATCAGGTGGCCGAACGTTAGGCGTATGTGCTCATGTCGCATGTGTGCTGTGGTATCTAGGATATGCAAGATTTGAGAATGACGTCAGATACCCCACAGATGCATTACTAACACGCAGATGCGCAGAACAGACAAAATATCAATATTGAAGTTGTGAATTAAGTAATGCAGCGTTAGGAGCGCAGATATAAGTAGGTACCCACTTTTTATAGTTAGACATAAGAATTATTGATTTTAGTTCTAGGTTTGTTACGATAGCTGATATACTCAAAAATTATTTCTTTTTTCGAAAGCTTGGGTTCGATGCCGTGGCCATTTTTAGGGACAGTCTGTATTATTCATCTCAGCGCAGAAACAGTTGAACAAATAAATAGGATTTGAGCGTTAGAAGTGAAGTCATTTGATATGTTTTGCAATTAATTGTTATAGACGTAATATAAAAATCGCAACATTCGGACCCATTTTTCTCATACACCCGGTATAGTTAGGACTTTGGCGCAATGGTAAGAAAGTCTTATCTTGACATCAGCTACAACATATAATAAATTCAGCGAATTCTACAGAGGGTCAAAATGCACTTAAAACCTGCCAACTCCTTTGCATCATACTCTTAAAGTGCTTAGGACCTGCCTACTCCGTAAAAACATTCATCTTTCCGTACTGTATAAAATATGCTACATACCACTAATAGTACGGGAGGCCACGACCAAAATCCTTGATTATCGCTATCAGTTTAAAACCATAAAAAATAGATAAAACACACTAAACCATGAATTTTTGCCTTATCAACTGGTGTCCGGAAACGGTGCGTTTTAATGGGGCGCCATTTCTGCTTTGCAAAAAATTAAAATGACAAAAATTTATTGCGTCTGGTTATTGGATAAATCAATTAATATAAGTTCATATTGTAATAAAAAATTTTATATCAGACATCTGCGGTGTTGCCTTTTATTTAACCGGAAGTTGTATACACATCGGACCTTATAAATTTATCGCTGTCCGATTGAAATATTTTTTAACATACTTTTTTGAGTGACTTTATTAGGAAAATGATGTTATCAGACATTTTTAATGGTGCGGTGCGAAAGCAAAAATTATATTAATCATAGTTATGTGACAAGAAACAATATGCGTAATTTAAATCTGCCGAATTTTTGTTATAGCACTACCCAAAGATGTAACTCGTACCCTGATCTTAAAATCTTGGATATGTTACTGATATCAAATTTACCTTTTCATCAATGGGTCCGGCAGTGGGGTTTGAAATTGTTTGTTTATTTTCGTCAATAGACAACCATGCCTGAATGCTCCTAACCCTGATAGCACAAAATATTTTATAAATATTTTAAAAAAATATTTGTTAAATATTTGCGTGACAGAGTTTTAAATATTTAATAAATATCTGTTTTAAATATTTATTTTATATATATTTGAATTATTTATTTTACATATGTTTTAAATATGTATTTAATATTTTTTTGAATTAACTGTTTTATATATATTTTAGACTCGATTTTGAATATTTATTTCATATTTTTTAAATTATTTCTTTTGCATTAGAAGGGATCTTTTTGGAATAGGACTAATGGGAGTAACACACATACCTTGCTGTTACATAAGAGACTAGAACAAATAACAAATAAACTAAAATTAGTTTAAACACGTATGTACACGAACCTGCACAAAACAACAACAAACAACCTCCAACGATTTACCAAAAAACTGTTCTTCACTGTACGACAAATATTAGCGCAATCGTATAAAATAACTTGAATTATTAAACAGAAAAAAGATGAAACCCCGATAAAGTAAATTGAGGAACAGCTTCGAGTTCCAAAATATTTATTTAATATTATTTAAATATTTGCAATAAATATGTTTTTACAAATGTTTTCTAAATATTATTGGTTCTACTGAAATATGAAGTTCTTTGAGAAACCACGGAAATCACAGCAATTGATCAATGCAATATCTTACTATTAATAATAGGTAGCTCGCACAGCACTAAGGCAATTTAACTGAATTTTCAAACATTTATTTAATATTACCTAAATATTTGCAACAAATATTTTTTTTGGAAATATTTCCTAACTATTTTATTTTGCTAAAAAATATTTAATAAAGATATGAATTTTTTTTAAATATTTATAAAATATTAAGTGCTATCAGGGAAGTTTCTGTGGTAGGGTATTCAAGATTTTTGTTATAATCATTATATCATTAATGATTTCTCCAGCCTTTTTTTATGTTCTTTGTCAAATTTTCTATTTTGGCTATATATTGAGCAACAATGTCTTTGAACTTCATTCTATATTGAGCAAACTTTTCATATTCTAGTATCTTCAGTGTTCCAATTTCTGCGAATTCACCGCTGCTGTAATTGTCAATTAAAAAATAAAAACTTCCCAGTCGGCCTTATCAAAAATGTTCTGCTTTTCTAGTGGCATCCTTAGTTCATATAATAAACAGGGCTTTGATCTTAGTCAATTTCTTGACAGTTTTAGGACCTACTTTGAACTTCCATTAGTGGCTACTAAGTTAATCAATGTTTTGAATATACAATTTATTTATTTATATACAGATACAATTAAGAAAATGCCAGTATAGTTTAATTTATAGCATCGAATGCACGATGGGCTAAAAGTTTGTGTCTGCCCACTGTTTAGTGTTTACAGACTGACAAAAGATAAAGTTAAAAGACAACATATGCATACAAGATAGGGTTGACCATTCCAATTTAATACTAATATAATTACTAACAGTTACCAAAGCCCAACAGTACCCAGAATCCGTTTAGTATTGGCCACAATCCAGGCATTTATTCCTTACTTTCATTACTTGACTCTTTCGTGTCAAATTTAAATTGACAAAAACTTAAATAAAACATAAACTGTCTAATTTAACCACTTGTGAGAAGCGCAATAAATGAAGTTACTGAAACATAAAAGAACTTCTCTAAATTCTTGCTAGTTAAATTCCAAAGGCTTGTTTGCAATGCAAAATTAAACTTTTACTATTTACGTTTTATAGACCTGCAACTAGGCTGATTTCATCAGGGATTTAATTAAATAGGGTATCGGTTTTAGCGTCTTAATTTCCTAACTAGTCAGGTAATTGAAGCCGGAAAATTAAAACCAAGTAAGGCAACGCAATTTGAAAGATTTTAAGGCGAAATAAATGAAAATGTTTTGCTAACAGGTAACTGAAAGAGAACTCATTTGAATAAATTCCTTGTATAAAGGGATTTGTTTTTTTTTTTGGGCATTTTAATTAATATACAATAAATTATACATAAAAAATCAGTATGCAAATATAAAAAAAGAAAATCTACTTAGCTTTTCAATAATACAATAGAGTTATGCATTTAATTTCTTTTTTTTT
>MU181919.1:31897-69445 GCA_016904865.1 Pissodes strobi
AAAATAAAAGGTCATTAAGCATTAAAAAAGGATCCAATTTAACTTGGTCCACAAGACATAGTTTTTCCAAAATTAAAGTATCAATTTTTATTTTTGTTTGTATTTACCTGGTTATTTAATGGTCAATATTCCGAACCCTTTCAAATCTTTTTTGCCCATTTTTACATCTTTATTTCATTTGGCCGATTGTTGCAACGACCTGAAATACATTGGTTTAGAAAAATACTCCCTTTTCTGTACGCCACTGAAGTAGATCGTCTTTGCAAAGTTCTTTTTAATCCCAATACTTTAAGCCATAACATATCCAAAAATTATAAAAAATCCTCTGAAAATAAAAAAGTTATTAAGCATTACAGAGGGTTCTAATTTAATTTTGCCCACAGGGTATATGAATGGATAGCCGGGAAAAAAGTAGTCACTTTTTTCCCGGGGAAAAAAGTAATTTCATAAAAAGGGATATTTTGTTACCTGGTAACAGAGATAAAATGTCAAACGTTGTTCCCCTTACAGAAAAAAAAATTTAAAAGTTAGCTTGGGAAAACCCCTAACCACTCGTACGTTTTCCCAAAATTTAGTTCGTTTTTCGTCGCTTATTTGGTTGCGACGCGAAAATAGATCCCAATAACGTTCGTCTACGCCAACGCAACGTTAAGTTTCTATAAAAGGGTAACTGGCACGACAGCAGTGTACTAGGAATCGGGAATTATTCAAATGGGGTTACTGTTGCGTGTCCTATTTAATTCGCTTGAGCAGAGGGTCGCCGGAATAATTATTGTATTGTCTACGTTTTTAATAGTCGAAAGAAAACTTTGACAAAGGACGAGATGCAATGTTTGAATTGGTAACAAACCAATGTCACCTTGGTGTTTTGCTAAGTGTGTATTGTGTTCAGGGGTGGATTAACGATACAAGGGACATATGACCACGATTCATTGAGAACTCCTAGCGTATATTTTCTTCAAAAATAAGAGAAAATTGTATATTACATTATCCTAATAGAAGCACAACATTGGCACTTGTCACAAAGTCTTATTCACTGCACTAAAAAGTAGAACACCTGATATAAAAAAATTAAATGTTGTTTCCTCGATTCCATGCGCAGACTGTCCGAAAAAACTATATTGGTATGACCAGTCAACTTCTCAAAAATAGATTGAACGAACACAAATATATAACATGATTACATAAACACGAGAAAGACAGCAAACACACTTTTAATTATTGTAATACGAAAATATTAAATAAAGACTCTAACGATCGTCAATTAACTGTTAAAGAAATGATGGAAATAAGAATAGAAGCTAATGCGGTTTCTACACACATCTTTTATAAACGTAAAAACGGAAATCTATGAAAAAAAATAATAAATGGAATTTTCGATTTTTTATAACCCAAGCTAATCCTGTAAATAGAAATTTCATAAGCAATAAGGGATATTAACAGTTTGAGAAGTGAGATTTTCTTTATAAATGCGAGACTAAAATAACGGCTTTATTTTTTTTGTGACACACACACATCTCTTTTACACCTTGTAGACAATAAAAGGTTTTAAATTTAAAAAAATATTACCAAACAGGCGTATTCAAAATTAAATTCGACAAATCACACATAGGGAACTTTTCGTTTGCAACATATATAAATATACAGTATGTCTCACCTTTTATGGCTCCCATACTCTAGCTCTATTAATAGTAGTACGATTTTAATAAAATTTTGATTGATGGTACCAACCCACGATGTGATTATGGTGCAATAAGAAAATATATTTCCACCAGTAAGCCCTTCGATATACCTAATAAAAAAGTGAAAATTTTTTCAGAATAAAATATGTTAGGCAAATAATGTCATATTCTTGTTTGGCATAATCGAAAACCCCGCTATTATACCAGTTTTTAGCTCAATAGCAGACAGGATGTTCACATCGTAAAAAATATTTGTTATATAGCATTCCAGATGAAAATATGTATTTTCTGGACTTAGCTAATGCCAAGTAAGCAAGCAAATTATGTGAAATTAATGCTAATTATACTTAATTATTAAATAACGGATTTTGAATGCTATATATACAAATTAAAAGTAAATTTTCTTGTTGGGCCATAATCACCCGACGTCGACGGATAGATACTAAAAGTTTATAAACATCGAACTACTATCAACGAAGCCATAATATGGCAGTCATAAAAACTGATACATACTGTATATGGTCTGCTTAAATCACCCAGGAATTTAGATCCTTATCGGCACTAATCAGCCACCATGTATATAAAAACCATCATATAATGAGAAACATAGAAAAAAATCATGTGCGCAGTTCACACGCGGTAGATGTGATACATTCATAAAATTAAACCAAGCGGTCGCCCATCCAAGTACTACCCACGCCCGTCGTTGCTTAACTTCAGTGATCGGACTAGAACTACTTTTTACTTTTTAATGTTGACAAACATGTAGCAACTGTATAACTGTGTTCTATCTCATTCTCTTGCAGGCTACATCCTATAGATCTCTTTTTAGTGTCGTTTTTTCTCTTTATCGGGTCTCAAATCACACCAGTGCTAAAGAAGTTTTCACTTCAGAAAATGCAGAAAAACTCTACTTATTTTATATGCTGTATTCTTTCTACTATTTGATCTTTCTATTCAAAGGAAAATGCTCGGCCACGTCGATTTTGGTTGCTTGATGTGCAACTTGTAGTCAGATTTGTCTGTACCGGGTGACTTCGTATAAACTAGCATCACCCGTAACTTTTTGTTTATTATTGTACGGGAACAATATATACAGACAAATCTGTATTGTAATTTCCGATAATTCTGCATATATACGGGCGGCGACAAAAAGTATATATTTCTGGCTAAATTAAGAAATCTTTTTTTCTAATTTCCAATACGCAAGATGACATTTGGTTCAGCCATTTTTACGCTATCTAATTTTAAAGTAGAATTGAATTTGCATTATGTTGATATACGCTGCCATGATTATTGTATAGAAATCAACTACTTTTTGAACAATGAGCCAAGAAACCAACAGTAACAAATGTTTCTAATCTAAATTGATATTGTCATTAGATAATTTATTTTTAAAATGGTGTTATCTGTGGCAGAAAATCGAGATATAAATTTTCCTATAAATAAATTATAATAAAACAGCCGTGCAAAGATTGAATAAACAATGTTTTTCTGAGTAACCAGATAGATATTATAATAAAATAATAAATAATATAGAATATTAAACAGAATGAATGTTTCCTCATTCATTATCTATGCATTCTTTTAGTAAGGGGTTTCTAACTGCTCAATTGCAATCTCTATAAAATTACTATTTCTTTCATATAGATATCTTATTCCTTGTGTACTAAAATGTTTTATGCCCTCAACATTGTCATACACTTTTGTTTCAATATGCCTCCAAGGAAAATTGTCCATAGGCGTTACATCGGGACTATTTGAATAGTCCCGTTTTTTTTTCCAATCCATTCATTGTGATTAATATTTAATAAATTACTTACCTCACATGCCACATGTGGCGGGGCACCGTCATGTTGAAAAATTATGTTCATATACTGCCTCAACGGTAAGTTTTCTAGCATGTTTTGCAGTCATGTTTCCAGAAATTGGTTATATGGGTTGTAGAACTCCTTTTATACGATCGAATAAATACTACAGGCAACTGTAGAGTTCTGTATTAACTTTTACTATAATACATCAGATGGTAAAGCTACATGATGTATATTCTTATAATCTGCGTATACGTAAAAATGTTATTCAGTCTTCTATTCTCTCTCTATATATCCTATATTGGTATAGATTCACGGCTCGGTCGTGTATCAAAACATTGCACTGACGAGGTTGACTAAACAAGGTTTTAACCTTAGCCTTGCCGACCGTGTTAGGTATCGCGATCATTTAAGCTAAACAATAACACTACGTGAACTGCGTAATGTAAATAACCTTCGTCTAGACCTCGGGCTAGTCGGGATGTTTTAAAGATCTAATTTGTGAAATACCGAGCGTTTCTTGATGCACTGCAGGGTTCTGTTATTCAGCAGTCCGCACCATACATGGTACTGTCCCTCGCTCTTGAAACCGAACTTCCCTGACGTACTGAGGATTGGTAATCCACTTAAGTATGCTAAAGTATACAAGTAGAAAAATATTTGTTACTATATTGTTTTCATTTTCCACTGTTCAAAACGCTGTTGATTTTTATGCAGTAATCGTGGCCGCGTATATCAAGATAATGTAAATTCAATGCAACTTTAAGATTAAATAACGTACAAACGGCTGAACTGAATATGTACTTGTATAGTATATTTGAAATCAGAATAATAAAGATCCTTCATTTTAGTTAGCAATAATATACACGGTAATCCATTAACAAATATATACACTTTTTGTCGCCCCCCTGCATGTATGCAGAATTACCGGATATTACAATATAGATTTGGAAAGGGAAACATTTTTACGGGAGTGCTAGTTTATACGAAGTCACCCGGTACAGGGTAGTGCATGAAAAAAATATGACGTCAAAGATACTTATTTTAAAGGATATACTCGTGGGATATTCCAATTCTGTGAAAAATAGGTATATTTTGTGTAAAACTACCTAAAGCTTAAGCTTAAATTAAATTGTTGTCGAGACATTGACGTATGGAAATTTACTTATTGGATATTGATTCGCTGGGGCATCTAAATAATTTGACTTTGAATCACATAACACTTTCCTATATAAGTTTTTAACAAGCTTTGACGCCAACTTCCAATCGGAAGTATAAGGTTTTCCGGACTCGACTACTTCCGGCTAAATCAAAAGGACAATCTATTGGATTCAATATTAAGGCTGCTTTGTAGTTCTCGTAATATGGAAATGGTCGAGTCACACGTTCAGCATTTTCATATTGCCAATGGCTTCGACAAACGAGATTAATTAGGTTATAAAACATATATTGTATAAAGGCTGATTTTCATATATAGGACTGTGCAATGACTGTGCGCCTACCGTGCATCTACCGTATCGTTTTCCCTGTATATCAAAAAATTGTATGTTCCATATATAACGCACTGAAGCCCTTATTTACATTTACACATAAAGGACTGTGCTACGACCGTGTTGCGGTCGTCCAGTCCCATGATACAAAGAATAACCCAGTCCTAGTGTGAAAATGTAGAAGACCTGCGACGCGACGGTCGCAGCATTGTAGGCGTACAGTCGAGTCGGTGCACAGTCCTATATATGAAAATCAGCCTTTAAGTTACCCCTGCGTGTACCGTATCAGGTGTAAAGTTAAAATTAGTCTTTATTTAGATATTGTATTCACTATTCACTATAGACTTTAATTTTGATTTACGAATAAAAAATATAAGTTAATTTGATCTTGTATATTTCTTTCCACAATATTGCGATTTGTAATTTAAATAATAAATATCTGACAGGTTATGGTCTCAGACGCGCGTAGTGGTAACAAGTTCGAAAATATAGGAGGTTGTGCAATTCAGTTTTCGTCGTTGTGATAAAAAATTAACGTGGCGGTTAACGAAAGTAATATCGGGACAAGTGTGAAATACTTAAAGGGCGAGAAAATTATACCAACTAGAAGTTCCAAATAACTGCAAGTCAAGTCAAGGAAGACATTTCACACTAGATCTCTAAAGAAACTCTTATTCTATAAAATTAGAGCATTTTGCCACAATTGAAGGGTATGATGACAACTGATATTCAGAGGAAAGCCACCGGATATTGAGTCCTATGGGTGTTATTATATTGCAGGGACTTACAACAGAGTATGAGCCGATGATTATGGCCCTTGAAAAATCGAGAGTTGATATAGCGTCGGACTTAAGACTAAATTGTTACAATATAAAAAAATGGAAAAATAGTAATGATACAATAGTCGCCTGCAGTCGCCATAAAAAAATAATAAAAAAATTCCATGATGTTGGAGCTACAAACAAAAAGATCAATTCAAGAATCAGTGCAGTGCTCTCTAACTAAGAAGAGTCCTTCAGATAAAAATAATTCTGAAAAAGTCAATAAAAATATTTAGGTAAAAGTGGAAAGAAAACCCTATATTTTTATGGTAAAAGTTGCTACAACTTGAACCTAAATAGTGTTCACGATTTGGTTTGGTACAATGATATTGGTGCTTTTTGCTACATGGCTGGATATGGACATCTTTTTCATGGATATAGCAAATGGCTGTGGATGTGGCAAATAACTCAACACTCACTGCGAATGGAACTGTTGACACCAGAGAGAAACATATTGAAGCATAAATGTGTTCCAAAATTTTCAGTAAATTTGTTATCTGTGAATTTAATGGTCTCAAAACACATTGTGTGCATTTTGGCGCTGAGGAATGCAAAATAATTGATAAAGATGAATGCAGCATTAAGGGAGAACCTGTATATATAAGTTGAATGTTGTGGTAGAGCTTGCGAATATAGCAAAATTATAAGATTTTCACTTAGAACAGTATGTGCTTGCTGAAAAATTGATTAAAATCTGGTGTATTGCATAATGGAAATAAAAACCCAGTAGACTGTGAGAGTTGCAACAAAGGCAGGCAAGCTAGGAAGCTTTTTTCTTATAAGAAAGATAAAGGCGTCGTTGCGTCAAATAAGCCTAATTTAATCTACTCAGACCTCGTAGGCCTTATGGAAGAGGACTTATGGAGTGGCAAAAAATACATTTGATTGATGACAACACTAGAAAAATATACTGGAAAATAAAAGTCAGGTTCCAGACATATTTAAAGAATTCTGCTGAATGGTAGAAAATCAAACCGAATGAAAAATAAAGATTTGAGAACCTACAATGGGGGAGAATACTGTGGTATTAAACACGAAGTAAGCCCTATAGTCTTCAGCACAATGGAGTAGCTAAACACTACAATCGGACCATATTTGATAAAGTGCGTTCTATACTTATTGGCTTAGATACTCGAAGGCAGATGTGGGCAGAAATCGCGAATCCAGCAGTTATCTTCTAAACCGTTCACCAACAAATACGTGGTACAGCTCCAGAAGAAAAATGGATCTTCAAAAAAGTAGAGATCGGCCATATTAAAACTTTTGGATGTCATGCCTATGTTCACATACATGATGTTAAAAGAACGAAGCTTGCGACAAAAGCAAATATCGCATTTTTGTTGGATATTCTGATACAAGTGTGGGCTACAGGCTTTTAGTCTAAAAATAGCCAAGGAAGTCGTGTTTATAGAAAACAAGTTCTCATACAATGTTACAGCGAGTGTTTCTATTGCTCCAACTATATTAGAAGCTGTTTTCTTGAGGATGTTGCCAGATGATGGATATGCTGATCATGGCTTAGAAGGTACGACAGCTCGGGGTTCTTATCTTGAAGAGGAAAATGGTAAAATGATATTGAGTAAAGGTGAAAATGAAGCAAGTGAAGGTGGAAATGAAACAAGTGAGAATGAGTGAGGAAATCATGAATCTAGGTATCCTAAACGTGCAAAAAAAGTGGAAAGGTTTGGTGATTGTATTACTGATTACGATTCAGATTTTACTCTGTTAAATGCATCGAACCCGTTCGAACTCTTGACTATTTTTGAAGCACTGGTAAGTGCTAGAAGTGCCGAAAAGCAGTCAAGAATGAACTTGGTGCATTCAATGCAAACAATGCTTGGGAATTTGTTGATAAATCTGATAACAAAAATATTATTAAAAATTAGTGTTTAAATCAAAAGGTACCCTAATGAAGATATAGTAAACTATAAAGCCAGAGCTTTATCAAAAAATATGGTGTATATTATTCAGAAGCTTTTTCACCTAAATTTAATAATTTAAGATTGTTATTAGCAAGTAGGGCAGAATTAGACTTAGACGCAGACCATTTATATGTAGAACCTGTTTTCTTAAATGGTGATATTGATAAGGATATTTTTGTGTCTCAATCCGAAGGGCTTCTAGAGCCAGAGTTAAAAAATAAAGTTTATTACTAAAAAGACCGCAGGCAATTAGCTAAATTATGATGCAAAAAAGCGCATACTGAGCATTTAAAATTAAATTTTGTACATTGAAGGGATCCTTGCATTTTCTTTAAGCATTTAACAAACTTTATTGTAATTGTGAGGCTTTTTGTTGACGATTTTTTTTTCTACATTAACCATGAGGGTAGATTTGAATACAAATTCCTATATTAAGGACCTGGGATCAATATCTTATACTCTTGGTATAAAAGTTGACAGAATTCGTTCAAAGAGTGAATTAAAATTAAACCAAGAACAATACGTTGAGAAGGTACTTGATAGATTTTAAATGTTGAACTGTGATGCTGCAAGTACTCTGTTACAGAATTTATTACACAAGGCCAGATAATTATTTTTTCTTCAAACGTCCGTAAATCCGTCATTACTCGACTGTGTAGGCGGCAGTGAAGTTTCATTTTTCCTCCGCCGGAGCTTTACTTTTCACTTTTCCGCCGGCGGAGGTAAAAGTGTTACCATAGCAACATAGATACAAACAAACAACAAAACAAGCGTCAACAACTCAAGAATTATTAAACTAAAATTTGTATTACCACTCAATTTGTGCACTACATTTCTAAAAATCATTAATTTAGGAACAAATTGGTTATTATTTAATCGAACTTACTCAATAACTGCTTATCAATACGGAATTAAAACGCAATTGGAGACGCAATTTTAAAAAAATAATTATTGTTGACAGTGTCCACTGACAGCTTTATATTACATTACTATAGCAACAACCTGTGCCTATTCACTGACACCAGTCTAAGCCGCCTTGCGAACCAACTTATCTTTGATAATAATTATTATTATTACTATTAAAAAGAGATGTTTTTGCATTAATTTGTCGACATTTGAAGAAAAAACAGCATATTTTATTTGGAGGAAAAGTTACTTTTCCTCCATATAAAATAATATACTATTTCCGTATCTTTTCTGAGTCAGTTTAATAATTTTTATTCTAAAGAACAATAGCAGGGTGCTAAACTTAAATATTTAAAAGGAACAGAAGGTCTAGGAACTATTTTTAAAATGTCAGGTACTAATCCTATAACTGGCTTTGTAGATGTTGTCTGGACCAAAAATTAAAGTGATATAAAATCGATTTATGGCTATATTTCCATGCATCAAGGGATCAAGGGATGTCAAAAATATAGCTATAGCTTTAGGTTCAACTAAATATCTCGATATACCTATGTAAAGCTACAGAAAAGCCCTATTTGAAATCACTATGTACTGAAATATGTGTGTGACTATTGTCCTTTCTAAAATAACTATTTATAATGGTCAGTAGGTGACAAAAATGTAAATTTGTAACACAATTTGCGCATTTAAGGAGTCTTATTCGAAATAGCTTAAATTTTTTCTTCAAATTTAAACAAAAGTTAAAAAATAGGGCGCTCAGTTTAAAATAATAATATCTGAGTTGACCATTTTACCCAGTCTAACCCTAACTAACCAAAATCAATTCAATCAAAAAACTAATTATAAAGTTGTAGTAGATATTGTAGTTTGGTTATTACGATTTTGAATGTCATCTAGCTACATCATTGAAATTGAACTGTTGGACAACTCAAGCGGACCAAGCAAATTTTTAGGTTCACTTTTGAATTAAACTTTTTGCCAGCGAATAAAGGTAACAACAGTGCTGTGGTTTGCAGAATTTAAAAGAGAATTTAACTCGGAACACAAAAGAAGCTAATTTCTCAAATTATATCCCATTTGGGATATCAAATCTCGATTTTTAAAGTTAACCTAAAAATGTCTTTGGTGTGCTTAAGTTGCCCGGTAGTTCAGTTCATCCTTTCGCATTTTATGAGATAACGTAAGCTGAAAGAGTTTTTGAGGATTCAAGCCGCCTATATATTAAAAATAATAAAAAATATCTGTCCATGTACCACCTATGTCTATCTATAGGCTACATATTTCTAAATATCAGAGTAGCTCCGATTTATATCAATATCAAATTAGACGGCGCAATATTATAAGATCTTAAAAACATAGGACAATCGATATTGGAGTAAAATTTTTCAATCCTTTGTTCAAATCCATAATTTTACCAAAATATTGAGAACTTTTTTGGGAAATATTTTTGCTCTCTCTCACTCGGAATGCCTAAGAAATATTAAAGGTGTCAGATGTTCTGTGGGCGTAGTAAATTTTATTTTAGTTAATGATCACTAGGTGCTCTACTGGAGCAGTGAATGTAAAATTTTGTTACTATTTAAACTATATGCTTTCGTGTAAAATCTCTATACGTTCATTTTGTGACTCGAGGACGCGGCTGCCACAGGATCTCAAGACTTTACCAGATAATCCTTTTTTAAAAGAGTTGTTTTCAATAATCACTGTTCTGCATCAAAATCCTCCTTGCCAAGCTGTGGCATTTGTGGTGAAGTAACCCTGAAAGCCCAATTAAAAGATATTGAGCCCACTAGTAATTTGACATTCTTCTTCACTTCTCTAAAAACTTATGGGTCAGATGTAAAAACCGAGGTCCTATTAAATTTGAAATCGGCACATTAAAATAGAGGCAAAAGAGCCAACAAAATATCAGCGAACGTCAAAAACTTTCAAAATGTAGAACATGCATTAATTATAATTAACATGATCTAAATTGGGACTTGGGGCAGAAACACCCTTAAGAAAATTGGAGCAGAGCAATAACTCCTGAGGATTTGAGCAGAGTCATACCAAAAAGACTTATTATGGATAATAGGTCCTAACGGAGCGCCAATTAAATAGTAATCATATCATTATTGTCGATTGGTTACATTAATATTACAATATTAAATAATTAGGCTTAACAAAACTGTTGTTGTTATTGATAATAATTATTATTTGCGCTTTTTATGTTTCAAATCTCTCAAATGTACTATATATATTATAAATATTACTAAATTATTAATAAAGTTTTTATATTTAATTTTGATTAGTATGTATTGTATTTTAATTTAAATGACTTGGAAGTTTCAAGAGAACAATTCATTTAGGTAAATGTTTCCAGAATTTTGAAACCATCCGACACCTTGCTACTTCTACCTTCTCTTGGTAGTACAAGCACAGTGTATTCAGGTAGAATATTTTGATTGGTACAACCCAGAATATTAACGCACAAATTGATTCAACGATTATGCTGAATTCTAGATTAAATATTAAAGTCATTTTACATTTTATGGTTCGTTACTATTGCATTTCATGCTCTCTGTTATCTTTAACGCATCAGCTTAAACTGCTTTAGCCTTTCAGCGTTCTTAATGGAAAGTAATGTCAGCTAACATCTATATGGCATAAAAAGCCTCAACCCTATGTAAAAGGGGATAAGCCGGGACAGTAACTACAAACAAGGGTGTAAAGGACCCCTTGACTACGAAAGGGGCCTCGACACAAACACATCATATGTTAATGAACTACATTATAAAATAACTGAATGAAGAGTTTTAGCAGTTACAACGCAAAAATTGAGCGGTTATGACCAACGTCGCTAAACATAATTATTCAAAATGTATTCGTATTAATAAGTAAAAAAGCAAAATAAAACTTTTTACCTCGATACCTATACATTTAAAATACTTGAATATTGTCAATTAAAAAAAATCGTGTGCACTATGTGCGTATATCTGAAGTGAAACTTCTTAAACTTAAACGCCCTAACCTTATACATATCGTAACGGGTTTGGTTAAAAAGTAGTTTTTTTTTTAATATACCACTCTATTAGCAAAAAACAAAGGCCTAAATGAAAAAAATATTCTTCATAAAAGTTTCGCTTATGTCTTGACAAGGTAATAGAGCAAATCCCATATGTTTTGCTTGTAAACTAAGAAAGATATCACAATAAAATATCGTGACTGTTTTTCGTTCCCGACCGCCGCCGCGACCTTCAAATTTTACTCCCGGCGCGGCGCGCGTTAAGAAGTTTCACTTCAAAAAGAATCAATTTGGCAAAGACACCAATTATTTGAAAATTGTCTTTGGGTTGGATGATGGGGTCTAGGTAGAGGCTTGAATTTTCGATAAAATATACAGCTTAAACCATTTTTTTCTATCTGTAATAGCTTAGCCAGATATCAATCAATATAGATGTGTAATCTAATAACTAACAGGTCTAAACTAAATTTCAATTTGGTATTATTGATACGTGGCTGGCAAACTCCTGAATAAAATGGAATGTTTGGTCGATGTTAAACGAATGTAAAGAAATAGAATAATATGGACATAAATGATTCTACTACCGTGCGTAAAATACTCACTTTACGCACTCTCTAAGATTCGTAAAATAAGCCTTTTTAAAGTAAGTCATTTTACGCACTAGTGCGTAAAGTAAATCTGACATATTTTTTGACGATTAGGGCGGTGCGTAAAATAATATATTTTACGGACTAGGGCGTAAAGTATTTTAATATTATTTTTGTTTTTTTCATATATTTTACGGTAGTAGAAAAAATGTTTGTATGGTACTCCTGTGTAAAGTACCCTTTTTTATTCATGGGATTGTCGCAATGTCGCATTCGCCTACGGCTATTGAGACAATATTCCCATTCATAAAAAAGGGTCACTTTACACACTTGTTGCATAAATAACTATTATGCTTCAGTGTTCAATAAAATATACAGGGTGTCATTTTAAAATAAACGACTGAATTTCGTCTATAACGTATGAACATTTGGAGATAAACATTAAGCATTCTGTATCTCATATCTTAAACGTATTTTAATTATATTTGTAGCACCTTACTGCAACTGTCCGCATTTTTTTTTTAAGGTAAATAAATTAGGTAATTGTGGCATTGTTTATGGCTCATCAGATATGGAATATTTGTGAAATAGATAGATAGATAATCGTTTATTTATTCCGATGTAAAACAAAGTTACAAAAACCCTTCAGGGTATGGAACATGGCAAAAAAATGGTAGTAACAAAATTACAATAAGATAATAGATATATTTTAAATACTAGCGCTGT
Organism: Pissodes strobi; assembly: GCA_016904865.1. Taxonomy (NCBI): domain Eukaryota; kingdom Metazoa; phylum Arthropoda; class Insecta; order Coleoptera; family Curculionidae; genus Pissodes; species Pissodes strobi. Next base: position 44,847 of record MU181919.1, read on the forward strand.
ACATGTTTATAAATAACTGAAAATAATTAGTATAAGTACTGACTGACATAACATTACTAAACAAAAAATATAATAAAGCATTTCAAAACATTAATTATCATGATATATATGGCAACAAACAAAAAAATGTAAAACAAAATTAAATTATTTTTATCACAGTTATAGAATTCATTTAAACCGTAGAATGCATTCTGACACAGGAACCTTTTCAAAACAATAATAAGTCTATTTTTTTGGGAGTCTACACACTTCTTTCGGAATCTAGTTATAAACTTTAGTGATTGAAAACTCAACATTCTTTTGCAGATAACTATAATTATACTTATCACATACTAGATTCAATCTACTTCTAGTGAGACACTCACTCAATGTTGAATTTTCAAACAAATCCTCATTATTTCTGACAAACATGATACAATCAAAAACATACATGGAAATTACTGTTAAGATGTTTCTTTCAATAAAAGTATTTCTGCAACTTTCCCTTTGCTTCATCTTCAACACACTTCGCAGGCATCTTTTTTGTAGATTTAAAATTCTTTGGATATCAGATGAGTTACCCTAAAAAATTAGGCCATATTTTAAACAAGAGTGAAAAAAGCATGATAGGCAGACAGTGCAGCCTCAACACCCACTCTCGAAGAAACAACCCTTAGAACAAAACATTATTGCGCAACTTTATTAGCAACGCCCTCGATGTGTTCTCTCCAATCCAACCTCCCATCAATACAGACACCCAAAAATGATACACTTTCCTGTGATGTGATTTGCTCGTCTCTATACAAAAAACCAAAGCTATTGCTAAAAAGGGCCGATTGAGTTTTGGAAATATTTAAACATAGGTTGTTAAATGAAAAGTGCCCATCTAGGGCTTCCATTGCAGTAACAACTCCAGTAACAACTCACCACTACTCTCACTAAATATCGGTGTTGTGTCGTCAGCATACAGTACAGTCTGCTCCCCAGAGACCTCTGGCAGTTCCTCTGTGTAAGTAATATACAACAGAGGTCCAATTATTGATCCTTGAGGCACTCCCCTAATCACATCAACCTTTCTTGATTTTTACTACACTTCCCTGAGTATCAGACTCCACCACCTGCTGAGTCCTATTACACAAATATGATCTAATTAAATCAAGAGCTTTACCCATGATTCCGCACATTTCCAGCTTATCCACAAGTTTTTTATGGTCTACGTTTGTTGTGTATTATTTAAGGAGTCTAATATGTTGATGAGAGCCTGATATATTGCTCTTACCGTGGACTTGCCCTTTCTAAATCCATTCTGCCTATCTGATAAAATCTTATGCGTTTCAAAAAATTATACAAATCTATTGTAAATAACTGATTCAAAATTTTTACTAATGTTAGGCAACAGCGATATTGGCCTGCAATTATCTGCTTGTTCCCTTTTACCTTTTTGTACACTGCTTTAATAAGCGCATTCTTTAATTTGTTAGGAAAAACTGATATAGGAATTTCATCGTACCTTTTTTATTTTGTAATTGTCATAATTTTTAAAGTTTCTTCTGGATCAACTGGTGACAAGTAAATGGACTGGACCACCCTACCGGGCATATATAAATTACTGTTTTGAAAAGCCACATTTGGACATGAATTAAAAAAATAACTATTTAGTGAGTTTACTATTTTGAATGGATCATTATATTTGTGAGAAAAATTTTCCAGAGCAGAGGTCCTCCTGTTAGCCGATCAGTAGTCAGCCTAACAATCTTCCATGTAGCCTTTATTTTATTTTTGGCATTATCAATAAAATTTTTATTACAAATCTGTTAAGCTTTATTTATTACTTTTTTTAAAATACTACAGTAGGTGTTGAAAAACTGATGCGAGACCTGACCCTCAGGTTTTTTTTATAGTACAGTCTGCAAGATGTTCTTATACCATTGGTTATCCTAGTGTTTGTCTTTTGGTTTGTACATTTCTTTGTAAAAAATATTCGATTAAACAAATTAGCAAACAAATTTTAAAATATATTATATGCCACATCGAGTGACGAATCAAATCTTTATCCATCAAAATGCAGTTCTGTCTATATCAAGTAGATATCAAATATTTACTCATTATTAAATGGACATCCCGTATAGTCACACATGCCTAAATTATATTCTAATTTGTAATTATTCTTGGTGCATTACTTTGTATATTGTTATCTAGAACATCATATAATTTACCGGTTTTTAGATAATGTACAAAAATTAAATAATATGAATAAAAACACAAATTAATCTTAAGAGATAGAAAGATAAACTAAATAATAGCAAAAATGTCTAATTATCCTTCGCATCTCCGCCATCCCTCATTACACTTTGTAGTATACAACTTTTTCCCAATCGGTACAATTTTTAAAGAAGTTATCTAAAAACATGGTGATTCAGCCGACCCTGGCGAGCCGCTCGAGCTGATGCGTCATTACAATTTTGTACCGGTCGGTGACAAGCAAGAATCCGTAAATCGGTTCTTTCTTTTGGTTTTAAAAAGAAAAATGCCTAGAAATCGTATTTCTAGTATAGTGAAGTGTTAGTGATACGTCTTGCTCGCAAAGGAGGCGAAAAAAGGGGGCAATATTCATCGGAAGAAGCGAAACAGGGGGTGAGTCCATATAAGATTATATGCCAAAATTTCAAATATATGTAAATACCTGGTTATTTTAAATATATAAAAACAGAGTCTCTCGCATAAAAGCAAACTAAATGTGTATAATACTAAACTGAGTATTATGAATAAATATGACACTTGTAACCCTTATTTTTTTTTACTTAATAAAATTGAAATGGAAAATACTCTCAAACTTCTAAAACTAACTATACTTATTAGAATAAAGTAGAGTGCGAACGGGTTACAGTCAAAAATGCGAATGAAGCAGTAAACAAAAATTAAATGTGCTCACTGCGATTTGAATTATACTAACAAACTGTTATTTATATACGAGGGCATGACAAAACATTGTTACATTTATTTGTCGTCTGTGCACAATTACACAGACAATATATTCGGAATTGAAGTATATTATATCGAAATGAATAACTAATAAGCAACAGTTAACGATACGAGCTATTCGAACCGTTCTCTAGTAATCTCGTCTAATCGTACATCCTACCAAAGAAATACTATTCAATCACAAAAAGTGTTTGCATAACACAATCAAAAGGAGGAAATATATACCGGTCGGCCTGCACATTTATTAATGTTTTATATAGAATTAAACGTTTATACCATATAAAGGAATATAAAAAATAGAAACAAATGGTTATAATGCCTTCGTATCATTCGTTTTTCGATATTTGATCCCCGTATGGGGCACATGTGGGACTATAAACTACAATTCGATTCGATGCAAATATTGCAAAACAAAAAACAAAGTTATATTTAATTATGATCCACTGACTCATGCTGCAGATCTATATGAAAATTTAAGAGTATGGCAATTACATAAGGTATTAAAATTTGAACAGAATAAACTTATTTACAGGATAATAAATAAAACTCAAAATTAAAATATTATCATAATATTTTCAAAGGATATTCATAGCCACAATACTAGAGAGTTTATAGGAAATCATACTGTTATTATTACTAAAATCCTCAATACCAGTGTTCAAAAACACTGTCTAAAGGAATAACGACTATGTATATTGTAATTATTGCTATTACTGTATTAACAAATACTTTTCAAAAAAATTAAAAAATAAAAAATAAAATTTTGAGTAGGTCGAACGGTGCCCTTTTCTCACGAAATTAACCCCTAAAAACTAACCACAAAGGCAAGCTGACGCATAATTTACGAGCGACTAAATCCCAAGTTGGGTATTATTATAGCTTTGCATGGCCCTCCGTTGGCTTTGCTCGCAACGGAGGCTCAATTAACAAGAACTAAACGTGCTAACCAAAACTAACCCAAAATTAAGGGAAAAAGGCGGAATGTTATCGTTCGGCTTTGTCGAAGCAATGTAATACCGGAACACATTATTTTTAAACAATTCGTGTTGACATGAGCCGTCCGGTGAGGGAAAAATTGGAGTAAACATTGCTTGCAGGAGATGTTAATAAATAATAACAATACCTATTTACAAATTCGCATTTGCAAATGCGACTAACTTTAACTAAAATTGGCCTTCACATTTGCAGATGTGAAGGGCCCCCAACAGCCTCCACCCCAGTAGGTATATTATGTAAAAGTAGTTAGAGGCATCACACTATATCCCTACATTTGCCGATGTAAAGGATATATGTACTGACAAAAATAAAACGGTATAGTGCTATGTATTTGCAGATACAAAAACAAATAACCACCATACTATTGCAACCGTCTTACATAAAATCATTGCATTGGAGGTAGCGAATTATTACACTCTTGGTTTTTATTCAAAACAGAAATTACAGTATTTGCAGATACTGTAAATATGCAAAAAAATCGTTGCATTTGCAGATGCAGTCGAAAGCATAACCAGGGTTAAGCAGCAAGCAAAAAGGTAAATAGTTAGTTGTATTAGCAGATACAATCGATCGTACCCACTGTCTGCAATTGCAGTTGCAGATAGTGAACATATTCATGAACCTATTTTTCTGTTCAAAAACAGAAATTGCAGCATTTGCAGATGCTGTAAATAGGCTAATAGATCGTTGCATTTGCAGATGCATTCGATATCATACGTAGCAAAACCAAGGAAACTCTTTTGCATTTGAAAATGCATTAGAAGATCCTCTCACGCTAGCTGAGGAAATAACGTATCCGAATCAAGACTTACCAACATCAGAAGCACCAGATGGTCCTGAACAAAGTAACGACCACCTAGCTGTGTAGGTGAGGAAAAAAAAATCACACCTGCGAGGCCAGAACTACATACTCAGATTAGACTAAAAGATTAAAAAAAAAAAAAAAAAACAGTATGATAGAGAAATATCCACCAGCTGCCAACTGCAATGTCCTCAGACCATCAAAATTAAATCTCGAAGAGAGTACTAAATACTGCCAAGACAACTACTGTATCAATTACAGAAACACCGATAGTCCGTGGGATTAGTGCCTTAGCCTCCCTTTCAATAATTTAATTAGCCAACCGTCTGAACTAGAATACGTTCAAAATTAGCAGAAATTAAAGGTAAACAGTTCAATAATAGAGTGGGTACAGGATTATAAAATCCCTTTCAATAGGACACCACTCCGGTTAGCAAAGTAGAAGACTACATAGGACGGCAAAAATTTTAATTTCAAAATACGCATTCTTGGGGAAAACTGATCTCTTAAAGATGCATATTTCCTTATCCCTATGCACAGTAGTCAAAAAAGTTGTTAAGATTCGTTTTTTGCAACGTACTATACCAATTTAATTGTGTTTCATTTGGTTTATGTACAGCTCCATATCTTTTCACAAAATTGAAACCAGTTGTAAGATATGTAAAATTAAAGGGTATAAAAACTGTACTCTACTTAGACAATTGGCTAGTTATTGGTAATTCAAAAGAGAATTGGTTAAAAGTATAAATAAAATTACATAAACATTACAAGATTTAGGTTTTATATAAATTCCGAAAAAAAGCGTAGTTATTCCCCCGCAACCATGCTCACTTTTGGGGTTTATACAAGAGAAAAGGGAGCTACTGGCAGAACAGTCTATTATCTTTACCCTGAAAAATACTAACTCACATCTCCTTGCGGAGAGAAACAGCCATTGTGGAAGAAAATTTCTCTGGCTGTAGGGAAATTAGGAAGTTCCTGAGAAATTAAACTGATTATTTTTCATTGCAAACTATACAACAGTGAAAAAAAAAATATATCGATACGTATTTTTTTATTTCCACTAAAGATGAATATTACAAGAGCTATACCAGTTTTTAGTTTTATATATATATATATAGATATACTATGCATGGTGTGACGTAACAATTCATGTGTATTATGACGTCATAAGCACATCTCAAGGCGTTGTATCTGCCTCATTTTTCGGCTTAGGGAAAAAAGAAAAAACATGTGTTCACTTATTTTTCATGGGCTATCGAAATCAGCAATAATAAAATAAAAAAAAAATAATTAAAAAAATAAATAAATAAATAAATAAATAAATAAATAAATAAATAAAAAAAAATTGACGGAACTTCCTCATTGTCAGGAGAGCTTTTCTATAACAAAGCGTACCTAATGAAGCGATAAAAGTGATTATTTCTTCATTGACATATAGCGCCCTCAAACAATACGGAAATACTTACAATAAATAGGGGAATTTCTGTTTTTCTAAGCGCCAACAAATATATAATAAAACCGTAAACTTATTCTTGAGCTCCTAAACATTCAATTGTCTTCGGAGTCATCCTACTCAAACAAAAGACGAAGCGGTTATAAAACGGTTTCTCAATGGAACATTTAACATAAGACTCCCAAAATCAAAATACTCAATTATTTCAGATTCCTACCCAGTTCTACAGCCCTTAAAGAGCTTGTACCCTCACGAATTCTTAAATCTACAAATCTAACTTTAGAGCTAGGAACACTCTTAATACTAATAACGGCACACAAATCAGGGACAACCCGGAAGTAAAAATAGACAATATTTTTAAATATGAATACATAATTGAAATCCGATTCCCGGATAAAATAACAGCAAGTGGCTTAAACAGGCTTCAACCTAGTTTGATATTACCGTATTTTATTAATCAACCTGAACTATGTATAGCCACACTATTAGAGACTTACATAGAACGCACAAAAGAAAAAAGGGTGCTACCAGTCAATAAAAGGTGAATAGTTCGTTGTATTAGCAGATACAATCGATCGTACCCTCCACTGTCTGCAATTGCAGTTGCAGCTAGTGAACATACCTATTTTTTTGTTCAAAAACAGGAATTACGGCATTCACAGATACTGTAAATATGCTAATAGATCGTTGCATTTGCAGATGCTATCGATACCACAAGTAGCAAAATCAAACAAAATGTAATACTCACTCACAAAAAGCCCTATCACCCAGACAACAGTCAAACCATTAGCAGATGGGTCAAGTTAATACTAAAAGCCAGCAGTATAAACACGGAAATCTTTGGGACACACAGCACGCGACACGGGGCAACTTCAGCAGCTCAAAGAATGGGAGTTACATTACAAACCATTCAGAAGACAGCTGGCTCGACAGAAAAATCAAAAGTATTCTCGAAATTCTATAAAAAACTTGGCGTGGGTAATCCCACTGGATTGGCATCTTGTTTATTGAACCATAAATTCTAAGGAATCATAAATATTAAGCTACAATTATAACTTACTTACCAACTTGTTATCATATTACATAAGAATATTGGTATAGTATTAAAAATAAGTTAAAGGTTAATATCAGTTAAGCGTTAAACATGATATATGTACCTTCATGATGTGTGTTATTAAATCTAATGGTTATAAATTTGAATTTTAGTTTATAAAAAGGGCCTTACAAATCTAGAACTACAGAAAACTCGCAATTTTCAGTTAATGTAGATTACATCGCAAATACTTTAAACATCTACAAAGTGTAATGAGGGATGGCGGAGATGCGAAGGATAATTACAAGATCAATCGACTTACCTGTAAGGAAGATCGATCGGAATTATCCGAGCATCTCCGCCATCCCTCATTACAAACCCACCCAGTCTTTACCTTCTCCCGATCACCCCAAATGCAATGTAATCCAAAATCTCACGAACCAAAATTGTAATGACGCATCAGCTCGAGCGGCTAGCCAGGGTCGGCTGAATCACCATGTTTTTAGATAACTTCTTTAAAAATTGTACCGATTGGGAAAAAGTTATATACTACAAAGTGTAATGAGGGATGGCGGAGATGCTCGGATAATTCCGATCGATCTTCCTTACAGGTAAGTCGATTGATCTTGTAATTATTGTGGCAGATTGCTGTCTAAATCACAATATAATTTACCAAATTAATAAAAACCAACACAAATTAATCTAAATATATCTAATATATAAACAGAAACGTATCGCTTAAAAATATAATAATGTTATTTATTTAATAATAAGTATGGCATTCTAATATTTAATCAATGTCTTATTCGAGTAGATAGGCATAAACTAGTTGCTTTGGACCATTTGTATTTCGACCATTTACCAGGAGGCGATGAATATGATTTATTTTTATTTTTCAGGGTTTTTTTTAGAAAGTGGTAGGAATGTTTTCATTCGACACGATGAATCTAATTGTGAGACAATTTATATAAATTTGTTTGCTGCGTAATAATATCTCCTTACAAATTTTGACACTCAGAATTTTAAAGTAAGTGTATAATTCTGATATACACAATTTCGAAAAGGATTTTGGAGGATCCAAATTGTGATAATGCAGTACTGGAGTCTGCATCTCTCTAAAATTTATACGTTACATGTTCAAGCTAAATGAAAAATGAATACTAATTGCAGGCATGCTCTTCATAAATTCCAAGTATTCCAAGTATGCTTGTTTCACCAACATTTTTATGAAACAAAAGCTATTCTCGACGTTCCATTCTTTGCCCTTCAGCTTTCGAAAAAGTCTCCGTACAAAAAATGAAATGTAATGCCATTTCTCGTGCGATACGCTACTTACCTAATACATCAATAACAAGGTAAAGCATTGTCACACAACGGGAAATTCTCGAGTATAGTAGACTCCCTAAACAGTAATTATAGAACCACAACACAACAGGGATAGAAATTTCGGTATGGTATATGTATGTCACGATTTAATGACCTCGTCGAGTAGTTTAGAGTTCGAATTAAGGATTCAGCCTCGCTGAAAAATAAATCTGGTGAACGCCATACACAATGCACACCGGTAATACGCATACCTACATTTTTGAGAAAAGAATATGATTTGCAACACTGATCTTTCCCACATATGGAAACGTAATAGGTACCTCGTTGAAAAATAATTGCTTTTTTATTTCATTGTTTAATAATTACATGGAAATCGTACTAAATCCTAAGAAGTTATGTAAAAACAAAATGTTTAATGTTGAGTACGTCAAAATGACAGCAGCCAAAAAACGGTATTATGAGTTGATTCCTTGTTCATATAATAACTTATTAGTATATCATGCAATGAGCATTTAATGATGGCTATTAAGACACGAGCATAAGAGTTACGATGCGAGCCGTAGGCGAGTGTCGTAACGAATTAACTTGAGAGGTACCCTTAATAAATTAATTAACTCGTTTTCCCATTGTTCCAATATTGGAACTCTTAGTATTGTCCGATATTGGAACAAGTGCGATTCCTCCCCCTCTTTTCGAGTAGCGCGCTAGTGCACGAATCTTTCGCCGTAATTATAATCGCTTTAGTAACGTCTGATGCATATGCATGCCATTTTTCTTGGTTTGATGTGCAAGTTACTGATTTTATTGTTGAGACCCCGCCAAACAAAAAGTCGACAAGAAAGTAAGTATAATTATAATAATTTTGATATTACAACCCTTCTACTGACACACATTAATTGTAAGTGATGTAATTTAAGGTATTTTATATAATTTTTAGGTAAGGTATTATATGACTCAAGACCTAATTCGTTTAGTAGAAACTGAGGAGTTTTGAGAAGATGATGTTTATATTACACCTATAAATGGTGGAATGGATTCCGAAGAAGTTTCAGTCAGAAGCTTGCGCGAAAATAAATAAATTGGATGAAGTAGTTTAGATTGAAGAAAATGACCAGGACGATCCACAACCAGGAACGTCAGTTAATGCTAATGCTATTAGAACATTTTCAGAACCAGCAGACGGTAATGCAAGCCGTGACACCGAAAATATACCTTTGGTTGATAACTCAAGCCAACAAAAAAAGTATTGAACCAAATTGTGAAAGAAGTTGGAATAAAATTTATTTGAATCATTTGTTTCTGGTAAAGCACCCGAATAAAAATTTAGAGCGTAATAATAAATTTACAAAACTATAACCACTCTTCAACATACTGAATGAAGGTTTTTTGTTTCATGCTTCCCTCAACGAAAACCTGTTTATCGATGAAAGTATGGTGTCATACATACAAGGTAAAACCAGTTAAATGCGGGTATAAAATATGGTCATTGTGTGAAAAATCTAGATACCTAATAGAATTTAATCCACATCAAGGCAAACAAGCAAATAGGCGCTACACGGATCTAGGATTGGGAGGGTCTGTGGTAATGAGCATTTAAAGATCCTTTACACAAATAGTGCACTATGTAAAAATCGACCTCTCCTATTGGTCGATCATCTCGTATTACGATATGTCTGCGTGATGCAATCGATTTCTGTCAAGAGCCCTGGTGGTGTAGAGGTTTAGATCGATGGGTCTCACCTGGAAAACGCGGGTTCGAACCCCGTTGCTTTTTTTTATTTTTTTTAAAGATTATGTTTCTAAACAGCTTTTTTTCTTGATTTTGGGTATGTCTTGGGTTAGCACCTGGTTAGTTTCCTTTTCTTGAGCCCCTGTAGCGAGCGAAGCGAGCGGAGGGCCATGCGGATCGACAGGCCGATTTTTATATAGTGCACTATTTGTGGAAAGGATCTTATAATGCTGGTAATGACACTCTTAAAAAATATGCAAAATAAAATTTATGGGGATATTTTTATTCCTTGAAATTAGTAAACATGCTCCAAAGGAATGGAGTAGGTACAATCAACGAAAACAGATTAGAAAATTCCTTTGCGCAATAAATGGGAAGTAAAAAAAATTGCAAGAGGCAGATTTGATTATTCTACAGATGCATATTCTCAAATAACAGTTATCTTATGGAATGATAATCATCCTGTTTTAACTGTAGGTGGTTACGATCCGGTAAATCCATTTTGTCAAGTTAGTCGGTGGTCAAGTTAGAAGAAAATGTCCTGTTCCTGTTCCTCAGCCATTTGTAACCGGGCGTCCTAGGTGATCGATTTGTAGCGAACGAAAACGCGAAGCGCTGGCGATGAAGTACGGATATTTAACATAGTCGCACGGCATCGCCACTGATTCGCATTCGCGTTCGCTGCAAATCGCTCACCTAGGACCAATATAATAACTATATGGGTGGAGTGGACCGAATGGATCAAAATATCCACAACTCTAGAATTAGTCTCTCATGTGTAAATACCTTAAGGCCTTTTGAAAATATTTCTTTTAATAGGAGGCCATAGTTTTTAATTCTAAGAACATTTTGTCATTCCATTTTGCTCTAAAATTGCATTAAAAATATTCCTCTTTTGCGTTATTTTCTATTTTTTTTTAAATTTTTGGCTATCCTGTACAGGGTGGTTCGAATTCTGGTCAGTGTATAGGGATTTCGAAAACCGTAAGAGATAGAATGTCGGTCAAATTAGGGCAAAATTGCGCATTTAGGTGTCTGACAATATGCCGTTTAGAAAGTTCTAAAATCTCGAGTATTTCCCGAGGTATCCGAAAAGAAGCCAAAATTTCCTTTTCTTTTTCCCTGGGCTTATGTAAAGATGGATTTCAAATTGAATTGCACTTTTGCATTGCCACGTTTTCCGCTCTATCTAGTGGTGGTATCAGGTTTAAAATCCGACGTTTCGTCTATAAGGAGTCATCATCAACTTTCTCTTTTTAAATAGGCACTTTAATTTTTTTAACGTTTTTCCGATGAAATTGGCGTTATTAATATGAATATGTATTGGTTTTTAATTTTTTTATTCTTTATTTTGAATTATATTTAAATATATTTTTTGAAATGACTTATTTACTTTTGACGTACTTTAAGTTACTTTTCAAATTTTTATATTTAATAAATATATTTTATTTTATTTTTGTGTTAAGTGGAAAATTGGAGCCTTTTCTAATAAAGATAAAAAAAATAGAACAAATATTTAAACAGATTTGTTTATTCTTAACCCCAAAACAAAATAAATAATAAAAAAAAATAAGAATAAAAACTAAAACAGAAATAAATAAAAACACATATTCATATTAATAACGCCAATATCATCTGAATAACGATAAAAAAAATTAAAGTTCGAATTTAAAAAAAGAAGGTTGATGATGATGAATCCTAGAAGACGAAACGCCGGATTCCAAACTGGATACCACCATTTGATAGAGCGGAAAAAGTGGCAATGCAAAAGTGCAATTCAATTTGAAACCCGTTTTTAAATAAGCTTAGGAAAAAAATAAAACGATTTTTTAATAAATGTTTTTTTTAATATATCCGATAATACTCGGAATTTTAAAACTTTCTAGACGGCATATTGTTAGGCACCTAAATACCCAATTTTGCCCTAATTTGATCGACACTGCTCTCTTACGGTTTTCGAGTTCCCCATACATAGACTCCAATTCGAGCAACCCTGTACATACATACTATCTAAAATTGTAATAGCTTAGTATTATTTATTAATAGTAATTTTCTTCTTGTAAAATTAATAATACGCAAAGAAATAAAGCGGTTACACTGTACATAAAAAAATAATTTGTATAAGTTTAGTTTGTGTTATTTTTATTATATATTTTCTAAACTGTGTTTCATACTTTTTTGAAATATCCATCAGTTTTATTTGTCATGAATATTTGATCTTCTTCTCTATTAATTTGCCTAATATTATTGCAGAATAATGATTTTTCAATTTGAATAATAGGTAAATGAAGCTCTTTGGTTTATTAAAAATCCCCCTTGTATGAAATGTGCTCAATATACGCCTTAGCAATGAATAGGTAAATATATCGTGAAGCATTAGAATAAGGTCTGTTATGTCTTTTAATCAAACAGAAAGCAAAAAATGTATAACCAGAAATTTCAAATGTTGAGGCGAGAGCAAAAGCTGCCGTGTCAACATTTTATTTTCAAATTTAGTTGCGAGAACAGAAAGCAGCAGCTGCTTGTATAGAGAACATTTTCCCTGGCGTTTTCCAAATATTATGAAAGTATGAATGTTGGGTGCATTGTTTGTAAAATAAAAATGAAAACATATTCAGGTTCTCTAGTTTTTCAAGTAATAATTATCTTAATTGAACTTCATAAATATCGTCTGTTAATGTATTCTAAAATGTCAGTTAATGTGTTGAATAAGATGGTACACTCAGGTCAGACTTGCCAAAAAGCTTCTAACACATAATATGATTTATTGCCATTCGTTAAACCGTTTTAGGTAGACTAAAGGAGAAGTAAATACATTCTTAGTAAATATGGAAGATGTAGTATATTTCATATCCAGATGACTACAGTCGAAAACGAAGCTCTTAAGCTAATTTCTAACATCATGAGCCTCAAAACAAGAGCTGCAGACTTCTGGTATTATCTGCCTTACTCAAAAGCTATAATAATAAGTTCTGAAGGAAGACCGACAATAAAACTTTTATAACACACACAATTTAAATAATCAGTCTGGCGATGGTATTAAGAAAACAGAACGTCAAATTATTCAGTTAATATAGAGAGTTTGTACGTTGAGTTAGTGCTTTAATTTTTCCAATAATAAAGCCGTAAAAATAAAACATCAAAATATTAAAATTATGGTTAAGAAAGCAAAAATGTTGGTATATCAAAAAAACTTTCTACAGAACAAACAAAATTCATATTAGGGCAAAAGTAAAATTTAAATAAAATTTTTTTGCGCAAGTGCATCGTTTGCGGAGAAAATTTAAAGAAGTGCTGCAGTCAAAATAAATACCTTTTTAAATTTTGCCCTTAACTTTTTCTCTTTAGGAAAAAACGGTGTTTTACTTTATTTGTATCTTAACAAAAACTTTACTTTTTCCACAAAATTTTTTTTGATATTACAAAATTTTTTATTTTCTTAATCTAAATTATTGCATTTATTAAATACGCTGTATACTAAACCTTAGGTTTGACTATAATTATATCACGCAGGCATCATTTGTTCAAAAACCATTTTTGAACACGTCTTCAAATTTAACGATTTAGTTTTGTACAATTTAACATTCCACGCCACTGTCCTTGCATTCCAAACAAATTAAAATACATGCGATACTACTAGCGCCATCTGTTGTAACTCATCTGAAACTGGCATATCCTACGCTATCTGACCAATCATAGCGCTTCCCGCTATACCCCGGCGACCGAGTCGACCAATCACTGTCTCTTAACGGAGGTAATCAAGTTAGCTTCTAAATTCATGATCTTTAAGAATCGATTTTAATGAAAACTAGTTAACTATTTCGACCGGATTTGTGTTAACATGCACAAGGTTAATTTAGACAATCGCTGACGTAAATGTTTACATAACTCCTCAGTATTTACATTATTCGCCCTTTCTATTTCCGGCGGATGTATATCATCCCGCCAAAAGGGGCGTTAACAACTTCTTCAAGTTGATAGAGTTCCCACGTTCTAGTATTGAGTATGTAGTAGTCTGTTGAACATCGACCATGTAAGTCGCAAAAGGCGCACCCCAGTTTCTAGCCGGCTGGCGCTAGCCGCCATGCCGGCAAGCTTTCGCGTTTTGACACCTCATAATCTCTCTAGTTCTTTACACAAGTGAAATCCCAGCATAATCATCTTTATGTCAAGATTGTCAAGCCTACAATAATGTGTTTATTGGCAAACATACTGCCGTTATTCTCACGAGTCTCACGCCGAGCAATGGCGTCCCAATTGGTCTCATCCATGGGAGTTCTACAATCGAGCCCTGTCTCAGCCCACACTCAATCGAGCAGTCTCGGAATCTCAAGTAAGTAAACGCACATGTTTACAATCACATTCTCTCAAAGGCTATACCATGCGCTGTACAGTCCCCATTAGGCCTTGTCCATGGGGTTATCAAATTAGAGTCTTGTCTCTAACCACTATCTCACAAATCGCAGTACCGTGCTGTGCTTGCGTCTCCATTAGGCCTTGTCCATGGGGTTATCAGTATTCGAGTTTCATCTCAAATCTCACACGTTCACATTTTCTCAAAGGCTGTGCCATGCGCTGCACAGTCCCCAATGGTGTTGTCCATGGGTTTTTTAACTTTCTATATCACGAGTGTACCACTGGGTTGCTACACTCTTGCCTTATTCTAATATAAGGATTACTCTGCACTAGTCTGCATACCTACTCATGCCTTATTCTCATATGAGGATTAAACGGCACTAGTCTGCCAATTTACTCAAGTTATCACAAGGCTGTATCCCCTACGCGGATCTCAGCTTATGCTACCAGTATAGCAGATTTACTAATCATTCATGCGTGTACGAAGAAGCCGCATTCACAAGGCATTCATGTCCTGCCATATGCACTAACTGCATACCAATGTCAAACCACTACATTCCAGTCATTCTTGTTTGCAAGAAAGTGAACTATACATTGTAAATAGAAGCTAGCCATAGATCTAGTGTTTTTCAAAGTGACTTTTCCCCAGTGTTAGAAGATAACCTCCTGAACATTGAACGTTTCTCGTCAACGGTGTTCATAATGTACATAGTAGCTTATAGGTGGACTTTAAGGTAATATTAATCTTGTTATTATTGCTTGTATATTGTTGTATTTTATATCAAAGCTAAATCAGCTAAATAGTTGATAAGTAGCTGTTCCGCAGGAACTCTAATAGGCATTTAACTGTACATAGATTCAAGGTTATATTTATAAACATATATTAGTAAAGTATTACCACTGTTTATGCATTGCTTTAGATTTTAAGAGTATTATTTATGTCATATTTTTCAAGGCCGAAACTTTGCCTCGACTAATATTGTTCACATCGTAGCACTGACTACGTACAATAATTCACTGTTTATATTTTGTGTATTTATGAGCTTCTAGTTATTTTCAAGTAAAGTAACTTATTAAAATATTCATATAATGCTAAAGCCTTTTGTTTTATTTACAAAATGACTTTAGAACTAGCCCTATGGTAAAATTTCAGTGCCTAAGAGCACATCTCTTTTTGTTCAGAAAATCGACTAAGATCGACGTTGAAACATCATTTTCCCTAGGAACAAACACTGAAAACATCAAGATTTAAGCAAATGTATGCAGTTCCTAAGCATATTTCCATAAAAATGAGAATTGGATTTCCACAAACACATAATTAGAGCTTAAATAGGTCGCGTTTGAGAGGTAACCTC
This sequence comes from Pissodes strobi, assembly GCA_016904865.1. Lineage (NCBI taxonomy): Eukaryota > Metazoa > Arthropoda > Insecta > Coleoptera > Curculionidae > Pissodes > Pissodes strobi. The sequence continues at coordinate 60,861 of MU181919.1, forward strand.
TTTTGATGCCATTTTTCCTGATAATAAAATAAACTGGATAAAACGTTCTGTAGAGATAGGACATTATTATTTTAGCGTGATCTGTCTGTTAACGCAACTATTTCGTATACTGGATAACTCAGTAGCCTTGTGTATAACCTATTTGGCTTGTTGATGAACATCCTCTGATTTAAATTACCCCGCAAATAAAAATCAGGTGGAGGAGGCTCCATCGGACCCGGACGCAGTGGATAGCACGTTCTCTGTAAACCATCTATCTCAATAGCATTTTCAAAGGTTCTATATAAGTGCAGTAGCCCGTTAAAAATTTCATCAATAAAGAATGGCCCAATAAATGTATTTCCCATAATACAAGCACATATACACACACACGTTGATGAATTGGGTATGTAATTCTTTAAACCAGTATAGATTTGAACCGTTAAGAAAAATTTTGCCGCGTCACTAAAACAACTCCGATCCTATAGTCGTAATCGGGTTGTGTAAATTAAATTTTTCTGCGTTCTAATCTGTAATCTGGGCCACTCAAATACAATAAAGAAATAGAAAATGATGTTTTAGATAGCATTGTAAATTTTATTTTCATTGTTTGTCAAGGACTAGCTACAAAAATGGAATCACACTCAGCCATTAACGCATTTAAACCATTCCATTAGCACAGAGTTTGTACTGAAATTGTTCTGTTTTTAGGAATTTTCAAAAAGAAGGTATAAAACTCAGTACCCTTCTCAAGTGATAATAAACGTCTAACTGTGTAATTATGCAAAAGTTCATATAAGTCCTTCTTAAGAAACTTTGAATACGCAGTGTAGCAACACAGCAAAATAAATTTCAGATTTTGTCACGTTCAGACCCTCAACATGGAAGTCACCGGGACACCCGGTATCATGCATTTAAATTCAGATTCAAATAAAGTTTTGAAAAATAAAGCCATATTAGCCCTTAAGTGAATTATACAATTATTTAGAATGATATTGTAAAAACTATTTTAAAATATCTGTGCAGTCTCAGCTAAGTTTTTTGTATCTAAAAGTTTACCTTAACAGCAAACGCCTTGTAGTAAAGCAAAACTTCCATTGGTTTGCTCTTGAAAATATCTTAATTTCAGCCCGGCAGCGTAGCAAGCGATGATTAAAGGGAAATTTACATTTTTAGTAATTATTATAGAATGTTAATTTGAAGAGAAAAAGTTTTGAACATTGAAGTTAAATCTGAATACCTATTTTCTTAAGGGATGTCAGGAACATCTGGGAAGCTATTACTTTAAAATTTTATTTGAAGGGTTTTACTGCGATGTAAAATTCGAATTTTATATTCATTTCGAAGTCGATTAATAAGCGGTTACGCATACGCACAGAACATTATCCTGAGAAAAGTGTTTGATAAACGTTGAATCAAGTTGCATCAGACCTGATTTGTCTGCTATGTCGGAAATTGTTTTTATGCAAAAAAATTACAGCTAATATAGGATTGTCTGACTATTCACTTACGCCACTGAGTATTCAATATAATATTTGGGCTTCTTGACTCTTGACCATCTATTGTATGACCGAAATGTTGTGTACGTAATATTTTAAATTAGCTATATAAAATACGTTTCTCTTTGTTTCTACTTGATTAATGCAATTAAGTCGTTTGTAACGCCAAGAGATGTGAACGCATTGCCTTGGCCTTGTCATAATTCCTTATATTAGAGAAGTTTAAAATGAACGAATACTGAGAAAATGTCTGTGAAGAAGAAAAATTATTAAACGAAAACATCTGCTCTTTATTTGAAGTTTATTGTGTGACAAAATGAAAACGGTAATTCGTGCAGCTGGTTGTTTAAAACGTAAAATATGATGTGCGTTATTTCACAATTGTGGACGAATTTTCATCATATTAGAGGGTAAATAGGAAAATGTATGTGACATTTGAAAAAATATATTATTGCAGGCGTTTGGATAAGTGTTATTGCAAATAGAATCAGACTTTGTGACAAATTATAATGTTTATACAGTCTGCCTAAAGCAGCTTAATAGAAAGCATGTTTACCAAATCGTTTAGATAAACACTTATAAAGCCGCTTTAAAAGCATAATTTGATTTAATTGAAAACGTTTTTAAAAGGTGGTTTATCCTAATTAAAATCAGTTTAGATTCCCATGTAAATGCTAAAGCGATTTCGTATTGATTTAGTTGCCGGTGCTGCCAACTAAACATTTTTTGGCGAATTTGGCGATGTTGTAAAATCGTTCCTTCTGAGACACCTCATATAATTTTTTTTAACCGTTAAGAAAATCCTTAAGTTTAGAAACCACGATATTTGACCGGAATAGTGCAAATGTCGAAAACAAAACCAAACTTTACACAAAAGTTGCAAATTATGGTTAGAACATTAGACTGATAATGATAATATCCAATCACTGACGTCTAAACGCTCGAATCATGAATTTTTGCTTTAATCCATTTTAAAATATAAAGCGTATAATCGTTGTAAGACGTGTAAAAAAATTAGTCGAAAATTATGAATAGGATTGAATGGTTTCTAATAAATAATAATTACCGAATTATTTTGAAAAAAATTATTTGGACTTTGATTTATTAATATTCCCCGAAATTTCAAAATTCAACAGCTCATAGCAAAAACGTGACTGCGCTGGATTTCGAGTAAAAAACTGTAAGTTTTTGGTTTTGTGATATGTTAAAGGATAACGGAGATACAAAGGGGGTAAATTTCAATTTCGCCCTGTACCTCAGAAACGAAGAGGGCTATGAAAATTTTGATTATATCATCGTTATTTCACAAAAAAGTAGCACGGTAATGCAAAAAACGCAACTCTCTATCTTAACTCGTAAGTTTTTTTTATGGCAGTGGCACACACACTAAGAGCCCTTTCACGCGAGGATACGGTATGCGAGATTCGTGTATCCGAGTTACAAGTTAAATACACATTCAAATGGACCTATTCACACGGCACTAGTGATGCATAAAGTATCGCGATTCCGAATTTCTGCATACCGCAACTTCAGTCGCCGGACGCTGAATGGGTATGCCGCATACAAAATGACCATTACGATATATGGTCGTGTTCAGACATGGATACTTTTGCAACGGAGAATATATCATAGACGCAGGATATTTTTCAGTATAGATTGAATCGTCATAGATATTATTTACTCCGCGCTATAGTGATGAACATATGCACGGCACTGCGGCTATTTTAGTCACATGCCACACAAAAGTGATTTTATCACTGATTGAAGAAATACGTGAATTCGATGCAGCAGTCCAAGTTTTCGACCGCGATTGTGTATCTCGGATACGCGTATCTCGCATACAGTCCTCGTGTGAAAGAGCTCTAAAAGGAGATCCTATTGCGTTCGACGAGCGATGTGTGTGCGAAGATGCTGATTGACACGGTTCTTGAAGAGCTGCAGGTTCTAATTAGGGGGAAACAGATGTCCTGGGAGTGAGTTCCACAGCGATGCAGTGCTCCACACAAAGAAGTTCCTATAAAACGATGTTCTAAGTGTTTCCAGTTGTACGACGAACTAGTGCGCTCTTGCCGTCTGTCGTGACTGAATGACAGGCGTTGCCAGGGGCGGAATGAGACGGGCCAAATCCTAGGAACATCTGCTGTGAAAGTATCTGTAAAACAGGGACATCTCGGCCACATGTCTGCGGTGTTCCAGACTATCAAGATTCCGGGTCAACTCCGGGTCGCCGACAAGACGCACAGCTCTCTTCTCACAGATGTGTGAGCAATATTCTAAGCACGGTCTTATTTGCGCTTTGTAGAGCAAGAGCAACTGATGCGGTGTATATAGTTTTTTGTTGCGAAATAGCGCACCAAGCTTCTGGGCTGATTTTGCGATGTTAGCAACGTGGTCATGTCAGGACCTATTGCTGTTGACCGAGATACCCAGTAGTCCGATTGACGAGGATAAGGAATGGTCGATCCTGCCATAATGATGTCAGGGCCCGCCGTATTGGTCCTCTTGGTAATCGTAGCTGTTTGGGTCTTTGCTGCATTGAACTGGACCAAATTTCTGCCGCCCATGTTTCAACTTTCTCCAGGTCTTGATTAATTGCTGTTATCTGCTCCTGTCTGCGCTGATAAGTCTCAGTTGCTGGTAAAGGTTTTTCTAAAGTGGAAGACAAGGGTAATGTCATCTGCAAAACTGTAAACAGGATTATTCGTTTCGGTTAGCAGGTCATTATGACGAACAGAGTTGGTGAAAGTATTGCGCCCTGAGGCACGCCCATGTTAATGGTGAACACGTCTGAGATGTGTCCATCAACTGCAACGTGCAGAGATCGGTTCTTATGAAAACTAGCAAGCCAACTGCAGAGAGAGGCTGGCAGTCCGAATGACGGCATTTTGTTGAGCAGTCCGTCATGCCAAACTCTGTCGAATGCCTTCGAAATAACCAACGTGATCGCTCGAGACTCTTTGTAGTTCTCAATTGCCTTACTCGATATATGAGTGACATAGGCCAATATATCTCCTGTCGATCTCTCTTTGCGAAAGCCGTATTGATTATCGCTGATTATTCTGTTGTTCTCAAGATACTTGAGTGGCTGCTAATTGACTAAACGTTCCATAACTTTGGAGAATATTGGAAGCAAGGCAATTGGGTGATAGTTTGAGGGCGTGGTTTTCCTTTGTCTTTTTTGGAACAGGTCGCACTCGAGCGACTTTCCAAGAAGATGCGTAAAGCCCTTTTCTGTAACACAGAGAAAAAAGCCTGGAAATACTGGCGTTAGTTCGTTGGCGCAGTTCTTTAACACGATGTCAGGTATTATGTCCGGTCCTGATGCCTTGTGCGTATCTAGTTCTTTAAGGATTTTACGAATATCACGGTGATGAAAGTTGACTTCTGCCATGGTAGTGTTGATGTTCGATATGGTGAGGAGAGACTTGCCTTTTGCTTTGGGGGACGTCTTTGGCTGTAGTTGCCGTGATGCCACGTTCGTCTGTCAAAGGTGGGAGAGACGTTTTTGTAAAGTTATTGCTTACTGCCTTTGCTACCGACCAGAAATCCCTGGAGCCACTGGGACATTGCAAAGTTTATTCCTGATCCTTTGATTGTGTTTGTTCTTAGTTTCCTCGATCACACGTTTACATTCCTTTCTCGCTTCGACAAAATAATTGCGGTTTTCAGTGGTCTGATTTTGCTGCCAGTACTTGTAGGCTTGCCGTTTCCTACCTACAGCTCTTTTGCATCTTCTGTCGAAACAGGACTTTCCTTTTGACAGGAACTTGATGGAATTCTGGATGTACGCTTCCATTCCTGAGGAGATCACTTGCGTGATCTCTTCGCAGTAGACTAACGGGTCATCAGTGCCAAAGCAGACGTCGAGCCAAGGAAAATCTAGATAGAACTCCCATAGATCATCCCAGTTTGCATAATTGTAATGCCAGATTTTGCGAGGCAATGGTGGCTCCATCTGTAGAAGTGGCATTTCACAAACCGTTGTAATAAGTTTGTGATCGGAAGTACCTAATGGCCGACCAACTGTAAATGTGTACTGGTCAGGATTGGTGATTAGAAAAATATCCAGGCGGGCGGAAAATTCGCCCCTCTCTGAGATTCGAGTTGGTTCATCTACAAGTTGGGTAAGCCCGCAGCTGATGACAAATTCTTCAGCTTTTCTACCTTCGTTGTCGGTATTATTGTGATGTTTGAGCCAGTTGGTGTTGTGGGCATTGAAGTATCCCAGAACGATTATTTCGGAATTGGGGTGATCGACCTGTATTGAGTCAAAAGTGGTAGCATGTGCTGTAAAAAAGCTCTGGTAGGCTTTATCGCTCGGAGGGCGATAGAGACAACATATAAACTTGGTTAATCCCTTGGCGGTGAACTTGAACCACATGACGTCAAGGTTGTTCGATTCGTCGCTTCGGACAAAAAGTGAGATATTTACGTAATATTATAGAAAATGGGACACCCTGTACAAAGAAGAAAAGAAAGTAATGGGATGAATCCAATATTGTTAGGTAATAAATTTTTTCCGGCTTTGGTGGCCATAACATTTCGTTGCTAGGCAACTGCTCTATCATTTTGCTGATGGTTGGCAATCGTTGATCGATTGATTAAGAAATTTTGGGAGAGAATAACATTGAACAAAGGGAGCGGCCTGCTAGAGCTCTCGGTATGAATGTTATAAAGCATGAGTGTAGTAGAATAAAATTGAATCAGAAGGAGTATGAACATAATATTAGGGATGGCTTCGCAAATGCAGTTAGATCACAGTAAGAGGCTATTCCCCAAGACTTTGCATGCCAGGAAGGTAACGCATGTGCAGCGAGTCGGAGATGAACCAACAAAGTATTAATGAAAACGTGACCGTCAGTATAAAAAATTTACACTTCTTTCAATTATGTCCTTCTTTTTCTACACTGCGAGCCAAGGAAATCCATATATGAAATATGCAAATATACTTGTTTGAGCACAACAGCTAAAATGAAACGAATTTTTAGTATCTGATGACTTTGTCGAGATCTGTCAACTCGTTTACAAACTACACCAATTTAAAGATGATGTTGACATTGTTTTTTCATAGTTGATAAATAAGTATTTTTTCTCAGTTAAAAAACTGTACCGACGCTAATGCAACAGCTTAAACTTTTTCAATTTTTAGACTACTTTATTCTCAGCTTTCTATAGTATTCAAATATCCTTGTCAACGCAAAGCAGTACTTTGCCGTGAATTCTCGATAAAACAACCTTCCGGCTCTGCAAAGCTTATAAAAATCGGCCAATTACTATGGCAATAAAAATAATACTAAAATTGTGTTATTCGTTTTTTTTTCTTTTTTGACGGACTGTTTATATTGTGTATTCGCACTTTTTATTAATTTTAAAAATAATTTTTTGTGCATACAGCGGACTCTTTTTGCAACTTTTAGTACCTATTTCTTGACGAATGCTGTTAACTTTTCGACTCCAGTAATTACTACCTTTTCATTTTGAGTTCGGGATCCGGCAACCCTGCTCCAACCTACTATTTTTTTTCGCTTCGAACTGCTACTTTCAAATAACAGTAATTAAATAACAGGATTGAAATTAGCAGCTGTTGTTATGTTGAGTCGTAGATGGATTACCAGTACAATTAATTCTAATAGATCTATTGCCTTTTCTTGCTACGTGACCAAGCCCAAAGTTGTTATTATTCTCATCAAATTTAAATTATATCTTCCCCTATTGAATAGGGGATCGTCTATAATATTTGAGAACGCCTCTGAAATTTTAGAGCAGTTGAGTTTTTCACCGCCGCGTCGCTTCATCGTAATTTTTCGGCGGATATTTTAACCCAAACTAACCCTTATTTTACCAACAAAATGCTTAAAGTCAAAACTTCTTTAGCTGCGTTCAGCATATTATACCTTTTTCTAGTTAGTAACAGAAACTGGGCCAGCATATAACGTTCATTCATGGTATTTTTTACGTTAACCTTTTTTGACATTTGGCAGGTTTTTGGGCAACACTTGCCGGACGGCGGTTATTTTTTTCTGCTATTTGATTTTTCGTTTCCGAGTTATTACATGTGTATTATTTCGAAATTTTACTTCTAGATACGTTCCTTTGGATGCGCTCTTTCGAACCCTATTGACATCGGTAATAATCGGAAAATGGCGAGCATTTTTGGGGCGTGTTTTTTTTTAAAAAGGGGTCACTTTGGGTCGTACTAGCTCCGAAAAAGTAGCAAGAACCAAAAAAGCGATAGACAATTTGTACCGAAGAAACTCTCTAAAGGCTCCGGGAAAAAACCCAGAAAATTGACTTTTGTAATGCTGATTCATTTATACAAGGTGAGCTAGTTGAACTTAAACTTTTCGCAATTTTGAGTTCTGCCACGACACATCATCACATATTCTCTTATCACTAGAAAATTGAATAATCTGATGCAAGCAAACTTGTAAATTAAAGAGGAAAGTTACTAGTGCGACGTACGAAAATGTCGCAATGATACGATTGATAATGCCGGTGATTTTTTTGATCTTCAATCTGAAAAATCTACTGCCAGCCAACGCATAGCTATTTAAAAAAAAAACAATTCCAGATTACTTCTCTTGGATTTCTCTGCTATAAAAAAGCTCTAAAGCAATTTTCCGTACGAGATCAAGAAATACGAAAAAATCGATGGTACTTCGACAATTTTACGAGTGTGATTAGATAGCCTTGTTTTTCAAGTATTATAGGAAATTTTGAGGAATACGTCTGCCAATACCTACTGCCATGACGTTTAAGTCAAAATATATAGATTTTGAAATCTCTTTGAAGCCGGAAAAATGGGTCAGAATCAGAAAATGTTGATATTTTGTGGTGGTTATGTGCAGTTTCTGTCAATATTATGACATATTTCAACGCATGTGCGTCAGTTTTTGCGGTAGGTAAGTAGATTTATTTGCCTCAAATCTCATTGAAGACGATTTAACCTTTGGAAAATTTCGACATTTTTCAAGCAAAACCTGCGATTTCTGCTGACTTTATAGGAGATTTCGAGGCAAAGTCTTACTTTAAACATCGGAGCCTATATATTATAGTATTTGTGGTAACTACACTCAAAATATTTGTTCATACTGCAATTATTGGAAA
>MU181919.1:69545-175428 GCA_016904865.1 Pissodes strobi
GGGTAGTCTTGACCGACTAGTTAAACAACAAAGAATTTCTTGGGGTATCGGTCCTGATGTGGGCTTAAGGAGAAAAAAATGCTTTTTAGCTACGCCAAGCTTTCGATAATTTTTATTATCTTCTTCGGGGCTGCAATATGGAGATATTATTTAATATTGATGTACAAAGGAAACCTTAAATTCTACTTACTGCTATGCAATTTCTTGAAAACTATCTCTTACCAGTGGCGGCTATTCAGCGGAAGTAGAGGAAGTGCCACTTCCTCAAGAAAATGTAATTTAAAAAAATAAAATTAATTCATTCATCAGTAAAATAATATATTTTAAGATTCAATGATAAATTTTTCTTAGTTTAGGAATAATCTGTTTCCCGTTACCCCCCTAATAACTAATAATTCAATTATTTTCAAATATTAAAATCAAAGCTTCATGAAACAAGAATCTCGCTACCTGCACATTGCCCGTTAACTCCACTAACGAATAGAACAGAGGTGAACCCACATGAAAATGTCTATTTCTTTTCGCGTACGCGCCGATAGCAGTGACAATCTCATTATCATTTGTGTAGACCTTTAAGGAAGAGGTATCGCTCGAGAGCCGTCGAGTCATCAAAAGTATAAGCGCAACTAATTGGTTGCCATGACAACGATGACGTCGTAATGGTCGTACATTTGTATGGTTTGCAATGATTGGAAGAGCTGGCGTGTATAGTTTGTAAACCGAGCGTTGATCGTTACGTCATACCTTGTCTTTCTCTCTCATACCACCGTCAATCGGGGGTGACAGAAATTTGACGTCACGGACGTACGTTGAGCTGCGCATGCTAGGATATCAGATGAAATTTCTCATCTGTCAAAGTGTCAAATATATATTTATTTATTTTATTTGAAGTTCGTCCAACGTATTTTTCTGTTTTTATTTGTGATTGTTATCGCAGTTGGAAATGCCTGGACATCGGTACACTGAAAATGAGCAAGTCCTCATTTTAAAACTAATAGACTATTTTAATCGCGAAAAAGCAGCAGGGAAAACGCTTTTACCCGTGAGTGCAGTATATACCTAATGTAAGTTGATACAAAAGTGCAGTTTTAACAATATATAAAGAGTAGGATTATTAATTTGTTGTAGAGAGTTTCTGATGCTTTAGGAATATCGTCAGCCACTGTGCAAAGAATGCATTGAAAGGCAGTCTAGAAACTTGTTGACTTTAAAACCAAGGTAAATGTTGCTATTATTTCCTCTCATGGAGTGCCTCTTCACAAAGTTCATGGCCATACTATAAGGAGAGCATGTATGCTATGTATGAGAAAGGTAATCTGCATTTAATTTTTCATTATTTCGGTTTTATTGTAGGTGAACATCTCACACTGCGTTCATTGCAAACGAATCTGATGAATATTGACAGAGTGCAGATATCTACTGATCTGCTAATATAATCCTATTGAGATGGGATGGTCAGAACATAAGCGTTACTACGAGGCTTGTATCAGTTCGATACATCCTGTCACAAGCAGATGCATCAGTTCGATACATCCCGTCACAAGCAAAGCTGTTTTAAATTTGTGGAATGAAGCACTTCAAAAGGTAAGAATCTAGTCAAACTTTTAGATATTGCTATTTTATAAGAGAATCTGTTTTAGATTACACCAAAAAAATGAAGAAATTATGTTCATCACACAAATGCTATAATACAATTAGCGAGGACTGGAAGAAGCAGAGATGCTTTGGATATATTACCGGTCATTATCGATCTCAATTGAATATATAGTGCTTTATTATCTTTTGTCTTGTCTGTCATTTGTGTCTCCCGATGAATTTTGTGGCTGGCTGATCGATACATGCCAATAGTATTTTAATATTGTATTATAGTACTCTGTTTTGTCTCTCTGTGTTATGTAAGGTGTTTTTTTCCAATCTGTTTTTCATTGGTGTTTATTGTAAGTTTGTATAAAGAAAAATATGATTTTAAATTGTTAAAGTTAACACATATATGCCAGACCTTTTCTGTTGTTGTATATGAATCATGTTATAGCACAGTTTAGGTTATATAAAATGTTTTCTTTTCCATTTCATAAACATTTGGGCGTTCTTTGGAAATAAATTAGCATTGTTTTTGTTTTCTCTCATACTTGAGTTTTATTTTATGGTGTTAATCTACTCTACTTTGTTTAAGTTACTTTCGTTAGTTTTGGTTATAACTGAAGTACAACAGACTCAAATACAATATTATGTTATACCGTCACCCATTTAATATATTTTATACGAGATGTCCTATGTTAAAAATATCATAAATATTATTAAAAGTTTGAACTAAGGCCGTAATGGCGGTATTTACAGCTACATAATAAGCAAAACTGAAAAAAATTAAATAAACTTTTACGAAGCACTATAAATTATAAACAAAACTTACTTACCTACATATATAAAACTAAAGAAAAGCTACATGTTTGAGGTCTTTCAGTTTTATTAACTACAGAGCACTGCTGTAATGTGAAATGATTAATTAAATGATAAGACAACAAAAACCGTAGCTAACCGAAGAATAAAATTGCATTTATAGTCAAATTTAAATATATGCCAAAGTTTACTGCAATGGTAAATTTCTCTTTTTATTAATTTGTTTACTGCACTTTACAGATGCTTACAAGTTCACAATCGTATGACAAATAAAAATTAGTTGGTAAAGAAAAGGTCCAAATCACGTTTAAGTTGCATATCTGATATTAAAAATGTCTTTGTGATTTTTTATACACTATTCTCCCGGCCAAGTTTGTTTCACAGTACATTGCTTTTGAATTGAGTTGAATGTTTCTTCAATTAACCACATATCACATGCATAATTACATAACTTTTCTTGTAGCAAAGATTCCACTTATTATTCGAAATTTCGCAGGTTTTAGATATGTTTTCATTCACACAAGATAACAAGACCCCTGTATATCTAAGAATTTCTGCTGGAATTTTACTAGAACACTAGAATATTTCTGTTTGTATTGTGTTGTTAATTTATTTAAGTTCCTATTGCAAACCACACAAGACTTTTTTTCTTCACCTAAAACAAAGTAGATTGCATAAAATTAAAATATTCATATTGGAGATCCAAATATTATCTTACCAGAGTGAAAAAGGGCATGTTTATCGGTTAGTTTCTTTAAATTAAATCTATGAAACACGAGTTCATGAGCATGACATGTTGTTTGTTATTGTTTTGGGTTTGAATTCAGCGTCCTATCTAACCTCACATTCGAGATCGACAATAGCCGTCTATTTTACCGACACGAAATGGATCATGCGCGAAGCGTAAGTTATGCTCCTCCCAAGACTCTTGTGAATCAATTCAGGACATGCTTCAAAACTGATCTGACGTCAGGATTTATGACGTAACGATCAACGCTCGGTTTACAGACTATAGCACTTCCATTCTCAGATCAACGTGAAAGCACGTTGTTTCGTTTATTGCGAGTTTATTAGGGGACATTCCGCCGGGAATTCTTGGAATTATTTTTTATTTACATTCCACGGTTGATCCATTACAGTATTATACAAGAGATATTTTCTATATATTCTAGTTTTAATGTGTTTTATGTAGACATGTGATTTCTATTAGCAGCAAATCATTTTGTTGCTAATACAATCTGAATATATTTTATTTTTTGATGATTTACCTTAAAAAATACGGGTAATAATTATTAACTAATTTTGGCAGTTTGGGCGTGGACCCCAAAAACTTTTCGCCTGCGGCGCCCTTTTAGCGATGTCGGTAGCTCTTCCCCACTTTTCAAAGCCGCGAGGCGCCACTGTCTCTTACGCAAAACAGACATAAAATTCCTAATTACTACATCGTAAGTATACTATTCGTGATTAAACCACGTAAAATAGCGGACTCCATTATCAGGATCAAAGCAATCTTATAGTCGGCCGTATCGTTCGACGGAAAATGAACCTATTTAGATTAATTTTGTATCTTTTTTGAGTTGTTATAAGTTTTTTGATATAGATTATTTGCTAAGGGCAAGGTCTGTTCTAGGACTGGTCCATCTGTCCCTCCTCTACCAAATAGGAGTGATGGTCCTCTACCTAGTAGGAGTGATGGACCAAGTAAATTTCTGTTAAACTATCTTGATGATGTGATGTCAGATAATAGGTACCTATTCAAAACCAAAGTATAGTTTTTTTGTTATAGAGAAATGCCGAATGTGTACAAAAGAAAAGTGGTAAATGCTGTCATATCTAAAGAAATGGGAGTAAACGTAGCTGCGAAAAGGTTTGAAATTCCAAGACCACTCTAAAACGAAGATTAAAAAAAACAAGATTTTGAAGAAAGTAAGCGATTGGGTCCAGATTCATCCCTAGGACACACTGCAGAAAATAAGCTGGTTTTACACATCAAAAAAATGCAAAAATCGGGTTTTGCGCCTACCAGAGATGAAGTCCGATGTATGGCTTTCAAGTTAGCGAAGCAGCTTGAAATTTGTTCTAAGCATTTTTTTAATACTTAAAATTTTATTTAGTTATGCCAGCAATGGCAATAAGGTTATAGAGTACAAATGGAACTTTTTTCCTAATTTTTGTGTTTTTTAATAAATAATTTTGTTCAAAAAAATATTTTGTGTCTTGTTTTATTTGTTGAAGGCATTGGATCATCTCGCCTCTAGTGAGTGGTCCGTCTCACCCCCAATGTAGAGGAGAGATGGATTTTTACACCTTCCATATTTTTTATTTATGATTCTTTAGGTAAGTTTTGTATCCGAAGTAGCAATATGCCAAAGTGTAAGTTATACATATGGCACATAACTGGTAGCACAGATCTATATAGCTACGCAACAGATAACTCTTCCAATGCTTTTTGCGCGGGGCCAAAAATGTTCACCGGCTTTCGCGAGCGGGTGAACCAGTCGTCTAGGAACGGGTCGGTGTTGCCAAGTTATCACGTCGAACAATATTTCTGCTGACTTTTCGACCCGCTTAAATCATCGAGTTTTATTATTAATATTTATGTATCAAACTAACACAAACATATATTTTTAGAAAAATACGATTTTTACATTTTTTATTAAGTACGATAGTTTATTAATGAAACGGCAATTTAAATGAACAATTTTAGAATATTGATAGTAGAGTTTAAAGCAAAATTAAATGGTACTTTGTCATGTCGATAAACATTTCAAAAATTCCTTTGATCTTCGGAACAAAAACCTGCGTAATAATATTATTACTTAATGCAAATAAGAGATATTACAGTATAAGTTAACTTGTAATGACCATTTACACCGATATTTAAGGTGAGTTTTAGCCCATGTTCAAGCACACCATTCACTGAATCTGATAATGAACTTTAATTTGACATAATATAACATACGATTGCCAAGAAAATGGGTAATACCATAATGAGATATGAAAGGTAAACTACAGTTCGCGACTTGGCAACATGGAGGGGCAAAACACGTCTAAATAGGAAAATATTTCAGCTTATTGCATTATTGGCGAGCGACACTTTTAATACCGGAGCAGGCATCTGTTGCGTAGCTATATAGATCTGTGCTGGTAGTTAGACGGCTTTCGGAAAGTACAGATAAGAAACATAGATCACAAAACGAAAATTAATCTTTTTAAGCAATATTTACTTAATCGTTGAATTGCTGTGAAAAATATTAAAATATATATGCAAAATAATTAACTAAGGTCGAATTAATTAAGTTAATAGCGAATAATCCTAGTTTCTATTTTTATTGTATATTTTCTAAATATAGTTACATCCAAATTTGAAGTTTGACGTGTCCATTTAGCACCTAAGCTAAAAAATCCGTTCAACTTGGCTATGATAAATATATAAATTGCAAACGACTATTTCATATGATTTTGCCATGAGGCCTTGTAAGCAGGCAGAACGATCATAAAGTTCCTGAATGTCAATTGCACCTATGAGTATACACGTATTTTCATAATAGAATTTCTTGGAAACTGCAGCATGAGCTCCTTATCAAGTTCACTTAACTTTACAGCCACCCTTTGTATGTTTGAGTATTCCGTTCTGGATAAACACCATTATCTTAATGATGTAGGTGTGGCAATTCCCCAGTTAAGGATGACTCTGCACTAAATTAAGTGGGACATTTAGATAAAAGGGACCATTTTGGCTTCTAAATTAACTTTAATGCGTATTGATGTACTCTTGAATGCTGTAAGTCTATTAAGTTTTTCTAAAATGTTTATATGCTTGCTGTTCTTACTATTAGAATAGTAGTAACCGTAGATAAGTCAATTATTGGTTTGTAAAATATTCGTCAGTTTCGCGCCATACTTCCAAACGTATTTTCAACTAACCTTCGTGCTTTGCATAATCTTGTGTTGTAATTTTCTTTACGAATGTCGACACGTGACTGTATATAAAAGTATGGTCTTACAAAGTATGGCTTGAAAGGAATTCATCATTTTCGATTAATACATAAGAAAAGGAATTATTTTGCCCATGGTGCGGTTTAGAGTGTGGGTTTCAAATCTTTTTCCCATATTGCAAGTTTCAAAAATACCCGCATCACTATTTTTCCCGTATTCAATATATCTAGTATTTTCTTCAACAAGGCAATGCGATGAACAACCGCGTTTAGTGCGAATACCTGATTTCGTTGCCACGCCACTAGCGTTTTTTACACCGCGGGAGAATTGCGACGCTAAAAAAATCGCGCCGCGCCGCCGGGCACGCCAGTATGGGGTATCCTTTATATTTCATGTGCAAAACGTTGAATAATAGTGGTCACGATACCACATATTTTCAGATTATATGAAGACTATTAGATCTAAACTACTGTTTTTCTAATTATTATATTTCCTGTAAGTGTGTGACTGTTGGAAAAAAAGAGCTAGTTATTTATTTATCTATTCTTTACTCCCGCTGCTGCTCGGACTAACATTGTTACATTTTCACTTTTCTACCGATTATTGAATACGTACAACACACACCAAGATCGTTTTCATATATTTAATTGCAGGGTAGCCGAGATAAGACTCACTTAATTTAAATATTTATTGTTAAGTTTCTTGTTAAATTTAGGTATATCAGGTTATATTAAAATGTAGTTTGATTGCTGTTATATCTTCCTTATGATAAGCGGTTATTTGTTTCTATGATATTTATGTGCATCCCATTCATTAATTGGTTTATTTTAAACTGTGGACTGGTGTATAATAAATGAATAATTAAATAATAATGATCAAAATCATACTTAAAAACATAATATGGGCTCAAGCTCATATTTTGAATATTTAAGATTATGTTAGTTTAAGATAAATAAATACATTTTATTGTATTTGAAAAATAGAGAAGGAATTCACCAGGAGTGTCATACGTAAATATATTGTGTATTTCCGGAAAGCGATATCTTATGTCGTTTTATATTCGAAACGGGATCTCAGATGATACTTTAGATCGAAGGAGATTAAAAATTCAACGCCGTTGATGCGATTTCTCATATCGATTGAAACTGTGGTTCACACCGGCACACAGTGGAACGATCAATGTAAGTTTATGGACATTAGGCTAATTTCCACTTACATTTTTGACATATTGTGCTTATTCTACAGGAGAAGAGTCTAAATATTCCGGAATTCTATAACAACGCAAAATTAAGTTTGTTTTTTTATGGGGTTTTTTAGTTTAAACTTATCGTTGTCGTTTTTCGGTGAGCGCGCAGTTTACTAATTAAAAAATTCCTTGTACAGGGTGGCTCGAATTCGAGTCTATGCATGGGGAAATCGAAATCGTAAGAGATTCAGTGTCGGTCAAACGAGGGCAAAACTGCGCATTTAGGTGCCTAGAAACAATATGCCGTTTGGAACATTTTCAAATTCGTATATAATATAAGAAAGTTGATGATGACCCCTTGAAGACGAAACGTCGGATTCCCAACTGGATACCACCATTCGATAGAGCGGACAAAGTGGAAATGCAAAAGTGTAATTCAATTTGAAATCTGTTTTTAAATAAGCCTAGAAAAAAAAATAGAATTATTTTTAAAGTGTTTTGTTCACCGGAAATGCTTTGTAAACGCCGTATTGTTAATTGTTAGCCACCTATAAATGCAAAATTTCGTCCTAATATGACCGACACTGCAACTCTTACGGCTTTCGAGTTCCCCATACATAGACTCGAATTCGAGCCAGCGTGTACAAAACCTTTTCAATTTTCTTTAATTATTTTTCCAATTTGTAATTTCCAAATACTGGATAATTCTGTGTGTTTTAAGCATTTTTCAGAATTAATTTTGATTGCATTTTAAATATTACTTATTATGTTTTTCAATATTGTGGGAACGTCCGACACAGCAAATTTTTTCAAATAACTTAAGACATCCTTCGTAACTTTTTTATCTTTTATAATTTGTATATAATTTGGGAGCCACCAGATGCCACCCCGCAAATAATATGCATTTATTTTACACTCGGCATTATGACATGTTGAAATATCTGCCAAAAGTTATTCATGTATTAACGAAACTTTTAAGCACCATTTTTAGTATTGTAAGTAACACTCATCTCATTAGTGAGGTAAAGCCGCTTTGCAACGCTCTATCGCATTGAACGGAGTAATATACTAGTTTAAGCTGACTACTCTTTTAAGAATATTAACCCTGACAAGAAAATTATGAAATTACGGCTTATTAAAATAAATAATACACAAGTATTCCTATATTCTAATAAATAGAAAATTATTGGTGATTTATAGATAAAATATCGCCTCTGTCTAACACAACTGATGGTAATTGGGATTTTAAGGCGTTGTCTAGGAGTAGTTCCGCATTAGTTTTTGAATTCGATAAACCCCTACATTCTAAACTTGAAAAATTTTAACTATTTATAATATAAATGAAAATCATGTGAAAATAAACGAAATTGAATCGGTTAACTTCCTTGGTAAAATTTAGATTTTCACCAACAATAAATACATTATTACCTGTTCAGTTACACATATTACCTACCTCGCCGGCCGCCTAGCTTACCCCTTTACCTGCCCTCTCTAAATCTAAATATTTTAAAAACAAAAAGTTTAGAATATAGAATAAATAATGTAATTCTTATCCTTGATCTAGTTTCCCTTTATAACACCTTGCCCTATTTGCCTTATCATATAAAATAAATGTCTAAACCATCACCTATTTGATGCAAACTGTTTTTTTTTGCTGAAAAGCTTAAGGTGCGTCCAGACCTGTGACAAGACCGCGTATCGTGACACCACCGCCGCGAACGTCGTCGCGGATGATACTTGTATCATGGTCGTCGCGTATAGTCTGGACGGTACCCCGTAACCGCAACGTGCGACATCGCTGCGTTTACCGCGTGCCATCAGTCCGTTCCTCCGTTCCATATCCTGTCGGTCTTTTAGCGTCGCATCAAAGGGATGCTACGCCGCTTGGTTCGGCAAGTCTGGACGGGACCGCGTATCATCAGAACGTTTTGCATATTTAATTGAATTTTAACCAGTGTAGCGGCTATTTTTGTTTCGAATTAGTATTTATTTTTTAATATCAAGATGGAATGGGAACAGGAGACAACGTTAACATTTATAGAATACGCAACAAATGATCTATAACTATGTACGCTGCTGCAACGTCCATGATGACCGACTGTTTTTTATTTAAATGAGCGGAACGCTGTGAACGGGACTATGATACGCGACGATGACACGCGAGGATGGCAGGCGACGATGACACGCATCGAAGTTCGCCTCGTCGTGAATATGTTCGCGACGCTGTCACGTCACGGGGTCTTGTTACAAGTCTGGACGCACCTTAATATGTGTTTCTTTTTGATATCATACGCTATCAGTTCATACTAACTCCTACCACAGCATATATAACATAAAGCAAGCCCACTCTTGCTTCGTTCCCATGTTGTAAAAATAGTAAACTTTTTCGCGCATAGACACCCCCCCTCCAATGCAGCAGCCGGCGCGCGGCGGCCAGTGTGAGTGTATGTATGCTGTGCTGTTAGCTCGAGCGGCTGAAAATATGGCAACTAGATGCGCAGCAGCCTCTCTCACGACACAGGATATCAGGCGCAGTGGGTTTTCTATTCTCTTTATGCTATGCTCCTACTTTATCGTATATTTTTAGTACACTAAATTATAAAATTCAAACCTTTAATTTTATATCCTAATAAGATTAGGAAAGCAAATCTTAACGAGCTTAACAAGGCAAATTTTCAACCTATCTGCAAAACAGTTGAATTTAGGAACCTACAGAACATTATACGTGATGCGTACTCAAATTTTCTGTTGAAACCATATATATCATTAATAATATTTATGGTAATTATTGGATTTAGTAATTTAGCCACATCATAACAATTCGACATTTTTTACATTTCTAGGAACTCAGATTCATTAAAGAAAAGAATTTTAGAGAAAATACATCGGCAGAAACAAGATTTTATGTATTGTTATAATTTGGATTGATTATTATAATGGTGCTATATCCAGTAATTACCGCGGGGTAATAATTGGATATAGCCCCATGTTAGAATTTACCATATTTTACATTTCTAAGAATTCTAATGCTTAAGGTAAATTTGAGAAATAAATTGGCGGAAACAAAAGATTTTTTGCATTTTTATTACAATTTTGGTTAATTTGTTTGAAAAAGAATGACACTACTAAAATAAAAGAGCGCTTCAGAGTTTTAAGAGTTTTATAAGCTTGGGTTGGTTTCGGTTAGATTGGGTTAGTTTGGGTTAGCTGGGATTAGTTTTGGATAGTTTCGACTATATAGTAAGTGAGAGAGGTGCGAAAACGCGGGACTTCTCGCACACCTTAGCATAGCAGGCATCTTTAGGTTATTTTATTATCTTAGATTAGCTGGGGATAGGTTAGATAATTCATTCAAATTAATTTCAATGTATTTATTATGAGTTAAAATGTTATTTATTGCAGATTGATGCATATTTGTTTAAAAAGCTTCAATTTTCTATGTTAGGGTGATATCCAGTTATTATCCCTCTCTAATTGTTGCATATATCTCCATTATAATAATTAACCAAAATTATAAGAAATATGTAACAAATCTTGATTCTGCCATGTTATTTTCTTTGAGATTTAGTACTCACGATATTTACTTCTTTAATGCATTAAATACCTAGCGATGTAAATATAGCGAAATTCTATTAACATATTTATGAGGATCTATTTAAATAACCAAAGTTAGGGTCGCCACAACGTTTTTGACCACTCTGTGTATTAAAATAGTTATTTATGCAACAAGTGTGTAAAGTATCCTTTTTTTATGAATGGGAACATTGTCGCATTAGCCGTAGGCGAATGCGACAATCCCATAAATAAAAAAAGGGTACTTTACACATGAGTAGCATACACAATTTTTTCTACGATACCAAAAAATATACGAAAAAAACAAAACATTTTATTAAATTACTTTACGCACAAGTGCGTAAAATAAATTATTTTACGCACTAGTGCGTAAAGTATATGTTGTTTTACACACTACTCTAAGTGTCAAAAAATATGTAAGATTTTCTTTACGCACTAGTGCGTAAAATAACTTATTTTACGCACTGCACATTAGAAAGGCCTATTTTACGAATCTTAGAGAGTGCGTAAAGTGAGTATTTTTCGCAACGTAGTAGCAAATAGTTATTTATGTAACAAGTGTGTAAAGTGATCCTTTTTTATGAAGGGGAATATTGTCGCAAGAGCCGTAGGCGAATGCGACAATCCCATGAATAAAAAAAGGGTACTTTAGACATGAGTAGCATACAAAAATTTTTCTACTACCGAAAAATATATGAAAAAATAAAAAATATTATTAAATTACTTTACGCACTAGTGCGTAAAATAACTTATTTTACACACTGCACATTAAAAAGGCCTATTTTGCGAATCTTAGAGAGTGCGTAAAGTGAATACTTTACGCACGGTAGTATTTTTTTTTAATTGTGTACCAAAGTTTGACAAATAATTTTTGCATTTAATATTATTTTGAATTAGATATCGTACTTTTATGAACTAAATGAACACTCAATAATAATCAAAATGAGAGCTGTCATAAATTGATATGATAGATCGAATCCTTGGTCTGAAAATACATAAAAATGAGGTATCACTTACTCTTATCGAATTTTTTTGAATAATTAAATAATGAAAATTTCCAAACCACCATTAAAAAGGGTGAATGTCCCCCCTACTCGCCCCCTAAAAAAATTTTCAACTGTAGACACCCACCTAAGCTATTTTTGGCGCAAATTTGGTTAAATTTGATCCATACGTTTTCTCGTAATCCGCATGTCCCAGCGTGCCCCAAGCTCGTTTCACTGTGCGGCACTTACGGAATGAATTTTCGGTAATAATAAAATAACACTGTACCTTAATCTTCTAAATGAATAACATTTATCATTCAACGTTGGAGATGCGAAATTTTTAGTAGAAAGTGCTGATTACTGTATGAGCAAAACAATTTTAAAAGGCATAAGTTGGCTTAAATAGTATGGGTACTACTAACTACAAGTTATTATTTTTTAAATATTAATCTGCAATAACAACGAAGTCAGTGCTATACCTCCTAACCACATAGTTTTTCCCTTTTATTCTATTCATAGAGCCAATTTACTGCCTTTACAATTCTCTCTCTCGTATTCAGCGTAGAAATGAATGAACGCCTGACAACTACACAACTACCGTCTAGTGTGAGAATGACGTTTTATGTTTAGATATTTTATTTATTGCGCTCGTTTATAAAGAAATGACGCTGGTGATTGAATGTAATACTCGAAATCGTTTTAAGTACTACAATATGAATTGTCAGCAACATTCAAAAGAGGTATTTATTTTATTACCTATATAGTGAATGCGTTTTTGGATAGATGTCCTTACTTTTTTAAAATGTGGAATATGCCAGTAACCCTACTTCTGTACAAAAGTCTTAAACCAAGTCGATTGATTTTCGAAAAGGAACTTTAAAACAGAAATGTTTCATCAAAATGTATGCAGGCTCACCCATGTAACTAAATAAATAAGCGTTTATTTCCAACAGGCAATAATTTAAATTGCAAGACACGATAAAAAGTAGACACAATCGGAAAATACATCGGATAGACTTAACTAGAACTTAGCCAGAACAAGCTGAACCAAATCGAATAACTCTAACATGACTTGAAGATCAAAAATGTAAGTAGAAGAATATGTGCAATAAAGGCAACAAAAAATAGAAACTACATACTGGGAGTTAACGACATGTTTTTTTATTGCATATAATATAGAGATTCATTTATATGAACTGCCAGCACGTTTAAAACATTCAGAGTCCGATGAAAAATAAATAGTGTGAAACAGAAAACATTAGGGATACGAATTATCTCTTCAATCGCAATTCAGTCCTTGCTAAGGGTTGCAAATGGCGTTGATAATGCAATGAGCGGGATAACGATATCATCAACAATCCTGACAATTACCTCAATAATGGCTGTCATGAAAAAATAGTTACCTAATAAGAAACAGTTAAAGCTTAAAGCAGCAAACAAATAATAGATGATGACGTTGGTGATATTACGAAAGAGAAGAAGTTATGAACATGAATGTGTCAGATAGGAAATAAGTTAGCGTTATTAAAGTGGAGCTTCTTGAATAGTAAGCTGGTTAGCGTCTCACGCGAGCGCTACTGCTACAAAGTGTGTAATACGGCGAAGCGATCGAAAGTAGAGAAGGAGCTATACCGCAACCCGTGATTTTGCTCTGACCCGTCCACAATTTAAACCAACCATGAAATAACAATATTTTATCTTAGTTTCTTCTTCGTCGTCCGTGCCGAACTTGCCTATCTTCCTCTGACAAAAGTCGATCGTCGAACGGGTCGGGGTTTAATGTATAGTATGTTCTACCATTCGTGTCAGCTAATTTGCATAAAATAAAGATATTATTCTATTTTGTGTCTATGAAGCTTCATTTCTGGTGTATGGTTCACAAGCACAATATTTTTTCAAGCTAAATTTCTTTACTACCTGGATTGTAAGCTGGTGAACGTGTAACAAAAGTTACGAAATAGGTGACACAAGAATGAAATGTGTGATAGGAATAACGCCTCTTTCTGACTATAAGTTTTTAAGTGGTTAAGATAAATGTATCACTCAAAGTGAAGATATGGTGGTCTCTGCTTAGTTTAGAGCTGTTCTAGGCATGGTAACAGTATAAAATTGTTGCTGTGGGTGTGAAGCAGCTCTTAGTGTTTTGACTGAGAGGGGAATGCAAGAAATTTTAACTGCAATTGACCGGTGATTCAGGGCATATGGAATCGCTATAGAGAATCAATCCATACAATATCGGGCAAGATCATAGGCGAAAAATCATCCAAATTTAAGATCGATTTCTAATTTTTCTTACCTTGCGTGATCATATATCAACTCCAGAATATCGCACGAATTAAGGGACGCGGTGTCATAGAATATGCCGTTTCAATTTTATTCGTGAATATTTCAATTGGCTGCCGCAATACAAGAACTTCAGATATTTGCATCGATACTGTACTGGAGTAATATATTATACCTGCTCTTTATGGTGTGGATTCACATTATATTTTTGTGCACGATAACTTGAAAACATTACCATGAAGTTTCTGCAAGAACTAAGTATTCGAACTGTGGATTGGCCTGCGATGATTCTCGACTTGAACCCCATCTAGCACGTATAAAATTTGTTAGGCCTACGTATTAAGAGGTATCTAAAAGTGGACTTTCGCTAGGACGTGGACGGACCGGATGGAACGGACGCGGACGCGACGGAGCGGATTTAATTCTAACTCGACGATCTTGGACAACGCATATCCATCCGAGTGAACGCACTTACTTATAGTATAACTCTCCATCCTAGAATATGCCTAGTTTAAATTCACCTGCAACTAAAAGAAACTTTAGTTGAAAATGGCTAAAGAATACCTCCAGAAGATCTTCAAAGAATTGTGCGAAACATGTCATGAATACGTCATTCAAGCTGATGGAGAATATACACGATACTGAACCTCATATACGCTCAAATAGCTCAACGATATCAGTCGAAAATGCTTGTATCTTTACTTTACTTCAGTTTAATTGTTAATTAGTTAGTTACAAAGACTAGTTCAGTACCTTATTTATCCATTTATTTCAAGATTTGGATGTATCATATTTATATCATTACCACTTAAAGAGTTAAGGAGGTCAAAGAAGTATTTCTCTAACTTGTTTTGAGCGGTGAATTTTCCTTAATATTCTGGGTTAGAAAGAGCCAGAACATATCACGGCTACCGAAAATTTCTTAATTATAAAGCGTTAGCGAAAACATGAATAATCGAATTTATGAGATTAGAGAATCAGACACTGGAAAATAATGCTCATAGTAATATAAAAAAAGTAAGAATATATTTGAGTAGGTCTTCCATTGTCAATACCATATTTCATAATAAGCTTCTATTGGCGGCAACTTTTGTTATTTTCGAAACGCAAAAATATGGAACATAAAAACGCGAGAAAGAAGCTTTATATACATGAAAATGTAAGGTATTTTCAAGTATATAAAGCTTCTTTTTTGCATACAGAATCAATGCAAGAAATATAACATACCAAATTTATTAACAATTTTCCGTGGAATTCAAATATTTCACCTAAAAAAATGATCAATGATTTTTTATTTTCTACATGATCAGATTGATAATTTTATTCTACTAGATAAAGTCTAATACCAGTTTGGGTTAGTTTGGGTTTTTAATAATAATAATAATATAATAATAATAATAATAATAATAATAATAATAATAATAATAATGCTTTATTGTCAAAAAAATTCACAGTTTGCAGACAAAGCAGAGCTAGAGTATAAACCATACAAAACATAAAAAAACACAAATAGAATCATACAATGAAAAGAAAAATAAACCAAACTATACATAACCTTATACAATTGTGCAATTTGTACGTGGTCAAAATGTCCTGAGATATTATATAAAATAGTAAATATCAAAATATTTAACCAATAAACGTCAAATACTAAACAGTAAACACCAAACATCAAACCAGTGCAGTGTAAATATTAATAAAAAAGTCATTGAGTCGCACAACACGTACCCCAGAATGGAGGGGTGTATCGGAGGTGCGACTCAAAAAGGGCGTAAGAGACTATTCTAGAAGTTGACAAGTTAAGCTCCCTGAAGACAGTTCTTAGAGCAAAACAGGCAGAACTTAATTTTTTTGATAAAGCATCGATGTGCCAGGCCCACTTTAAATGGTTGTCCGCAACAAGCCCCAAGAATTCCACAGATTCAACGACGTCAATAGTGGTATTATTAAGTACAAGAGATTACAACGTACTTTTATATGACAAAACTTTAGTTTTAGAAACGTTGAGGCACAAGAAATTAGAATCGCACCATGATTTAATAGTGATTAAGTCACTAGATACAGGTCTGTGAAACGCCGTAATAACCGGGTTGCTCCAAGTGAAACTAGTATCGTCCGCAAAGAGACAGCCTTTACTGCTAATGTCCAGACAAGTAATGTCGCTGATAAACAGCAGAAACAAAATAGGGCCTAGTACTGAACCATGGGGTACTCCACAGTCTATTAGCTTGCAAGAATACATCGACGTATCAACCCTCACAAGCTGACTTCTGTTGTTAAGATATGACTTAAACCATTTGACAGGCACTCCTCTGAATTGGTAGTACTGCAATTTGTTAATTAAGATATTATTATTTACACAATCGAAATCTTTAGAGAAACCACAGAAAATGGTTGCAGAGAGTTTGTTCAGGTTGGAGTATACATAATTAAAGTGGGAAAACATAGCGTCATTTGTGCATTTTTTACTTAAAATTCCAAATTGATGGGTAGTGAGTATTTTATATTTAGAGAGAAAAGATAGAAGATTTTTAACCAATCTTTCAATGACCATTGATAATGTGGGAAGAGCAATAGCTCGAATCTTGGTCTTTATCTTCTCCTTTATGCAAAGAAATAATTATTGCCCTCTTAAGACAGTTTGAAAAAACACCATTTTGGAATGACTTGTTAATTAAAGTAGTAAGATGGTTTAACGTGCATTCCTGCAGATTTGAGATACATTTTCAGAGTAAGCCCATCAGCCCCAGATGAGGATTTGTTTTTAATATATTTAATTGTACTGCCAAGCTCAGCTAATGCGTCGTTAAATATTTAGGCACATTTACAAAGTAATTGTTTAGGTTCTCAGGTGAATTAGCGATTGTGCTAAACGCAGAAGTCTTATTTCTTAAGTCATTCATAATAGACCATGATTCTTTAGCAATGTTACCGGATTTAGCCAGCCTCTCATTATAATAAATGTCCTTGGCAGCTTTTATAGTCTTATGATAGTCTTTTCTTTAAAGTTTCACGTAATAATGGAAGAAGACGCTATCCGAGTATTTCTTGAGGTGAGATAATGAACGCGTATTCTTTGCAGATATGCGTAAGCGTTTAGTTGACTAGGGTTTATGCTGTTTAATCTTGATAGGCCCAAGAGTAACGGAATTGAACGCCAGAGGAGATAAAGTTTTTATAAATCTAGAGGACAACCCAGTCAGTTGATAGACATAGGTGCTTGAAATTTAGAAAATTTTTGCCCGAAAAAATACGGCATGATTTGCGTGAAGCATTTTTACAATTGGATTTTACCGAAAATTCTGTTAATACTCAAGCAAGCTCACTAATCTTTTACTGAATATTTCCCTCATGTATAAAATATCCCATTAGAGGAGTGCAATTCTCGGAAAATTACAGCGATAATTGCACTGTAGAAACCGAAAGAGCACAGCGGTAATTGCATCGTACGTATCTATGGTTTTAATTCCATTGTAAACTTACGATGACAGCGACAATTTATAAATAACGTCAATGTCAAGTGAATATATATTATTAAAAATGTCTCGTTTCGGATAAAAAAAATCGTATTTTTGCCTCTTTGCTTTGTTTACAGTTACATTTACGTTCCTGTATTAAAAAAAAGAATAAAATAATATTTTTTAAAACCGTGTCCTTATTCGGGAAATATTCCCCCGAATTACACTCGTGCATCAAAATAACCAGATAATTTTGCATTCGAGCATGTTGTCTTAGAAAAACTGCATTCGGTCATTTTCATATTTTGAAAAAAGAGCCCTCCACCTTCGGTGTCGGGCTCTTTCTCCAAAATATGAAAATGAACTCATGCAGTTTTTAGACAACATGCTGTCATGCAAAATTATCGGTAATTTTGATGCACTTGTGCAATTATTTCCGAATATATGCATGTAAGCGTCAGGTGTTCTAGAAACGCAAACAGTATAGGCGTAGCTATATTGTTTGTGAGGTCATAAGCATTATGATAGACGATGGAAAATTCAAATACTTTCCCAGATAATAAATTATCGAACTTAGATACTACCAAAAGGTCGTTGTTATTGGATATAAAATCATAGTAGCTCCATGAAATAAATTACTTCTATTAAATCTAGTTACTTGTTGACAAACACGGGCTCATCAACATTTGACCAATGTTCAGTTATGGCAATGATTTCTGGAAAATCAAGCTCTCCTACCAAAATAAATTATTCATCTGTTTTGTGTCTTAAGGACTGAATATTCATAAGAAAAGCACTAAGCTTGCCATCATCCAATTTTTCAGAGGGTGCTTGATCCCCTCTTCGCGTCTATCTACTTAAAAATTTCCCGCTCTAATCGAAGAACCAATAGAAAAATAATTGCCATGACTTTCCCTACCTTTCTGAAGGTGTTGAGAGTGTGAACAGTCCTTATTTTTCATGATTGGTAACCAATGGATAAGGTCAGTAGTTCCAACTTTTTGCTTGGCATAGTGTGCAAACTGGTTTGCTGTATATGGAGGTGGGATTTTAGACGCTCTCACATAATGCCAGTCTTCTTTGGTGGATTATGTGTGAGATATGGGAGCAATGACTTTAGTAGAACTAATAACCACTGTGTCATGGTTATCTCTATGGTCGGTCTGAGTCGAAATCGACTTTTTTATTGTTGGTCGGTTACTCCTAATAATTGGCTTATCTATGGCAGCCCACTTTTCTATCGTGAGCGCCATTTCCTTCAATAACTCTTCCTTTGCTGAACTCTTCGAGTCTTACCTGATGGGCTTCCCTAAGACTAAATATGAGCCACACCTCTTTAATATCTTTATCAATGACATAAACTATTCAAGTGCTGGCACATGCGAACGATATAAAATATTTAATCGGATGGACTGCGATCTTCTACAAGAAAATATCGACATCGTTAATCAGCGATGTATAAATAGCAGACTCAATCTGGACGTCAACAAACGTACTGTTGCAAGCTACTGTTGACTTAAATATCCCATTGCTTTTAATTACATAATTGATCGTACTGTGTTTTGCAATCAGAACAAACGTTTTAAAAGTATTTGCCATCCAGCTAATATAATACATTTTTTACGATATAAGCTGGAATAAGGTTCGATTATGGGGTAACCAATTTATTATTGTTGCAACAAATTAATGGAGGGCAGCATTCAAAGACTTTTTCTGAAATATCTCATACAACGAGGGTCGGATCATCAAGTTTGACAGTAAAATAAAGCTCCCACATTTTCGGTCTGACACAGTCATGTTCATAACTTCCTCTCTCTTTTAATATCTATCCTACTGGTGATCACCTATTTGCTCGCTACTTTAACTTTTCTTGTTAACTAACTAGTTTTTCATGATCTCCATTATTGAGATGTCAGGATTGTTGATATTACCATTTTCCCCCTCATTGTGTTATCGATATCATTTGTAACTCTAGGGAGGGTTGAATTACGATTAACGAGGTAATTCGTTTTCTTGATGTTTTCTGTTTCGCACTATTTATTTGTCATCGTGATCTGAGTGTTTTAAAGGTGGCATATAAATTAATATCGTTATAACACAATAAAAGACATGAAGTGTATCGAAGAGGATTTTCAACGACTGAAGAACGTGGAGCGTTTTCGCAACAAAACTTGTAAACAGGTGAATTATCCTGACATTTTAAAATGATTCTCGCCTAGCAAGCTCTACTACACAATTACCTATATAACTATTGTACTGACTATGTTCAATCAGGAGGAAATCAATTTAATCCCAATGTGTAAACGATGTCTGGCAATTGAAAAAGAGGTAAAAGTGGATGTAATACATTTTCCCGATTGACAATTAAATCCTATTTTCGTTCTCCTTTCACAAGAAGGGTCGATTGGTCTACATCGTATCCATCCACTAATCTTGTTGGGTAAACCGCAGCGGCTTTATTCTAGTCTGACTGGCTTTTATACGAAGTAGAAATTGCGGCTTATATTGGCTATATTCTGTCGGATAAACCCCATCTTAGATAGGGCGACAATTCGAAACGTTGCAATAGGCAAAAGGCAGATTCGAGATTTTTTTTAATTGAAAGTTAGAAGATGCACGAGATGGAAAGGGCTTACGAAGGAGATGCTACAGTTGAAGATTATGTATGTAATATCGTCGGCTAAATAACTGATTATGTTCCAGCTTAATAACTCTTTTAAAATAAGAACCCGAAAATTAAGTTTTTCCGTAGTATTTTCACATTCTATAGAAATAATCAATTTAACTTCAAATGAAACGACTTGTTTTAGCTAACATTTGTTTTTATAAATTATGTACTGCTAACATCCATTTTAAGTGAAATCACACGATTCCAAATATGCAATATTTTGACGATTTCAGTACCTCCTTCTACGCAGGGGTTGGAAAATGTTATACAGCAAAGAAGTACAAAATCTTATTTCGATGGACTCGTGAAGATATGTTTAAGGCAATAATTGTACTTAAATTAAATGATGGAAATGTCATTTTGCGAAGATGCTAAAAGTTGTTATAATCAATCGGTTCATGAACCTTTCAAATGATGCATGTCGAAAGATCCCGATTTTGAAACCTTGAAATGCTCAAAATTTCAAATCTCTAAATTAATTCGTTCAAGAAATAGCATGGCGGGGGACGGAAAATAAAAATGGTATTATAATATTATAATATAAAGTGCAGGTTTTTTCCATATATTTTGGAGCATCCCTAGCGCTTTTATGTAAAGAGCTAGAAAATACTTTAAATTACCGAAGTAATTTAAAACCCCGCATGTTGAAGTATAATTAAACAAAAAACTGGAAAATTAAGGTGCATGAAAAGAATTTTAGAAAATGTTACTATTAGATTTGTTCCAAACAAAAATTAAGAACCGCTCAGTGCCAATTAAATTTGTGAAAATGAAGTACGTTGACATTGACTCGACGGGCGGCTCACTTGCCAAAATTTGTACATCGATTTCGGAAATCGCAAGGATTTCGAGAATTTTGAAGGGATTTCTGGATTTCGAAAGGATTTCCGATAAGATTTCGGGATTTCGAAAGAATTTCAGATAGGATTTCGAGATTTCGAATCGATTTCTGATGGACTTCGCGATATCCAAATGATTTAGAAAGGATTTCGCGGGATATCGAAAGAAAATTTACAGCAATTTCGGTAGTGAGTCGTTTCGCATAAAAGCAAAGAGGCAAAAAAAGTACATCATAAAATGCACTTTCCAAGTTGGCAATCTGATTTATTTTGCAAAAAAAATCGCATTAATGCGGTTTTTGTTTCTTTTGGCCCCCAAAAATAAAAAACAGACATATTTAAAACTTAGTTATTCTTGGGTTATGATTTATAGCGAGGAACATATTTAAAACTTATTTATTGTTTCCTTTTTATCTTTAATTTTTTTTTTCAATTTCAAGATTTTGAAATCTTTTTTCCCAAACTTTTTGCCCATCAAATAAATAGGTCCGTAAAAAATATATCCTTTCGTCCTCATCTTTAGGTCAATTTTATTGATTTAAGTTAAGCGTTAAAAACTTTACAACACAAGTCTCATTTATCTCGAGCACTGGTCCAATGTAACTGTGCGATTCTACTGTTAGATAAGCGTCCTACATGTACAATTGTTGTTGTATTTTACAAATAAAAATTGATTGATTGATTACCATGTGTCATAGATAAATGCATAGTAGTGTTCCATTTTACTTTTAACTTTACTTTTTTCTTTTGAAGCATCAAAATGACTTTCTGTAGAATCTGAGAAGCTTTCTTCTTCAAATTCACTTTCAACGGGAATCTCAGTTTCTGTATCTGTTTCACTCTCGGAATTATCTTTTTGAAAAACTTCTTTTCTCTTTTTCTTGAACACAGAACACAAAGGTTTTTCAGGTTTTCCCCCCCATAGTTTTACATCTTAATAATCGGTCATTTGATAGGCGGCCTTTTTTCGTTAATTACCACGTTAAGGTACCTACTTTTTTACAATAACTTCGTTATCTTCAACATTTAATTTTAAAAGAGATAAATCAGTTGTAACAGTCTCTGGTTTGTATTTTTTACTATAATCTTTAATGTTAATGTCCTTAAATATTTTTATGTTGCTTTCTATTTCCTGCTCGTCTTGAGAATTTAAACTATGTTCGGACATTATATCTACATCAATACTAGGTTCTTCAATTTAAAATTCTAATATCTCGGGAATGGAGATGGATTGTATGGCATTTTTACTAAATTCTCCAGAAACATGTATCTCTAGCTTTTTGGCATCAGCAATTGCATTTATTTGTGAGTCATCTATAGTACTTCTTAAAACATTTATCACTGCCATTTCGTGAAATTCTGTTTTATTTATCCCTAGCTTTTTGTTTTCTTCTCTAGGAAATATAAATTTTGAAATATAGTATGTCGTCTATGGATTAAATCCAGTATGTCAAAATTTACCATGGTTGCAAAAGATGCTTGCCATGGAACAAGTTCATCGAAAAAAGGTTTCACAAGGTTGGCTACTACATAGCCAAGGTAAAAATAATTCTGGACAGTCTTTACATTTTCAATTAATACCAACAATGAATGTGCATTTAGTTTGATGCAAATATTATGTTTGTAGTGTCATCTGGTTTTTGGAAAGTGGAAGATTATCGTGATTTTTAACCCATGTTCTGCATAGCCTAAGAAACAGCACAGAATACCAAATTTTATAAACTCACTACACTTATGCTTTTATCCAGAAATGAGCCCAAAATATATCTAACTATTTTAACTAATTGTGCCGAGAACTGTGCAGTCCATTGTGTTACTTCTGCATCACCTACACGCTTTACTGTAGGTATATAGAAGATCTACAAACTAATTTTCTTTTGAAATCCTCATCCTTAAAAACCTTAAAAACGACATGCAATAAAATACGGTAAGTTAAACCCTATCCCTATCCTCTATATACCTCACCCCTCCAAATAAATAAAAACAGCATTGATGTTAACTTTAATAAAAATAAACTAAAACTCTATGAAAAATCTCAGTGAAATGATTTATTATATCAATAATAAATGTAAATTTTAAATTTTAAGACTTTTTCACACCTTATGTAATGTGATATGAATTATTACATCATGCAGAGGCAATAGAATAGGTTGGCTTAAGTAAGACACTTTATATTACTTATTTACACTTGCGTTACCTGGTTATATTATCACCACCAAACAATATATATATTGAAAATAAATTTTCAATTTTGCAGTCACTGAAACTATCGCCGATCTTGGAAAATTGGTAGATTTTGAGATTCTCATCACGAATCTGCAGTCAATTCGATCGGACAACGTTTCGTTTTCAAGGTATTCATCTTCAGAGTTCAACACAATATTTCCACGATTAATATGACATTCTGGTAGATTTTGGAACTATCATCACAAATATGAAGTCAATTCGATTGGGCGACGACGTTTCATTCTCGAGACATTCATCATCAAAGTGCAAAACCGTTTTGTCACGGTTTCCCTTCTTATAACCAACACATTTGAATCACTTTACATGCTTAAATGAGTGATAAAGTGCTTAAAGTGTGTAGGATTTTAATTAAGAGATGGGAAAATTAGGAAAAAAAGGTTTTCAACTTTGAGGATGAATCTCGAGAACGAAACGTTACTCAATCGAACTGACTTCAGATTCGTGATAAGCATCCCAAAATCTACCAAGATGACTAATTTCGACAAGATCGGCGATAATTTCAGTAACTGGAGAATTTAAAATCTATTTTTCCGGAAAAACCGAAAAAAAACATTGGATTCATGTTCTACGACACAAAAATAGCAGGTATGCAAGAAAATCCGCACATCTCTCCACACGCTAATACCAATACTTATACCAACAACAAATTAAAAAATAATTTTTATATTATCAGAAGACAAAAAGCAAAAAAATGTCGCGCAAGAATTTCTACGCGATATCACTATGGATTTCGAGAAATCCATTTGGATTTCGAATAGGATTTCGGGATTTCGAAAGGATTTCGGATGCGATTTCGAGATTTCGAAAGGATTTCGGATAGGATTTCGGTATTTCGAATCGATTTCCGATGGATTTCGCGATTTCGGAAGGATTTCGAAAGGATTTCGCGGGATTTCGGAAAAAAATGTACAGCGATTTCGGGAGTGAGCCGCCCCTTGCATTGACTAGTTTCTAATTTCTGTTAGAATAGACCTATAATATTTTATTTCGACAAAAATGTTTCGGAAAAGATCCCATCTACTCAAAGTTAAAAGAAAACTTGTTGGCCTTTGATGTTGTCTAATTTTATTCTAGGAAGTTTTTGTATTTGATGGAATCTTCAAAGACTTCAAGTATGTTCACGTCTAATATATTTTAGTTAATTATTTTTAGTTATGATGTATGATAATTAATTTGATGTTATAATGAAGCTGAGACACTAGAAGTGGATTGCACTACTGCTGCCTGATATATCTTCATATAAATCACAATTTGCTATGGCGATTTTTGTTATTAAAATATATTCTTCTACAAGTGTGCGCAAAATATACTTTTCACGCACTCATTTGCGTGCACAAAATGGCCTACACTAAAAATAATGTTCACACAATTACTACATTTCGTTCATGATGTTTTTTGCTTGTATGCATTGCTTTGGAGACTCACCATTAAAACAACAACATCTTGAATATGAGATGTTGTTGTTGCGCACACTAGTAGAAAATTAATCAACCAAGTGCATAAACGTACCTTTAATTTATATTTGCGTTATCGTCAATCAAAGTCAAGTAATACTAATTGCTCCAGTGGTTTGTTCCCATACCAACCAAATTACAAATCATGCACCAACTTTCTTATCACGGTCACGTCGGTGTAACATTCCTAATCGTTCATTAAAGTTTAGTTATCTTTAAAAATCAATATGACATTGGAAGAACTGCCAGAAGATGTTTCGAAGGCTGCAAAATATCATTCAAAGTTGCTGATGGCCAAATCCAGAGATAAGTATGAATCGTTTTCCAAACGGTGTGAACAAGAGGGTGTGAACCTCGGTGTGAACACTCTAAAGGAAAAGGTACTTTTGAAATGTTTTATTAAATTAAATAATAAATTTAAACTAAATACAATATGGTCAAAATATTCAATGCTAGTGTTATCAAAATAAAAAGAAATATGGCTATAAACCAATTTTATAATCTGATTACCTTAAAAAACATAAGGTGGGATTTAAACTAAAAAAGGTAAAAATATTTACAAAGGAAGGAATATCGACATTTAGGTATGAATAAAGTACCGGATCAACTATACTTTAAATAAAAATTACCACTATTTTTGTTCTTGCTGGCGCCTGTCGAAGAGAAGAACTCACAATATTAACCATACATCATAATCGAAGATAAGAGCAATGTAATTGTAGTAAAAATTCCAGAAATTATACTCCAAGGGCTTTTGCGATATTAGAAGAAATTAATAATGGGACATATCTACAGCTATATAGATAATAAACTCCTTTACGACCAGAGACACAAACCATTGTTTGTTCCTAAACTACTAAAGAGAAAAATGTACCACACAATGACAACTCTACTGGCCAATTCTGAAAAATTAATCACCGACATAAAGCGCTTGGGAGGCTGGAAATCAACCATAGTAGCCGAGGAGTATATTGACAAGTCAACAACATACAAAAAAGAACTAATCAACAAAATCTAGAAGCAGCCTTAACAAATCTAATGAAATAATACCAAGGTCGTCAGATGCTGTGTCCAGGCCATCTCATTCTTTCTCACTAATAAATGATGAACTATCGTTTCATTCTTCAAGAAATCAATCGCAGTCTACCATAAATTTCAAATATGCCACAAATTGCACTTTTAATAATTAGTGTTGTTAACAATAAGTAAATGTTTCTCTGGTTTGCCTGTAAATAAAAATATACATATTTAAAGGTAAAGGTTTTCTTTTCTAATATTCGGTTATTTTCTACACTCTCGTTGGAAAAAATATTGTTCCTTAGACGGTCGCAAAGTACCTTTCCCGCACTCAACACTTATCCATGTTTTTGCGTGCGATAAATTATCACTTTGCATACTTGTTTGGAAAATAAATATTTTGTATATAGAACTGTCAAAAAAACCTAACATAAAATATATGTTGCTGTAGGTGCGCAAAGTGTTTAATTTTTTCACGGTGAAAAAATATATTTTTTTAACTCCTTGTAAAAACGGTGTGTTCTTAAGACCAAGTGAAAACTTCAGCAATGCCATATCAATATTATGAAATACACTTATTTTTTGTGTTCTACCTATATTTTGAAATTACTTGACATAATTTCGATCCTTAAAGAAAAATTGTACGTTAATATCTCCGATAATATCCTCAGAAACCACTGCTAACCGCTTGAGAAATGATCAAATTTTTCGATCCTGTCCAATTTTCCCATCTTCAAATCGTTTTAAATGAGATGTCAGTAAAATTTTGCCTCGAAATGTGCCATAAAATTCACTAGAAACTGCCTCCAATCATTAAAAATTCTACATTACCCAATCTTGACCTGTTATTCCTGATTCAAACCACTATCAATGAGGTTTCAGGCAAGTGTAAAAACTACATATTTTAACCTAAACGTCGCGTCGTGTCAAAATATTGGAAGACGCATTCCTTTGAGTTTTCCATGACGCATCAAAAATAAAGCTATCGATTCAGACTCGTAAAATTGCCGAATTATTGAAAACTTTACGATTCTGTACTTGCATTTCCCGATCTTCTTAGGAAAATTGTCATAGAACTTTTTTTATCATGAAGTTTACGAATCTGATTTATTGAAAATAACTATGCGTTGGCTACCACGTACGCTTAAACTACATTTCTAAAACTGAAAATCAAAAAAATGACCAATTCAGCATTTTCAATCGGATCCTGAAGATGGCACCGACACGAACGCACGCAAGTCGCAAACAGTGTAGCGGAAGATAAAATTGGCTATGAATGCTGCAATATCAAGAAAGTTTCATGTGTCGTATGTGTAAAGAGCGGAAAATCATACCACCTTTCGTGCGCGGTTAGTGATTGGTCAAAAAATATAATATCAATCAATAAAATACGCTGTGTATGTGTTGATCATAAGGTAACCTCAACTTCCAACCCCGAGAAAAACGAAAAGATTCCACTTCTGAAGGAGATTATTATCGTATTAAGAGACAAAAATGCTCTACGGGAGCAGAACAAGGAACTTCTTTGCGCATCCCTGGGATTTCGAACTTTCCGGAGGTAACAACGCCGTTGCCTGTGCATGCGCTTGTACCGAGGTCATTGTCGGCCTCATCAAGAACTGCCGTTACATGGGCCGAAGTATCTGATCCAAAATGTCTGAATAGGTCAGAAAATGAAAATGCACTTTGTGTAAAACTGCGCACGAAGAATGACAGCATAAAAAGTAATTTCGATTAGGAATTATTGATGATCAGCACAAGGGTTACCTACTAAATGCAATTGTGAGTCCAAGAGGTACTGTGGTAAACCATTTTATAAGTCTCAGCCGGGCCAAGTAAACTAATGGGGCACTGCCGATGATGCCGCCAAGATGTCAACTGATATAAGAGTTAACCTTTTTCTACCTGAACATACATTAGCTTCGAAACAAAATAGAAGAGTCTGAAGTGTTTCCAAAAATGCACAGTATCGAGTACGACATATTATGCTTCAATTAACATCATCTTGAGTATGATGAAATCTAATTTTTAAGAATTAAGAAATATACACTGCTCTCTTGCTTCACAAGGCAGCATATTAACAATGATGATACAATTCTACAATTGTATTATTGATAGAAATGGGCTAAAGGGCATAAATAACGAGGTTCTAGCCAGCATGTCATCATAAATAGAGGACTAAAGCATGACCATATTGACTGCTTACCCAGTGGGAGACTCCGATTGGGGTCATTGCGACATACTATAGTGACAGATGACTTTAATATTGAGTTTAATTCAAATTCACAAAGGGCCTTAGAATTTTTAGATCCTATGCATAGCTGTAACCTCTGCAGGCAGATTTTTCTAAAAACGAATCATATTGATTGTATTAACGATAATAATTGTTACCGCAAATATGTAATGATTACCGTATACTTTAAAGAATAAGAATATTACCAAATTGCTTAGGTTCAAAGTTCCAAAGTATTATAATCACCTACACATTAATCTGAGGGATCTGCCGGAGAAGTCTTTTAGGTCCAGTATAGGGAGTCTACTGGAAATGCCTTTTATAGTCCTCGGGAGTTCTTGTTGTTGTTCAGTTTTTATAGTCTGCTTACCTGCAAGAAAATAAAGATATAAGGTTCAAAAGAACTATATTGCTGGTGGAGGGTGTATAGAAGCAAATTTTGTTTTTATAATAATTGTTATCATTATTATTATTAATTGTTCAATAAACCTTTAAAGCACATCACACACCTTCAATGGGTTTCTGGGAACCAACGGATTTTCCTTAAGTTTAATATGTTATTTAACTAAAAAATTTAAGCATTTTTTACTATTGCGTCAAATCGTCAGTATACAAGTTGCGCGGGTTGCGCCATGAATATTAGGTTTAAACTATGTTTGTCAAGCCGATTTATATGCAAATACTTATCTCGTTTTGAGGTAAAAAGATAGAACAGTATCTACTACCCATTAGAGATGTAGAGAATAATTCATGTATGAATAATCCTACGTAGTATTTAATTGTACAGGATGACCTAGAAAAAAATACTCCTTTTCTATATTTATGACAATTTTGTTGGCTTTTTTCATATATTTCTTCTCCTAAAGGTTATATTGGCAATAGCGTTTTGAAATTCTTATTACAAACAATAATAAAAGAATGTGTTTATATACATATAGATCATTCAGAAAAAAATATTATGTCATTAATCTATTATTTTTTTATTAATATTACTTGTTTTATTTAAGTACTATTCTTCGATAAATCAATAGTTACATATAACTTACTAGGTAACTAATTATTAACATATTCATTCAAAAGTAACTATATTGCGGAGATTGTGTCGCAAAACGAAGTACAGGGTTTCCATATATCTTTCATTATACCTCTCTGGAATCTATCATTTTCGACATCTCTGTAGAGCAAAGAAAGTAAGTCTTTCCGGTGCGCCCGCACGGGAAAATTTTTTGACGTTACCTAATTTCAAGTGCTAAATTTACAGTTATTTAGTTACAAAATAAGCGCAAAGCATAATAAATTGGGTTAAAATTATACGACGATGCAGTCTACAAAATTAATCTATTACATTTTATCGTCAATAGTCTAATTTTAAGTAAAATTATTTTATTTATTCTGACCTTGCTTGTGACAAATACATCAAAACTAGCTGCCTATTCAATTACAACAAAGCATATAAACACATTTCCATAGCAACGCTTGATAAATATTAGTTAACTGTTTCTTGTTTGTCTTGCAAGTTTGACGTTAAATTATAATAATTTTATGTTTTGATTTCAGAGAGGTATTATGAAAAATATCGTTCATTACACTCCAGAAAGAGCTTTTTCCGTGCTTGCACGACTTCTGAAAGTGCCGTGCGTGCACTGAAAAATCCTAGTTTCCGGACTGTTAATGAAATATACTATTCCTACCTATCTGCTTTATTTTAATAGATATTGGAAAACTTTAAATACAAAAGCTGTGGGTTTTTTCATAGACCGCCAGGAGCGAGCAGTCAAAATCACAAATTTTGTTTTTATAAGTGAAGCACTTCCCCCCTGGAATATTAAAATAACGCTTAGTATAAAAGTGCATTTCAATTTCAGTGAAACATGCATGGGTACCTGAAAATTACATTGACTATTTTCTTACAATAACACAACTTGTGGTATTGTAAGAAAATAGTCAATGTAATTTTCAGGTACCCATGCATGTTTCACTGAAATTGAAATGCACTTTTATACTAAGCGTCACTTTAATATTCCAGGGGGGAATGCTACGGTGCAACCTGTATACTGAGAAGTTTTGCCCAATGGTAAAAATACTTACATTTATAAGTTGAATAACATAATTAAAATTTCCAGAAAATTCATTGGTGTCCGAACCCAAACTAACCAATTAAAGATGTGTGTGATATCCTTGGAAAGCCTATATTTATTCACGGCAATCGGAATTTTCTAATATTCAAAATTGAAAAGTGAATTATTTCGTTAACCGATAGAGTAAATCTGCCGTCCTAAGCGAAAAGACCGTAACTCCAAAAAAATAGAAAATTGAGTTATTGTCTTATTTGGACATCTAATGGACCAGACTATATTCTTAGAAATATAGAACACTGTAATTCAGGTCTTTCTATTTGTTTTTCATTATTGAATTTTACCGTAACTGCAAAATTGGTATGGTCTACAAAGCGAAAATGCCGTAACTGCTCAAAGCCAAGCAAAAGACCATATCGGGGCCATCGACGTGCGCAGACACGGCTTTTTCTCCTTAAAAATGCTTTGCACGGGTGTCTATTGTATGCCTGCCTTTCAAAGCGAGGGGATGCTTCGTCATATTCTCGCCTTGTTTTTTATGCTTGTATAGTGTTTTAATTCAATTGAATTCGATGGAAAATTAAAATCCGCATAAAAACCTTATAAGTTGTCCTTATTATACATTAGATCTCAGCGTATACTAGCTTTGGCTCAACAAGGAAGTAATAAGCACGGTATAAATGATATTATTTGTACTCTCTAATAAGTATTATCCGAGCAGAAATCATACCAGGTATGATCTTGACAAAAATTTGGCTGTATCTGTGTGTATCTCACTATCGTAGGGAACATGCGCCAAATGTTCGCTATCTAAGCAGTGATATCACCATTACGCTCTTGTTTAATGATTTAAAATACAAATTTCCAGATACTAAAGGTTCATATGAAACTTACCGAAAAAAGTTAAAAGTAAAAAGTATCATTTGCTAAATTGGGCATGAAGAGTGCGATTTTTGCGAGTCATTTTATTTTCATCCTCACAGCGAAGATAGCATTAAGGTATAAAAGAGACGCAAAACGCATTAAATTTGGCTAGATAATTGTGCTTGTCAAATAAAAAACTGGGCAGAGTTTACTTTTCTGGAAATCAGATTTTATTTTAAGCCCGGCCACACTTTTATGTCGGCCGACAGCAATTAGGTAGAGCTTTCCGTGAAAAGAAAGCAAAAATTATATGATTTTGATCATTTTGTAAAAGCCATTTAAACCAAGAGTAACAAATCGTCCATATCTATCACACATCGTCCAAATTATTGCTGAACCAGGCGAGTTTACCTTAAAATATAAAACTTTATTTTTGGACCAAGAACATACCCAGGATTGTTTAATGGAAAAGGTCATAATTAAACTCACTCTTAAGTAAACTAGATACTCGATGAGCGCCCAACGAATTTCCAGGAAAAAAGCAAACCCTTTTAAGAGTATAAATGCGATAATTCCAGAAAATAGAAAACAATATTGAAAAACTTTCCTTTAATTCTAAAGATGAAGCAGAATCATCATAAGGCCCAAATTATTATTTTTTAAAGATATGTAACTCTTTTATTTATTATTATTATTATTTTTAATCATCTATTTAAATAAACATGTTTTGAGCAGCAAAATTATATATATTTAAATGGTTTAGATTCGTATTAATTATTTACCTATGCTGCAATTTGACTTAGTAAATGTAACCAAAAAGTTTTAAACTTTTGCACAGCAATTACACCGTAATGGTAAGAATCATACACATACGGCCTAGTCGCTTGGTAGAAGATAGCACTTTGTCATGCCGGCTCCTCAGCGATTAGGCCGTAAGTGATTTCCCAGCAACAAGAGAAAAATCACCATACATTTTTTAATAAATAGTATATTATTTTATATGGAGGAAAAGTAACTTTGCATAAAATATGCTGTTTTTTCTTCAAATGACGACAAATTAATGCAAAAAGTCTCTTTTTAATAGTAATAATTATTATTATTAAAGATAAGTGGGTTCGCAAGGCGGCTTAGACCGGTGCGGTGTCGGTGAATAGGCTCAGGTTGTTGCTATAGTAATGTAACATAAAGCTGTCAGTGGACACTGTCAACAATAATTATATTTTTAAAATTGCGTCTTCGATTGCGTTTTAATTCCGTATTGATAAGCAGTTATTGAGTAAGTTCGATTAAATAATAACCAATTTGTTCCTAAATTAGTGATTTTTAGAAATGCAGTCACACAGTGAGTGATAAATACAAATTTTAGTTTAATAACTCTTGAGTTGTTGACGCTTATTTTGATGTTTGTTTGTATTGTACCTATGTTGCTATGATAACACTTTTACCTCCGCCGGCGGAAAAGTGAAAAGTAAAGCTCCGGCGGAGGAAAAACGAAACTTCACTGCCGCCTACACAGTCGAGTAATGACGGATTTACTGACGTTTGAAGAAAAAATCGATTTATTTAAACTTAGTTACGTTAGAACCACACATGAAAAGTCAGAAAAAATATTTACAAATGAGCTACAGTAAAAAACAACACAAAAACTTTAAACGCAATTATATCAGTTTCGCTCATTATGCAGTTACGACGATTTCGCTTTGGACGGCAGAA
This sequence comes from Pissodes strobi, assembly GCA_016904865.1. Taxonomy (NCBI): domain Eukaryota; kingdom Metazoa; phylum Arthropoda; class Insecta; order Coleoptera; family Curculionidae; genus Pissodes; species Pissodes strobi. The sequence goes on from MU181919.1 coordinate 102,478, forward strand.
ATATTTAACATGTAGGTATATTTTCCAAATCAAGGAAAGTGAAGAATCCGGACAAACCCCGTGTTCCATTTAAAAGAAAACAGACATGGCGTTTTAAAATAAATTTGGAATGTTCATTTTGTTTCATTTGATGATGGATTCTGACGGTTTAGGAAAAATCCTGAAACTTCTTTATTTTAAAGAGTCTTCTATATCTTTAAATAAAACCACTAGAGGTGCTCCAAAATATATGCAGAAACCGGTACATTGTACATATAATAACTAAATTGTGGAAACAACTTTCATATAAAATATTTCTTTAGGCCCTCAGTATAGGAATATTTCGCTTTTATTTTTACCAACGTCTCATAAATTTTCTACGTTATCCCGTATTTCTCCATCCAGATGAATGTTTCCCCATTTCTAATTAGAAGTTATGTTGTAAGGATATAATATAATATTCTTGATTTACTACTTCATGTCTATTCTCGCATGTGGGAAAGAATCCCTTTAAGACCGCCTGGAAAATTATTATTCCTTTTTCATGCAGATAATGGAATTTTTCGAACTCGTTCGTGATTTGAATGCGTTAAATCAACCACACATGCATTTAATGGTCCAATGAGGATGTCAAGAGCCGTTTGATCCACGGAGTAAAGTCGCCAAAAGAATATTGAGAATCACGTTAATTCTTATCATTAAAAGTACGACCTAATGTATATTAAAATTCTAGAAAAGGAATATACATAATATATACTTATTTGCGAGCTAGTCATTTGCATATCATCTGCTTACGCGAAGTACCTTGAAGAATTTCTGATACCACATTTTTATTCATTTATTCTATATATGATGAATGAAAATACTCTGAGTGCTCAAAGTAGATGCTAAGAATTACAAGTAAAAAAATCAGTGTTTCATTTTCGTCACTTGTATTATCATAATATACTGAGAAAATAAACCTACAATGAGCCCTGGAAAATTTTTGAAGAAGAATTTTGATAGTTTAGGATAGCTTATTTCTGGATAAATTCATGGATATTTGATGCAAATTGAAGCTTGCCGCATAGTAATTAATGCTCATTAGTGTCAAATAACATCTAGAGATCTGACTGTTTCAGAACCAGTTCCTACATGAAAACGAAGTTGCTATTTCGTAATATTAGTCATAATAATAGGGCAAAAATAGTAGTTATACTGGAGGTTGACCGCGGAAATTTTTTTAAGGCCGTGAGAAAATTTATTTTTTCAGCAAAGTGGGTCAAGCTGTTTGCTGGGGCGTTATCTATTTATCTGATCTTGCAGTCAGTTTTTGACGATGCGGTTTTGCCGGCTCCTTTGATCGTATAATTAATTTAAGCTACGTCATCATTTTTAGGCTGATGACGTTGAAAGAATTGTAGGAACCTTGCGCACTAATTGGTGACTTCTGGCCTGGCCAGGGGAGTCCAAGGACCTAGGGCTATATAATTCTTTAGGATAATGACCTTGAAAAAGTCATCAGAAGCATTGATCTCACGGTTTTGTCATGAGTTCAAGAATTCCCAAAAATATCCACCCTTTTATCTGGCACCTGTCATTTTCGGCCACGTGACCAATTTTAAGACGTCCTCTGTTAAATCTGCCACCTGTCATTTTTAACCTCGTGAGCAACTTTTAAGTTACGTCACCTCGCAGCTTTGTTATCTGTCATGGTTCGACGACTAGGTACTTTTAATAAATATAATTAAATCCTAATACAAATCTTTAGCACGGAGAATATGAGAATAATATATTTCAAGGTTAACAGCTGCAATCAATAAGATAAGTTTATTCACACATGTTAGCCCCATAAACAAGTAAAATTCAATTATCTTAAGCAATCACCCTAATATTGTTTGGTGCAAGGCTCTCCACTAACGTCGCAACTATGAAAATTGTTATTTGCATATGACCTACTGGCATTAATTATGCCTCATTTTTGAAGAAATGCACCAACTACATTTTAATTATATTATTTTCAGGGTCATTAGTAAAAATTATCTGCTAGATAGGGATTTAGACTAGATTTTGGCATGAAAATAAAGTTAAATAAATTAAAAATAAAGTCAAATAAAATTAAGATAAAGGAAAATAGAGGTAGGTAAATAAAAATAAAGTGAAGAGTAGTGGCTGTATGAATCATACTAAATGAAACACTTTGCATGGAATACAAAAGTGTTTCATTTAGAATAAAATAAAATTCAACAAATATGGAACATCAGAACTAAAACGATCATATATAAACGATATATGTATAAATACTTTATAAAATGTTTCGTGAGTTTCGTACAGTGTTCGGATAAATTAAGGCCCGAAAAATTTGGAAAGTTAAACTTTTTCGGGGTTTGATTCTTCCGTTCTCAGTAACAATTCTCTCATATAAAACCAGTCGATTAAGCTTTTTTGTATCTATTATGTATGAGGCGTGTTATCTTTGCTATTTAAAAAATGATGATTTTGAAGATTTAACATTCTGCACCGTCATCGGCAGGTGCTCAAAAGTTCATTTCAAACTTGACGAAGGGAAATATATTTTTTCTACAAGCGTGTGGAAAGTACACACTTTCTGCACGCTCAACAGTGCGGAAAGTATTTTCGTGAAGAAAAAAATTCAAGTCTTTACTCATTTATATTTTATTTGCATATTTTAATGAAACATTAACAATAAAAAGTAATGTTATTTTAATGTACAGAATTACTTATTATTTACATTTATATTCAAAATACAATGGTTTGCATTGTGTAAACTTATTGCCGATGCAATAAGGTCCTACGTTGACTGCGAACTAAGGCATGTTCTTTCATTATTCGTATTATTAGCACAGAATAGCCAACTATTCTGTGTTATTAGTATCTTCCAAAAATCTTCTGTGTGGTGTGATTGAAGGACGTAATTGAGAATATCTTTTATAATGTGTAGGTGCATAACATTTTTTAAGTCATTAGATATAACAAAGGTTCGACTTGAATAAGTTTTTGTGTTGGAAACTTTGATTACTAGTAAGTTGCCTATATCGTCAATGTTATCTGTTTATAAAAACGTCAATTCTTCACGACGACACGATCCAGCCAATCCAAATATAGTGACCACTTTCATTAAATAGTATATTTCACTTGTATTATCATAATATACTGAGAAAATAAACCTACAATGAGCCCTGGAAAATTTTTGAAGAAGAATTTTGATAGTTTAGGATAGCTTATTTCTGGATAAATTCATGGATATTTGATGCAAATTGAAGCTTGCCGCATAGTAATTAATGCTCATTAGTGTCAAATAACATCTTGAGATCTGACTGTTTCAGAACCAGTTTTTATAAACAGATAACATTGACGATATAGGCAACTTACTAGTAATCAAAGCCAAATATAGTGACCACTTTCATTAAATAGTATATTTCATTACCAGTCCGGAAACTAGGCTTTTCCGGTGCGCGCACGACAGCTTCTGGTGTGAGGCGTAGCCGAACACCGGAAGTCGTGCAAGCACAGGAAAAGCTGTTTCTGGACGTGTAATGAACGATATTTTTCATATTACCTCTCTGAAATCGAAATATAAACATAAAATTATTATAATTTTACGTATCCAAAATCATGTCATAATACATTTTGTATTCAAATGAAAGCAAACGTCAAACTTCCAAGACAAGCAAGACAGCAGGTATTTATCTAATATTCATCAAGCGTTGCTATGCAAATGTGTTTGTATGCTTTGTTGTAATTGAATAGGCAGCTAATTTTGAAGTATTTGTGACAAGTAATGTCAGAATAAATGAAATAATTTTACTTAAAATTAGACTATTGACGCTAAAATGTACTAGATTAATCTTGTGGACTGCATCGCTGTATAATTTTAACCCAATTTATTATACTTTATGCATATTCTGTGACTAAATAACTGCAAAATTAGTATTTAAAATCAGGGATCGGGAAAATTTTTCCCGTGCCCGGACCGAAAACACTTACTTTCTTTGCTCTACAGAGACGTCGAAAATGATAATTTTCATAGAGGTATTATGAAAAGATAAATATCATCGGGTACTTCATTGATAAACTTGGAAATATCAGTTTTGCTGAATATTTTTGACTTTTTGGGCCGAAAATCAACAATCTGACGTTTCAAGTAAACTGACAGTTTTGGAAATCTTCTAATGTTAACATTTTTTCGTATTCTAATTAAAATCGTCAACATGGAATATTTTGACCAAAGAGTCGATGACTTACAAGTGTTACTGGCTTCTGAAAAATAGGCTAAAAGGACTTCTTCTTTAAATCCTCTGACATTTCTTCTTCACACCACTGGTTGAACACATTGAATTCCTTCTCGTATCTTGTTCGGGATTTTTCCGGCAGTAATTCTAAAGCTGGCTTTTTTTGCTTCCGCTAGGATAGATTTGGGAATTGCGTAGTTTTCTTCATCACTTTCCATCATTTCAGAGAAAAAATGCACGTAAAATATAAACGAGTGAAGACTTCAAAAGTTGTTTTTAATATATTTTTCCCCCTCCCTGTATTGTAAACAACCCATTTTGATACTGTTTTGAAGGACGTAAGTGAGAATTACCAAAAAGGTAGGTATCGATTGCCCTTGGCGACGGGTTGCAAGTCAATTTACCACCTTTGGGTGGTAATAATTCATGCCACCCTCTATTCATTAAGTTTAAACTACAAACACAGGAGATACCTTTAATTTTTTATTTTATCAACAACGTCAAGCTAACAATGATATATAAAAATGGAGTAATATTAAGTGAAATGAATATTAATAGTAAAATTATTACAATTATGGACATTATTTACAAAATTTGGATAAATGTTTTCTCGTTTTTGAGAAAAAACGTATGGAATGTTCTGACACCATAAATTCTCTATCTCTAACCATGTTTTCTGTTACTCTTGAAGTACTGCAGGAGACATCTGGCTTCGTTATATTGTACAAAATTTTATTTGCAACTTCTTTTTTATTGTTGATGCTCTAGGCTACATAACTTTCCGCAATAGTTGCAAATTTCCATCCCCCATGTCGCTTGAGAGCTAAGACATCAACTCCAGTATTTTCCGCACTCGACTGCTTATGATAACGACTCTTCTTTATGTTCGTTGTTAACTGAGCTTGGGATTGGTTGTTGAATAATAGTATGCTACCTACCGGGTGACCCACTAGAAGGTTTCCGCCCTTTCAACTTTTTTTATTTTACATTTTATTGTTATTTACATACAACTCATACTTCATAAAATCATTACTTTTCATTAAAAAGGGGTGCAAGAAATAAGTAAAAATAGTTATATCTTTAAATAGACGTTAGGTTTTTGAAATCTGAATAATATTTAGGTCATTTTTCATATAGCATAGTCTAATTAACGACATTTACATAATATTTTATGTTAGAACCAGCACTAGAGGTGCTCAAGATAATGGAATTATCCTATTAACTTTTAAGAATATATCGGTTAATCGATTATTCGATTAATATTTCACAAATAATCGATTAATCGATTATTTCGATTAATTGATTATATCGATTATTTCGATTAATTGATTATATCGATTATTGCGAATGATCGATTAAATCGATTAATCGAGAATAACGGGTTATTACAAATAATTTAGTATCGATTATTACTTTTAATAATCGCCCAGCCCTAACTAGCACCTTGTTCAGGGTGAAAGTAACGCGTTTTTTAGAGACCGATGTTCAAATTGTTTAAATAAACCGTTTTTTATATAATATACTTATTTTATTGTTAAAATAGTAATCAGCACTAGGTAACTACAAACGTAATAAGCAACATTTATTTAATACACTAAACAAACGAAACAAAAACAAGAACACAAAATCAGGAAATCTAAAGCACATAAAGTTTAAAATCCTTCTTTTTATTGCCACCCTGATTTTGAAAACTTTTTTGATCACAAGCCTCCAAACGATCTAAAGCCCTTTCAATGAAAATTAGTTTATTTTTATTTATAATATTATTATCATGCTTTAGTAGTTGTTTAATGTCTTCAATATATAACATATCTATAAAGTACATATTTATAAAGTACATTTTTGAAATAGACAATAGAAAATTGTTCAGTTGAAATAAAGTCTGGACTGTTGGCAGGCCAATGTATTTTTCCGTTTCGTGCTACCCATTCCTAATAGTTCTCATCTAAGTAATTGGTTACCAGCACCATCGTGCTGAAAAAATAGTATTTAGATTTGTCATAATGTTAAATTTAGCTTATTTAACATCATAATAATATTGACAAGTCAGTCAAAACACTCTCTAAAAATAGGCTCCTGATATTTTGATTCTAAATATTCTTCACCACACATTGGTAGCATGTCTGGGAAAACGTATTTCTCGAATCTGATTAGGATTATTTCATACCGTTATTCTCATATTTTGCCTATTAGACACGCCACTGAAAAAAATCTTGACTCATCTGTCCAGAGTATGTTTTTAAAATAATCTCTAATATTTAACTTATTTAAAATGAAGTTGCAAAAGTTTATTCTTGCTCCTTGTGAGTCACGGTTGCTAGTTTTAACTTTTCTAAATTTAATGTTGAGCATTCTGGATAGTAGGTAATGCGCCACTTTAGTCAGACTTGGTCAGACGGCTACTGCGCAGCCACCAGCAAAACACCGCAAATTTGCCGTTTTAGCTGTCCAAAATGTTGTTTAAGCTATCTAAAAAGCTGTTTTATCTGTCTAAAAAGCTGTTTAAGCTGTTCAAAAAGCTGTTTTAGCTGTCCAAAAGTTTTTAAAGCTACCTAAAAGCTATCTAAAAAGCTGTTTGATCTGTGTAAAAGCTATTCAAGCTGTTCAAAACGCTGTTATTAGCTGTCCAAATTAGACACAGCTATAAACATTTGATTAGCTTAAATAGCTTTTAGATAGATCAAACAGCTATTTAGATAGCTTAAACAGCGTTTAGGACAGCTAGAACAGCTTTTGAACAGCTATAAACAGCTTTTTGGAGAGAGAATGGCTTTTTATATAGTTTAAACAGCTTTTTGGATAGCTAAAACAGCAATTTCGCTTTATTTGCAATGTTTTTATAGTGGCTGTCTAGTAACCATCTGAGCAAGTCTGATTAAAGTGACGCATTACCTTCTGTGGATTTTCAAAAAATTGTAGCAATATATTTAAGCTCCGAATCTCTTAAAAGTAGGTTGGTAGTTGCTGTTTCTCATATAGTTTAAATATATTTTTTAACTATTTTTCTGTCTAAGTATCAGGATAATACTGTGCATGATACTTCTCCCCGCACGTTATAATTCTATAATTAACAATATAATTAATTCTGTTTCCACTATTTCCAGCAAAAAAAATACTTCTTCTATACAGACTCTGACATAAAACGTCAAAATTTTAACTAATGCCACCTTAACAAATTGATATTTATTAAGTGTAGGCGGTTCAGATTAAATAGAAGATTTCAATACTTTTTTCACACGAGCTGTAGTTTCTGCGAAATTTAGCGCCAAAATATTGAAATAATCGGATATTTTTTGCATTTTTAACCTAGGTTTTCTCAGAAACTATCGCTCTATGGGAAAAATTAACTTTTCTGTTTCCTGTTCATATTTTGACGCTTTTAAGTTTGGTCGTCTCTAAATTGTCGATTGCAAAAAATTTTTATGTTACATAGGCACATTAATATAAAATCTTAGATCTAACATTGCCTATGCCAGCTTCATGCACCAGCTTTTATCAAGCGTGAAATTTTCTGATAAATCAATAATAAAATAGTTTCCCATGCAGACTGCATGACTTAATTGACCACACTGTATACAAGACTTTTTCTACTCGCATTTTATGATAAAAATATATTTAAATGCGTCTAATTCGAAAACGGTTAGGTTGACACTTCTGCTATGTTATAAGAAAAAAAAATTGAACGAGTCTGCTAGTACTCGAGACACTTGTAACAGGCTACGATTACATATTATACTATAACCTGGTTTCTGAACGAAATGGCGAAGGATAATGATAAAAATTTGCATAGAGGGGGGAAAATAATCAATCATATTATTTATTAAAATAGACTACACAAATTAGATAAACACCACAATAGTACTAGTATTGGAAAAGCATGGAACCCAATCCATCAAACTAGGTATTCTAAAGCAAATATTTCATATTTATGTCTTTATATATCAAATGCACATGCCTTCTTTTGAACCAATTAACTTTACACACACGATATATTGTTGCAGCAGGAACCACAAAGCTTCGTTGTATAATGGTATTTTCCCCTTGGGTTTGTCCTATTATGCTGCCTTTCTAAATGGGAAAGAAACGCTTCTTGTAATCGTTTGGCTTATTTTCATTGGTTCGGTTCTGTGCAGCTTGACGTCCATCCTCTGGTTTCACCTAATTATGGCTTTTAATTGCTGATTCGAGGTACTTTGGAATCTAGAATATATTTTCGCCTTTCTTGGAGGGTTGTGTCTAAAATAAAACAATAGTGATAGATTGTTTACAGATTAGCCGAGTAATTGGGGTTTGGACTATAATGCATGCCGAGTTATATTTTAAGGTTATTTAGGGATATCTAGCACTGTAATTATAACTTACTTTTTGTACACTTGATCATTCTGCGGGAATTTTCTCGTTGATTTATACTTGATAATATATTGTTTTGTTTAGGTGATTACGAAATATTTCCACTTTGGGAATGAAATATTGACGTTTGTTAGACGTATGTCATGTCACTTCGAATTTGGACCATAGATTAATAGACAATCGGAGGAAGTCGCATCGTCGATATCGACTCGAGAACCACTCTAATCCGCGTTGCATATATTGTAGGATTTAGCTATTATTCGCTTGAATTTGCTGATTATATTAGATGGTAACAATGTTTAGCCCTCTAGGCTTGCATATTGACGCAGTATTACACGGACTCTCCATTATTAAAGTTCGATAATATTTCAGCTCAGAGTAGATTCTACCGACGCGAAGGAAATTGTTCTATGTTTCATATAGCCTGTGGGGGATAATTTTGGCGGTATAAGTGACAGCTTTCTTGACAAGCGCGTTTCCTTCACGGTCGACACGTTGCCAAGTTAATGCCTTATTTGGCATAATGCTATTAGTGGCGCGCGTTGATTATAATTTTTGGACTGCCGCATAACGCATGGGTTATATATTCCCACCAAACATTTGAAAGTAGGTTCCAACTGATTCAAATCATTTCTATAGTGAGTCGCTGTAGCGCTTGATTTGGCGAATCCGGTAGTATGACATCATGATTTTCTAATACTCTGTCACAAATAGGGACGCTTCTGGCAACATAGAATGTTGGGCCGGCGCGATGTTAATTCTGCTAGCCTCGTCATTTTCGGAGCAAGCCAATTTAGTCTTCATGTGATCTTGAAGGAACCGGTAGATTTCAGTGCCGAGCTCTCGACATTGGGAATTTTTGTTGAGATACTGATATTTAGTGTGAAATATACAGTGCCCTAGTTAGGGGATTATTCAACGAAACCCTTGAGCAGGATTGTGGTCGTCGATGGTTTCTCGTCTGATGGATGATTGTAGATGAAGGAAGATTTGTAGATTCGACCACCTGAACCAACGTTTGGGGATTTGACTTTCGAGAGCTGCCACACGCTTGAACCCCGTTTAACATCTAAAGGGGTTTTTCCGGATTTTTTGATTTTTATTTTTGGATCATTGGTTATGGGCCTTTCATTGTCCTCTTACGTTCTGGTTTCATACCTGGGTTTCGAGACTGCATACTGAGACTCCTCCGACAACACGTGGTTTCGGAGTAACCATCAAGTTGACTGCGTGACTCGGTGTCTGATCCAAGTTTCAACGCATACGGAGTGTGCCTTCTCAACCTTGACGCTCCAGTGATTCGACGAACACCTGGACCCTGGATGAACACACTGTTGGCTTGATAACGTATCAGATAAGTCTTAATTTAGGATATTATCTAGTGTATTTTGGGACTTTTATTTTATTTCATTTTATTATTGTGTTTATTTGATTGGTGATTTAGGGCTACTTAAATTAAAGTTTCGGATGAGTTTGCTTAATGAAACTATTAATGGTTTGACTTGATTTAAAAGTTATTTGGGAGTAACGAATTATTCTCAATAGTTAGCATAGGTATACTGGATTATCCAGCTAATCCGTATAGTTTTGGCGTGTTATTAATTCATTTCAGCGTAGTCTTGATCGCGTGTTTTACTTCTTTTTAGCGTCGTATAATATAAATGTTTGTGAAACTGTTCGCATATAAGCGTAGCGTATCGACGCGTAATCATATAGGTTTACCTCTGGTACGGATACTATTTAATAGGTGAATATTTTACTTACATGTATCTAGTACATTTGAACTAGCACGTTAACTTCTCGCTTATTGATTATAGTTATTTAGAGTGTAGAAGTAGAAGAAGTTATCATATGTTTGTACCGTATAGGTTGATAGCACCAATCAAGGGCATGTAAATGACACATGATCACGTGTTCGTATTTATAGGGCGCCGTAGATATAACATAAAGTACTATTTAACATTAAACCGTTACTTTTAATATTCCATCTTTAGCATACATTTATATATTAATTGTCATAGCGACATATACAGGAAATTCTTGTAGCAATTATTTTTCCTTAATTAATTCAAAAGTATAGTCACCAATAAGGAATATACACTTGTTATTTTTGTTTAATTGCGGTGGTATTTTTTTATTTGTTTCCCGTTCCGAGTTTTCTCAATAGGTTACAGCGGGGAGGAGAGCAATTCGTGGTTATTGGTCGAATCTCACTGAAGACCCAACATCAGGGCATAACGATAAGTTAACCGCGTGGCGCTGAGGCATTATAACTCACCACGACCCTTCCCCACTGTCTAAAAGCTGGGGCCGCCATTGTTCCTGCACTAAAGGCTGTACCACCGATTGTGAACTTGGAGATTATTATGAAGTTGGAGATTATTGTAAACTTGTATATTTATGTAAATTAGGTTTGTATTTGTTTGGGAACTAAGCGTTACACACTGATGTGTAAACATATGTCCTATATCAAAATCATGGACATGAAAACCTAATGGGGGGTATTAGGTTTTCATGTCGGCTAGCTTTTTAGAAGCGCCACTTGAGTCGTTGCAATCGCGGCCGTCCTTCGCGGCCGTTTTGAATTAGCTTGCCCCTCGATACGCATGGGTTATGATGGCACATCGGTTTGCACATTTCATTCTCACATTTCCGTCCCATTTGCCGAGATTTACCCTCATACCACGACGTAAGATGTTTACACATCAAAAATGTCCGAAATATTATGTGGGATTTCCATTAAAAATACATAAGATTGTTTTATGACTAATTTTTTGCGAACCCTGTATAATTAAAAATTTTTATTGTATAAGTTGTAAAAATTATCCCCTAAATCTCTATATTTTTGCGGGTGTGAATTTTTCTTCACTGGTTTTGCATAAGAAACTGACCCAAACTAACCCCACTAGATCGTATACCGCTAAACATGATACCAAGTAGCTTATATACAGAATGTAACAAATAACGACATTGATATCTCGTAAACCGTAAGACATACGAACTAAATTAAACATATTTGATAAAACCAAAATTTTTTAAAATGTATTTTATTTTTTCTGACTTTATTTGAGCAGGTCATTTAAAATTATTTTTTTTACATAGGACCGGTACTTTTATCTCAAAACCATTCATTCATCAAATATTCTCATAAGGGAAAAGGATTCAGAAAACATCCCTAGGCCCGTTCGTTTTTCGATAAGAGTGATACGTTATGAAAGGTCCAAAGCCTGTAAAAGATGGTATTTAAACCAATTAAATTGATGATGGGCTCTCTATGGCGAAACGTTATAAGAAGGAAATGTAAAATTTATTTAAAATGATCTATTCAAAAAAAGTCAGAAAAAAAATAACAAAATCAAATATTTAAATTATTCAAAAATCCCGAAAATTTGGAAAAACATGTTAGCGTTCTAAAAGGCACGCACATAGGCTACAAAATCTGAAACTTTGCTCTCGTTTAACTGACTTCGTACCTCTTTACCGGTTTGCAAGATCCCAATGGTGACAAGCGAATTTGACCCTGTATGTTACCACTAATATCAAAAATCTGTTAATATATTTTAAGAAAATATACGAAAACCCTTTTTTTAAATTTGGGTATTTTTAGGTTAGTTCCCGTTCGGATTTCCTCTTTAAAAAATGGAAAAACTCGATTTTACACATAGAGAAAACGAACCAGAACTGACCTAAAATTAAAAACGCACTTTGTCATTATTTATTAGAATGTTTGATATCAGCAGTATTTGTAAGGAAATCTGTGAAGCTACTATACTAAACTTCAATAGTACAACTTTATAAATCGCCCAGAATCCTCTGATGCTTTTTTCAGTAAAAACAAGATATACTTTGAAACTTCCCCAAACAAATTACCCGTCCTTGAAATGGCATGAAAAATCGTATAGAACCTTTCAAAAGCCGTTCAGTTTAGTAAAAACCCATACCTAATGTTTTATTATTCACCTCCGACATAATGATACCATTCTGTATGAATTAATGAAAAAAATATTATCCACGCTGGTAGTAGAAAAAAAAATAAAACGATAGTTATGTCAGATTATTTCAACTCGATAAAGCTGCATTAAAAATCGATGGAAATATTTTAGGCGAAGCGAACTTGAAACAATTTGACTGGGAAAATGTCGTTTTACTTTTTTGGCCTATAAAATTCTCACTTTATATTCTCCGGAAAGTTTTACAGCAGTTTTATAGAGTTTTAATGAATTGGAATCGGGTAGAGGTATGCGCAAATGTTTAATGTAAAACGAGAACTTAAGAGTCATGTATCATTGTGGAAATATATGTATTTAGTTTTCAATCACTAAGCACCATCACATATAATATTATATATGGTAATATTTAATTGAACATTGTGTATACATTTATAAATGATGTGCGTAACATTTACTAGAAGTTTATGAGGCAAAATACTACGAATTCAACTTTTTAATTGATGATCGATAACAGCAAAGCACAATTACGACATCCTTCTTTATACGTAATATGGCAGTTTCTCTACGACCATTTATGAAAATGAGGAGAAGAATAGAATATCACACGTGTGTTGAGAAGTAATATCAACAAGACTCTATTTGAATAAATGGAGAATGCTGTCAATTTGATTTAACAGATTTCGATGACCTCTGAGGATTTTCGCACTCGGCTGGTGGCGCCTCATGCTAAATAACTTCCTCGTTTTAAAAAAAGTACTTTCAACCCTTGTTATGTAATATACTATTAAGAGTTGTTCATGACAATCGTACGATTGTGAGTATCTATTCCAACATGCTCGCGTATGATTTTGCCGCCAATTGCCGAAAAGAGTACCTGTAACGTGAAACGTAAATATTGTGATTCTCCTCGTCCGTCATGGGAACAAAAAGTAAGTTTTTTGTGAAAATTTAGTTTCAGATTAAGATGGAATGAAATAAATTGTTAAAATGTTTGTTCCAACCAAATTTAATTTTTGGAGGTGATAAGTACCTGTCATGTTGATAAACGAATTATGCTACTGGAAATTACCGTCCCATGTACGGTTTCTTGCTCAGTTGGAACAGAGCTTATAACATATCACAATTACTAATAGCGTTTGAATTCTTGCAACAGTTTTATTGGTTTTGAGGTAGATTTCAAGACTTAATGCACAATTGTGAGCTTCAGGAATTTATATGGATTTGACCATTACAGGAAATCGAATATAAGTCACGTATTATGTAGTTATATGGTTTGAAACTAAATAGTTAATCCTTATTTAATAATTAGCATTAATATTATAAAGTCTATAATATGAAGCATGCAAATCCTGATAGAACTTATGAACTAGATTCAGATGTGGAGATTGATGGCTGACTGGCAGTAGGAGGATGATGGTCACCATAGTGAAACTGATGCCGCCAATGAGGCTGATTAAATGAATATATTTGAGTCCGAACGAAAAAGTTAGGATGAATTAGATAACTTACCACTATCCCATTTTCAAGAATTCATCTGGCATAAAGGATTCATCCAATCCAAACCAGGTCTAGAGACTGATATGGTCCGAAACCCAGACGTCAGAATTTTGACACCATGGCAATATTTTTAAAGATATTTTAATATGACTTTTTCAATTTGAATGAGAATATTTAGCGCATGATAGTATATCATCAAATATGTGTTTATGCACCCTATCATGAGAATCATGCAGTTATCATAAATGCTCCTGTAATGGATTGCCAAATTTCTGTTGCCACTTGTATCTGATGCCCACAGATAAATTTTATTTGCTTCAAGTAAATGTCCAGGTTTCTGACTACCTGGCAATTTCAGAGCAACAACGGAAAGTTAGCAATATATGGAAAGTGGAACCTATGACTGATTTAATTTGAAATCGATGTCCTAAGGTGCATTATAAGTTCCTTTACACAAATAGTGTACCATATAAAAATCGGCCTTTCCTATTGGTCGATCCGCATGGTCCTCCGCTCGCTTTGCTCGCTACGGGGGCTCAAGAAAAGGAAACTAACCAGGTGCTAACCCAAACTAACCCAAGACATACCCAAAATCAAGAAAAAAACTGTTTAGAAACATAATCTTAAAAAAAATAATAAAAAATAGCAACAGGGTTCGATCCTCGGCCGTCTAGGTGAGACCCAGCTTTCTAAACCTCTACACCACGAGAGCTCTTGACAGAAATCGATTGCATCACGCAGACATATCGTAATACGAGATGGATCGACCAATAGGAAAGGTCGATTTTTACATAGTGCACTATTTGTGTAAAGGATCTTTAAATGCTCCTAAGGTATCAAGAACCAATAAGGCTTTTTCAACCGATGCACAGATGATCGCTTAGATATATCACGACCAGCATGACTAAAAAACTTTGTGGTAGCTACAAGTACTGAAACAGTGCTGGACTTTAAGATGTATCAAGGGTAGACTATTAACCCACTAAAGATTTAGGATTGGACCCTTGAGAAGTTTTACGGTGGGTTGAAGAAAGCTCTATATTTTTTGACAGATATTTATAGAAATAAACATTGATGGTATGTACTGGTACTATTATATCAAACCAATTTAAAAGTTACAGCATCAAGAGTGACAAAAGCATGACATGCAGAGACAATAAAATTCCTCAACCATATTGGTAGACAAGAAATTTTAGTCCAGCAGGTCTAAATGGTCTAGTGGTTAGATTCTGTGTTTGCAATGCGGACGGATAGATCTTTTTTTTCAGAACAAAAAAGTGTACTTTGAGGGTAATATTATGTTTGTCTGATTTGGCAACTTTACATTTTTTGGAAGAATGTAATGATGATCACGAAGTAGCTGGAGGAAACAAAAAACCTATTAGAATTCGGGTAGAATACCTGGTATCAGGAACCAGAAAAGGTAAACTAGAAGAAGAGGGTGAAAGGCAGGAAAACACAGAAGCAGAAACTGATGAGAAGAAAAGAAATACTGCTGCGCTATTATCGGGTGAAGATAAACAATTGGATGGTTTTCAACACTGGCCGGTAAATGACGACTTAAAGGATACTCTGGAACAATTTAGAATTTTGATTATTATTACCCAGAACTGGTGGCTCATGATATTCATATTTATTTCTCTTCATAATTGTGATCAGTTTTGACATCTGGACCTCACAGAGAGTTCTAGGACGTTCACATTCTAGAAATATCGAAACATTGACAGGATACTCCGTATTTTTCGTTCTCCAAGATATCTTATTACGTAATTAACGAAAAAAATTAGTGTAATGGTAATAACTAAGAGAAAATGTTTCAGGAGTAAAAGGGTTAATTAACCTCGAAGCAATAAATTAGGCGAGGTAAAGACGGGAGGACGCGGCCATTCGATCACCCAATGATGTTCAATTCACCCTCCAGAACATTTGGTATGAAGAAATTCTTGAAGAGTAAATAAAATAGAAGAGACCTTCAAGTAAATTGTATGCTTTTTCAAAACCACGTTTAATGTGCGAGCAACTACTCGGATTAATTGCTCTGGCTGAACGACAATCGTACTTTCTAACTTAAACTTGAAGCTTTAGCAAACTATAGCAATTTAAGAACCAATATCATTAAGTGGTAGAAGTCAGTGTTTATTATCCTACGAAATATTTAGAAACAAAAACAGTCCCTGACAAATTTATTATATTCAATTCTTTTAATACCTTAAGAGCATTCTTAAGAGCCATCACCATTTTGAAAATTTGGCATCGTATTTCTAAGGCATATAGCATGAAAATAAGGGGTCAAACAACGCACTTATCATTTCAAATTTGCTGAAACGAACAAGGGGGTATGTGCTTTATGCGCTTTTATGAATCATTTAGTATTTCGTTTAAATTGCGTAAAGCGTCCTCTCACCCCCGTGCTGGCCAGTCCTGCATTTAATGATTAATGGCGCGGAAATGAAAATTTTATAGTTAAGGCGTCGGAATTTTTAATATCTTGAGCGTTCCAGGCAATCTCTAAAGCCGTAAATTCTTCTTTCTGTTAAGCCACATGCAGGTATTAAAGCTTAAATGCAGGGCATTCGTTCGAAAATAATTTGCTTTAGAAAAATTAATTACGAAAGAGCATTAAAATATAACAAATGATTTCAGATAAAGTAACAAAAAATATAAGCAGAGGAAATCCACACCCTATCCAAGTAAACACTTTCGCGTCGTGATAATTGGGCATATTTAAGCAAACCAAAAGGATATGGAGGCTGACAGACATGATCAATCATTCAGATGACACCGCTTATATGAGAAAATTTATGATACATGGTTGGTTTGAGTGGCTTAATATAAATTGAATGTTGACATTCTGGCATTTTTATTCAATGAAAAATTATGGCTTAAATTATGTCAGAAAAAAGAAATATCTTATTCAGTAGTTGCGTTATAATAGAATTATTATAACAAGTCGGGGCGGACTGGTTTTTCTAAATATTTTGTAGGAAAATAAACAGACTTCTACCACTTAATGGAATTGGTGCTTAAATTACTATAGCATGCTTTATCGAATTAACGTCTTCTTTTTATTGGGATGTGACGTTAACTCGGACGTGACCTACTCACGCGATATCCGACTTCATCCCACCTCGATCAAATTGGAGAGTTAGGGTTAATATTTTTGATCCAATAAGTGTTCCAATTAAAACTAGAAGTTTTGCTTATTGTATATTAATTTCTTTATTACAATACTTATAATTTGAGAGAACATACAATACATAATTCTTTAAAATTTTTGGTTTTTACTCTGTTTTATATTTTCTATATCAACTGAGACAAAAGGGAGTATGCACCCCCGCGCTGAATTTATAGGGAAACCCGTTGTATATATGCTGTACTCACCTGCCGTTTTTTTTTAAATTTCGAATGAGGATTTTACAGGTTGATCTAGATAACTCTTTAAATGGAAATATATAATATTTTTGAAATTAGAACAAATATCCCGGGCACAAGTTCTTTGATTTGTTCTGCTTTTTTACATGCTTTCGTTAAAAAAGGAATACTCCAGAGAAATAAAACTTCCTCTGCGGAATGAGGCCGAACAAGCTGAATTTTTGCAGAGACATTCATTTTAATGTTGTAATGAAGCACAAAAAAATCTCATATGCCTGCCCATGTGCGTCATGAGATATCGAAGGTCAAAGGTCATGAAAATCGGCCTTTCGCGAAAATCTCGCTTCCAGTGCATCTGACGTCGTAAGAACCCATAATAAAATTTACGTAAAATAGTATTCTCTACAAAATTGTTTATATACATTTTTTTCGTACTAAGAACCGTTTTCGAGATATAGCATGATAAAGCGGGAGCGCGCATTCGTAATAGCATTTTATAATGGTAAGAGGTAATACTGTATTATACTGCAGACCTGTAAATATAATAGTATATTATTTTATATGGAGGAAAAGTAACTTTTCCTCCAAATAAAATATGCTGTTTTTTCTTCAAAAATCGACAAATTAATGCAAAAACGTCTCTTTTTAATAGTAACAATAATTATTATTAAAGATAAGTGGGTTCGCAAGGCGGCTTAGACCGGTACGGTGTCGGTGAATAGGCTCAGTTTGTTGCTGTAGTAATGTCACATAAAGCTGTCAGTGGACACTGTCAACAATAATTATTTTTTAAAATTGCGTCTTCGATTGCGTTTTAATTCCGTATTGATAAGCAGTTATTGAGTAAGTTCGATTAAATAATAACCAATTTGTTCCTAAATTAGTGATTTTTAGAAATGCAGTCACAAATTGAGTGATAAATACAAATTTTAGTTTAATAACTCTTGAGTTGTTGACGCTTATTTTGATGTTTGTTTGTATTGTATCTATGTTGATATGACAACACTTTTACCTCCGCCGGCGGAAAAGTGAAAAGTAAAGCTCCGGCGGAGGAAAAACGAAACTTTACTGCCGCCTACACAGTCGAGTAATGAGGGATTTACTGACGTTTGAAGAAAAAAGCATTTTCATTAATCTGTTAGACTGGAAAATTAAATTCCCATTATTAAAGCCGTTAAAAATTTGTTTATTTATTAAAAAAATATATAATAAATAATTAATAACAAAAAATACCTTCTTCTCCACACCACTACTTTTGAAGTAGAATGCGAGGCGCTTTTTTTTTGACATGGTATCCTTGTTTTCGATTTTAGGAAAAGGTTTTAACATTAATCTATCATTTTTTGCACCTGGCGCTACGCGCGCCTTATGTTTCCTTACCTTCCTCCTCGTCTTCGTTGGGTTCCACTAGCACCTCCATCAACACATTATTTTCGGCAGGTGCTTCCTTTATATCTGTTGGATCTATGTCTGTTGGCAAAACCTCTTCAGGCTCAAGGTCACTGAAGTCGTTGACGGGTTCAGGCATGCCTGTCCGTGACACTGACCACTAACATTGGAGCATGGCAGCCCGACTTTTCTACACCCGCACTGCGCGCCCTTTTTACAATTACGGAATATTGTATTTAATAGTTCGTCTGGAGCAGGTGACAGCAATGTTGTTTTCGGCTGTAATATGTCTTTTTTTTAAATCCCAACCCCATTATTCGAGTTGTAGATTTTTCCCTATCCAAATCTGTACTGGGTAGTAGACCCGATAAATATGCTGTCGAGCTGGTAGGTGGAAGGGGTGACAATTAAACAGGTTTATTTGTAGCCTTAATGAATTGGGTGTATCTAAATTTGTCAAGGTTCACTTCATCTTTTGTAGCATCGGAAAACGGTTTCCGATCTGAAATACTGTATCTGGCGGGCAGTTTTCTGCTTGAAATATTTGAGCCGAGTGAGTCAAATCGGGATGTTTCTCAAATATTGTCATTTCCTTTGTTGAATAGTGCCGACGTAGTGTCGCATCCAATGAGGGCATGCAAAAACAAAATATTATGTTCTTTACAAAGACGATATTCATCGAGACTTTTAGACGAATAAATTCGTGTTGATGTAGTCCCTTTGCCAATATTCTTTAAGAAAATGTGTCGGTGATGTGACTGAGTTCGTCCTATGAAGAAAACAAGCAAATCAAGGTATTCTCCAATGATGACGGCGGTTCTTTCTTTTTCCGATACTTCCATGGCTGTTTCGATGATTAGAACATCTGCATCATCCTTGGCTTGTTTTGTAGTGATGTTGGCAGCTTGTAGTTGTTCAATAAGCATTTCAATAATAGTATATTATTTCATGTGAAGAAAAAGTGATACTTTTCATGGCGCGCTCGTGTTTAACAGCCGAACGGAGTGAGGCTGGTAATAGAGAGCAAGCCACGAAAAGTAACTTTTCCTCCAAATAAAATATGCTGTTTTTTCTTCAAATGTCGACAAATTAATGCAAAAACATCTCTTTTTAATAGTAATAATATCTAATTATTATTAAAGATAAGTGGGTTCGCAAGGCGGCTTAGACCGGTGTTGGTGAATAGGCACAGGTTGTTGCTATGGTAATGTAACATAAAGCCACATCTTACCAAACAATCAGCTAGCCGACTCTCCTGTCAAAGTGGAAATAAAAATCTGACGTGACCGACGCCATTTCGGGTTAAAACACAGAGCCGGGATAAGGAGTATTTAATTTTAAATAGACAGGATTGGAGTTTTGATATTAGATCTTGTGTTTTTTTAGTTTTATCGTTGATTGGATGCAATTAACGGTTTTACATAATTTTCAACTTTTTGTTTTAAATATAGGTACCTATACTTAGTTTTTATTAAGATATTGTCTTAAGCGGGAAGAAAGGAAATATAAACCACCAAAATCATGGCAATATTGATTTATTTTACAAAAATAGCTGTTTAAAAGGTATACCATAGGTTTGTTATCAAATATGTATAATTATTAGTTTTCCATATAATAAGCTTATTTTTATTAATACCTACATTTAAAGATTGTGTTAATATCTTTTAAAGTATAATATAACCTAATTCGTATGTTTAACTGAATAACAAAATTCTTGGAGAATCCGGGACAAGCGTTGCTAAACTGAACTGTTTGAGAAATACTTAATAAATTTTGACAAATATTTGGCAGGATAACGATTTGTTCGAATTTTTTTTTTTGACAAATAGATTCAGGTTTTGCTATAAAGGCAACCAAGTCATCGTCGGGATTCTTCAGATAAAATTTTCGGTATTCTTGATACCAGGGTGAAAAGTAACCAAAGTACCGATCTTCAACTGTTTATAGCTGTGAGGTATAACATCATACATCAAATATGCTTAAAATTTTAAATAGAATCCAAAAATGTAATAAAATATAGGGCGTTTCATTGAATAAAATATAACTTTGTTTGATCACCCTGTATATAAAAAAGTGTCGATTAAAAAATATAAAAAAAATAAAGATAATTTTACTAGGAACAACTTTTGTATTTAATTTTTTTGCAACCCCCCGTCGTCTTCGAGATAAGGTTCTAGGCCTCTCTTAAAAGGGCCACCCTGTACAATAATTGTTTTCCTACAGCCGTGCGCAAAACAACTAATTACTAACTTCAAATAAAATCGCAAAATCGACGCGTAATCTTTATTTTATACTAAGCGTACATGGAAAGAAAATTCTCACTTTTTTCGTCGAGTGTGCTATGAATATTCATGGCAACCAAAAGTAAAAATAAATGACAGTCGTGCGTTAGTTACAATAATTGCTGCTGGCACTCCTGGCTCTGAACATGCCCGAATATAATATGCGAAAAATTACAAGTCATTTGCAAATTTCAGAATAAGTATAGAGAAAAATGTGCATGCGGCTATAAAAAAAGTTCTGTGTATTTTTTGAGCGCGAAATAAGATTGCCATTTTCGAAAGATAAACGCGCTCCGCGATAACATTCTTTCTCAAGCGGAAATCCGTTACTTTAGGCTCTAAAAACACAAATAACTGCTAAAACAATTAATTTCTTTAAGGTAATTTGTAACATAATCTTCATTTTAGGATAAACAATATTATAGTAAGAAATATTACAATCAAAATTACTTACATTCCAGTAAAAACAGCTATACTTACATTAATGAAAAATATTTCTAGGCTACAACAGTACATCATTTTTAAGGTGCTTGTCAAAAAACTTACCTAATGGCATCTTTGGGAAATCTAAAAAAGCTTATTTTCTTGTTAGATTTATAACTTTTCACACTGCAGGTTTTAGCGGCACAAACGTAATTTCTATTATATACAAGCACAAGCACAGATATTATAAAATAAGTAGTTTGTTCAAGAACGTATGTACACTATTAATTAATGTAACTAGAAAATATTACACTTCAACTGTAACTACGACACTGGCTAACACAAACAACTCATCTGACACGACCATGAGCGACGAGCCAACACTGTCGAATTTGATAGATTTTAACCCAAAATGGCGGCCTGCGCGAGGAAATGCGCATACCGTTCAAATTTTAAGAGTTGGATAGCTGATTGTTTGGTAAGCTGTGATAAAGCTGTGAGTGGACAGTGTCAACAATAATTATATTTTTAAGATTGCGTCTCCGATTGCGTTTTAATTCCGTCTTGATAAGCAGTTATTGAGTAAGTTCGATTAAATAATAACCAATTTGTTCCTAAATTAGTGATTTTTAGAAATGCAGTCGCAAATTGAGTGATAAATACAAATTGTAGTTTCATAAATCTTGAGTTGTTGACGCTTATTTTGTTGTCTGTTTGTATTGTATCTATGTTGCTATGACAACACTTTTACCTCCGCCGGCGGAAAAGTGAAAAGTAAAGCTCCGGCGGAGGAAAAACGAAACTTCAGGGCCGCCTACACAATCGAGTAATGACGGATTTACTGACGTTTGAAGAAAAAATTCTTTTTGTTGAATCGGTTTGTTAAGAACTTTTCTTGGGTGACTGGCACAATCATTGTTGCATCAAAGCGAACTTCATAAGATGTAGACAGCGCATTGCTTCGTCTACATTGCTTTTATATTTCTAGAGTTCTCTGAGTATCCGTCAAATATAACAATTTATATTAGAACCAAGATGCCTTTGCAAATATGTAACATATCTATCTAGAGTGTCGAAGAAAGTATCGTTTTTGTTCCATACGACACGATGTAGCAAAAATCCGATGACGTAGGTTACATTATCTTCATTAAGTTCAATATTGATAGGCTCCATCATATTATACAATTTTGATTTTGCGATTTTTCGCATGCCCTCATTGTCAAATAGTGATGTTGGATATGGACTTAATTCATACTCAAAATATTTTTGCAGATGAACGTATACTAATTATTATCATGCTATATCTCGAAAACGGTCGGTTGTCTGAAAAAAATGTATATGAACAATTTTGCAGAGAATACTATTTTACGTAAGTTTTGTTATGGGTTCTTACGACGTCAGATGCACTGGAAGCGAGATTTTCGCGAAAACCCGATTTTCATGCCTTTTGACCTTCGATATCTCAAGACGCACAAGGGTAGGCATATGAGATTTTTTTGTGCTTCAATGGAACCTCAAAACGAAGGTCTCTGCAAAAATTTAGCTTGTTCGGCCTCATTCCGCAGATGGCCTCTTTTTTTACCTTATTTCCCTGGGGTAGAAGGCAAATGCGAACTTTGTTTTGTCAAATGTAATAGACTACAATTTTTAAACTTGTTTTCTATTAAATTCTGCATATTATTTTAATAATATATCATGCCTCAAAACTTAACGGTTTTCGAGATATTGAAGGTTTTAAAATTACAAAATAGTATGATTTTTTCGATATAATTGCTTACCTATTTAGATATCTGCTACTACATGGAGGTAAAGGTTTGTTTTTCAAATGTGATGGCATTAATGTTTTAAGTTTGATTTACTGATTCATTTTGATTATCTGCTAATATTTAACAAAATTAGCTATACTATATAATTTTTAAATTATGTTTACTAAATTTATAAAAAACATACTAGGCAATTAAAACTTATAATCAACCACAAGCAGGAAAATAAATAAAACCTATAATATCTTGCCTAAATTAAATGCTCTGTATATCCCCCATTAACCTCGTCACACTTGTCGTAAATTATTTTCTGGCGTTTCAGTGAATTTATAATTGTTTCGTTCTCATTTTCGTTTAATTTTTTTTCTGAATTTCTTCAATATTATTACTTCTTTCTCTATAGACTGTATTTTTCAAATATCCCCCCAAGAAAGGTATTCATGGGCTTTAGATCTGGGAAATTCACGGGCTAGTTGATTGTTCCATCTACCTATCCAAACTTGATAATTATTATGAAGAAAGTCTCTTACTGCCAGAATACTAGGTTGTCAAGTTATATTTTGTTGAGTTTGAAGTGGCCGTTCATCGATTAAGCGTCCAATCTAATTTTCCCAAAGATCCAGATGTCTTAACCCATTTAAAGTGCCATGGATAGAAACCGGACCCCAAGACCTTATGCGTCAAAATGCCGCATCAAACTTGTATTGAGGAACATCATGAAACTTCCATGTATTAATTATAGTTGGCACAGATGATAATCTCTGACTATTCTAAACATGTTCCCTACACTGTTCCCGTGTCCTTGTAGCGTTATTATTATTATTGAAATAAACCATTTTCAATCATTCAACATCGAGCTCAAGCTCATTTTGTAAAATATTAGCAGAAAATGAAGATGAATCAGGAAATCATCAGTGCCACAACATTTAAAAATAAACTTTTATCTCCAGGTAACAGCAGGTCTACATACGTTAATAATTAAATCGGCAAATCATAGTATTTCGTATTTCAAAAACCTTCAAGTTTTGATACGTGATATACAAGAAATACGCAGTATTTAATAGAAATTTCAAAATCAATAAAAAATATGGCATATTACATTTAAAAAAACAAAGTTGGCATGTGCTTTGCTTTTTTGAAACACCATGTATACATTAAAAAAATAGCACGTGCGAAAGCAGATGAAATCAAACAACTTTTGTTCGGAATATTGTTTTCTGATTTCAAAAATAATACATATATTTCCATTTAACTTTCTGCTAAATGAATCCGATGGAATTAAATCGAGTTAAAAGTTTTTAAGTATCTTAAGTGGATAACTTTTATGTCTAACTTTGATAAACTGAATTTGAAAGAGGTCGAATCAATATATAAAAATATTTTGGAAAACGTTACACGTTACGTTACACTACTTTAAACACTAACTCAAGATTCAAAATTATATTACTACACAAAAAATCAAATAACAGTAAATAACTATCATAAGAGTAAAGCAGATCTATCATCTGATCTTAAACCTCATTAAGTTGGTGGAGTATTGATAAATTAATTTCCCTGCACGCCTTTTCCACTGCATCTGCCAAATGTTGGCAGCTATAGCATTTATAGATTTTTTCAACACATCATGATTATTCAACTCAGACTTTTCAATTCTAAGACATGCTGTTGCTCTGGATCTAGAAAAATTGTTTTTTCTTCTATAGTAACCCGGAAACAATATAAAACTGATTTTATTTAAAATGTTTTAAGATAGTATTAACTTGTTCCTGTTCCTGTTTTGTAATTTTTGATTTTCCTGTTGCCTTTTTTAGTGTCCTAAGTTGTTTTTACTGGTATGCACTAATAGTTTCTGATTGGTGCTCCATTTTTTAAAATAATCCACTATTTAAACTTTTCAAATATTAATCATCTTAAATATTTTACTGTGTTTTATATTGTCAGTGAAACTTTTAATGGAGTTTATTTGCACCTGGTTTACATAACTTATGAATTGCTATGCAACTCATTTTTATGAACAGGATAAATATCAAAAATTAAAATTCGATTTATTCGTTTGAAAGGAGAAGTTTTATAATCAAAATGTCGCTTTTCTTTAAACAGACAGGCATTTGGATTTTGCCATCTCTGCGTATTGACTACAAAATAAAATATATTTTTCAGTCCCAATTTGTATTCATAGGCAACAGCGAAAGCAGATGTTTCTTTCAGTCAGTAGTTTGCCGGTAGTTTTGATGAATTGGCAAGAAACAGGACGTGATCTTCTATATAAAACACCATCTTGCGAATCAAGAATTTATTGCCAAAATAGCAATTAATATTATTCTCAAAGAATGAAGCGTATTTCTAATTCGATTCAACTTCAAAACTTGTCACAGAAACACGCAAAACGAAATATGTTTTAGGTTCAATGTTTGGTCTCGAATATAACAGGAGACACAGTGAATAATGTATATATAAAATTTACAAGAAAGGGAGCATAAATAATTTAATACAAGTGAGAAAGGCCGTTGATATATTTCATAATTTCAAAATAATATTTGAAGAAAAGCGCGCAAAACTCACAATGAACCGTTCTATTTTATTTATGTAATTAGTATAAATGTAAGAAATGCATTAGAAAATGCCCCATTAATTATTTTAGTGGAAGCTCTAGATATGAAATTTAATTTATCCGTTAAAACGTCTAGTTAGTTTGGGTTAGCTATTCGTTTAACGTCATTAATCAGATGGAAAGCTTTAAATTTGCCATTCAGAAATGTTGGTAATTCAATCGATTTCTAGATATAAAACTTTTACATACCGTCTAGAATTCTGTCTAAATGTTAATTGCTAAAAAATTACAAAACTAAGTGACTAGTTTCGCCCTTGCGGACATCATCAGACTTAAGATTAATTTCCTAAATAAATTTGGGATCCTCTTTCCATTGATTTTCTGAATTAAAATGAAATAGAGTAAAGTCGGCATATATATGCAATAACGATTATTTACAGAGTTATAAAGTACAAACTAAAGTGTTTAGAGTTAGGGCTCAGAATTGTATTCGAATAATTCGAATATTCGAATAGTCGGCTAATTTTTGTTAGCTAAAAAGTTCGAATATTTGACTAATCGGTTATTCGAATATTTAACTATTAGAATATTCGACAATTTAACTATTCAGATATTCGACTATTCAAATGTTTGAATATGAAACTGTTTATCGCACAAAAAATATATAATGCGTTTTTTTTTCATAATTTAAATTTACTCCTCTTTAAATTTGCTGTTTTAAAAAATGTATTTTCAAAATTATTTTGACTATGAATGTCATGTTTTCGTAGTTTTTGAGCACTATCGTTTTGATGAAAAACGACATTTTTCCTTTTGTCTCTAACCTTTTGTCCTCTAACCTTTCGTCCTCTAACTCTTGGGCCCTCTATCTGTGTATGTATGTAGATGTACCGGGTGGTCAGTTAAGAAGGGCACTCGGCCATATCTCGAAAAATAATTATCGTAAAGACTTGCGGTAAAAAAATTTGTAACTAAAATGGCCAAGAGAAAACGCTGGAAATTATTTGTAAGCTTCTAAAATGGCCGCCAGGTGGCGTACGCGCTATCTGGAATATGAAAAGTTGTTTTTTTCCAAATTTTCACCAATTAAGAATACTTGAAATGCAGCTAGTTTTAATGCTGAGACAAATTTGATTATTTTTTGTGAATAACTTTTTGCTCTATCTAGGTATTCAAATAAAGTGGTAGGCGATGTTCAAATGTTTTTCCAAACAAATGTCTTCAACTTCAAAGCGGCTCAACGGATTTCAAAAACTTAGTGTCTTTGAAAAGAGCTTTCCTTAAGCTATCAGTTGCTCTATGAACAAGCTGACTGCGATTGCTTACGTTGCCGCTAGAGGGCGTTTTCTGACATAACCACAAATAAGACAGATTTTCTCAAAAAAATTAAATGCAACGATATCACTTTTTTACAGCTAGAGATAGCCAAATGAGAGCTTAACACGTCAGTGAAAACCGCATCTCAATATCTCTTTCCTAATCCAAATTATAAATAAAAGTAAGTTAAAATACGAAAAAAAATTCATATTTCAGGGAATGTTTCGGTATATACGTCGTTTTTAATTCCTAATTATAGTTGTTTTACCACAATATATATTATTTTACTGCTAAAATGCCAACCTCATAAGAAAAATAGTGTTTAAGGTTGTTTTGTTATTATTTATCGTGGTCATTAAAAAAATTAAACTCCGTATATTTAAAGGTTTCTAACATATATTGTTGCTTTCCCTCATACTTTATCCAGACTTGGGACTGTTCCAAATTCTATTTTCTAAAGCCACAATTTGGAGGGTGTTGAAAAGCCAACAGGCTACAACAAGAACGAGGAACAAACACTAATAAAACACTAAGAGCTACTTCTTTTTAACGCAAGAAGTATAGTCTTGAAAAAGACCGATTTATTATAATAGTATATTATTTTATATGGAGGAAAAGTGATACTTTTCATGGCGCGCTCGTGTTTAACAGCCGAACGGAGTGGGGCTGGTAATAGAGAGCAAGCCATGAAAAGTAACTTTTCCTCCACATAAAATATGCTGTTTTTTCTTCAAATGTCGACAAATTAATGCAAAAATATATCTTTTTAATAGTAATAATAATAATTATTATTAAAGATAAGTGGGTTCGCAAGGCGGCTTAGACCGGTGTCAGTGAATAGGCACAGGTTGTTGCTATAGTAATGTATCATAAAGCTGTCAGTGGACACTGTCAACAATAATTATTTTTGTTTAAATTGCGTCTCCGATTGCGTTTTAATTCCGTATTGATAAGCAGTTATTGAGTAAGTTCGATTAAGTTAATAACCAATTTGTTCCTAAATTAGTGATTTATAGAAATGCAGTGCACAAATTGAGTTATAAATACAAATTTTAGTTTAATAATTCTTGAGTTGTTGACGCTTGCTTTGTTGTTTGCTTGTATCTATGTTGCTATGGTAACACTTTTACCTCCGCCGGCGGAAAAGTGAAAAGTAAAGCTCCGGCGGAGGAAAAATGAAATTTCACGGCCGCCTACACAGTCGAGTAATAACGGATTTACTGACGTTTGAAGAAAAAATATTTTTTTAACGATAATTAGTGAGGGCCTAAATGTTCGAAATGACGGCCATCTTGTTCAATGCTGGACTGGATTTTTTTGTTGTGTCGTCAGCACGCTTGCTTCGATTTCAGCCACTGAGATGCTACGAACGGCATTTGTGATCCGTTGAATCATATCTTCCCTTGTTGTGGGTCGGGTTACATAGACCAGATCTTTTAGTCGCCCCCAAAGATAAAAGTCTAAACAAGTTAGGTCCGAAGACCTTGGTGACCATGAAAATAAACTTCCTCTTCCAGAAAAGTCCTATTTAAGAAATCGCGAACTCTCGCTGTGTAATGAGCTGGGCACCCATCATGCTGAAACCACATATTACGACGGGAGGGACATTTTCCAAAAGGACTGGAAGTTCATTCTCTAGGAAATTTAGGTAGGTGTCTCCATTGAGCCGTTCATTGAAAATCCAAGGGCCAACAATTTTACCGCCTATAATTCCGCACCACACGTTTACAGACCAACGACCTTTGTTTTGAATCTGCTGCATATTCCATAGCCAGTGGCAATAATCTAATCTACGGTCGAAATCGTCGTTCGTTAATTTCTGGTGTAACGTAATGTGATATGGATGTAACCTGCAAGAAAAACATAATTTTTTTACAACCGTTATTTGTAAAAAAGTGTCACTTTATGCTCCTGTTTTATAAAATATTATTAAACTAACCAGATTTTATCGATATAATGTCGAACTTATCTAAAAACCAATTAATGACGCTTCTGCAATCTTACCGGTAATTACTTACTTGTTTTCCCTCAGAATACTTAGAACAGTAGTTTGAGTTATTCCCAACTCCCTTGCAATGCCCTGGTACTTATTTAAGGATCAAATTGCAAATATGCCAAGACATTTATAATATTTTCTTCAGTTCGTGCTCTTCTCCTTCTTCGATATATAGGACGATGAATGCTTCCTGTTGTTCGAAAGCGATTAATGATTTTAAGAAAAACCTTGACAGTCGGATGACGCCTTTCAGAATACTCCACCGCATAGACTCTAGCGGCAATCGTTGCATTATCATTGCATTGAAAATAAGTACGAAGCATATCAAACACTTCTGCAGGTGGAAAAGGCATATTTCTTTACGAATAAAAACACCAAATTATGTCATACACTATAAATAGCTGCAATCTTAATATGATTGACAACTAGGCAACAACATTATAATGATTGCTGCTTTGTTTTCCAAAGCATATTTGATTTTTCAAAAAAGTTATAATTTAATGGATATTAATTACTATTCAAATCTTTAATATAATTTTAGTATTTTAACAGTAAAATAATATATATTGTGTTAAAACAATTATAATTAGGAATTAAAAACGACATATATACCGAAACATTCCCTGAAATATGATTTTTTTTCGTATTTTAAATTTCTTTTATTTATAATTTAGATTAGGAAAGAGATATTGAGATGCGGTTTTCACTAACGTGTCAAGCTGTCATTTGGCTATCTTGATCTGTAAAAAAGTGATATCGTTGCATTTAAAGTTTTTGAGAAAATCTGTCTTATTTGTGGATATGTCAGAAAACGCCCTCTAGCGGCAACCTAAGCAATCGCAATCAGCTTGTTCATAGAGCGTCTCATAGCTTAAGAAAAGCTCTTTTCAACGACACTCAGTTTGTTGAAATCCGTTGGGCCGTTTTGAAGTTATAGACATTTGTTTGGAAAAACATTTGAACATCGCTTATCACTTTATTTGAATAGATAGAGCAAAAAGTTATTAACAAAAAAGAATCAAATTTGTCTTAGCCTTAAAACTAGCTGCATTTCAAGCATTCATAATTGGGGAAAATTTGGAAAAAAACAACTTTTCAAATTCCAGATAGCGCGTACGCCACCTGGTGACCATTTTAGAAACTTGCAAATAATTTCCAGCGTTTTCTCTTGGCCACTTTAGTCATAAACTTTTTACCGCAAGTCTTTACGATAATTACTTTTCGAGATATGGCCGAGTGCCCTTCTTAACTGACCACCCGGTACATAATAGCATGTTTTGTTTTAAAATATAATTTAGGGCTCGGAATTGTATTTATTTATTTATAATTCAAATATTCGAGTATACGACTATTATTTCTAAATTTAAATTTAGCTAGCTTAAAACATTCGACAATTTGATTATTCGACTATTCAAATACATATTCGAATTATTCGACTATTCCATTAAAATACCAAATGACTATTCGCATACTTATATTTTTAAAATTCCGAACCTAGTTTAGAGCTGCAATATTTTAATACTAAATAGCAGTAAGTATCTCTAAAGAGTGGCATATACTAAGTTGAATGCAAAATCGCATTCAGTAATTTCAGAAAAACCATTTAAAAAAAGTGTATTTAAAAATGGAAGGTAATATGGAATGTGGTCTTACAAGATAATATTGAATAGAGCTAATACACGCAAAATACTTTACTGAAATAAATTAAAAGGAAGATATCTAAGATTTGCAAAATTCACAAACAAAAACATCTCTTCCAATTGACACAAACTTCATTGCAAATTACGCACATCACCCATACTTCTCTAATTCGGCTCGTGGAAAACTTTCTTGACAAAAAATGTAATGCACATCTTCATTAGTTGTCTTTTTAGCTTAGCAGTTTAATGACAGATCTCCATCAGATGAATCATCAACAACTTCAGTAAATTGGAGGAACTAGACGTCTCTTGGTTTGTAACCAACAAATTTGGCACGGTTTATCGATTATTTTTCGGGTAACTTTTTCTCGTAAAAGATCAATTGCATCCTCTAGTTCTTTCTTGTTCGGTGTCATCGTAATTATTTTAGAACGCCCACATTTTCTTCCCCAAGTTCCTGACTTATTTATTGACTCTGGTACTGAAACTATGTTACTAGGGTTAACATCAAGATACTTATTTTTTCGTACATATCCTCCGACAAATGAATATGCGTTTCGGTCGCAAATTCTTTATCCCTGTAAATATTTCTTCTTACGGAATAGGATACGGCACTAAACCCATTAACAGCCGTTTCCCCGAATTGCACTTTAAGATAGTCTATATACCTAATAACTGGCAGACACCAAATTGTGTTACTGAACGTTTTCCCTTTTGATGAGGATTCTTCTTCATATCGAAAGGTATTTAACGCACCCGTGACTGTGCAGTTTAAGCGTCGTATGTGGTGGTAAGCATTAAATAATTACAAAGTTCTTTTTAAATTTGAGAAATACATTTAGGTTCCTAGTTTGGTCTGGTTGAAGGAAGAAAACCAATCTGTCTCCACAGTTACGCGCAAAGTGAGAAAAAATGTGGTATATTATTACGCTTAGCAAGTTGGAATGCCATAGATTGGACAAAAGCAACAAAATTCTGATCCATTATTAGCAAATACTGAACTAGTTTCTCTTCTAACTCCGGTAATAAAACTGATTTTTTATTACTCAACGGATTTAATAAAAGCTGAGTAAGGCCGTTGAAATATTTCGTAGTTTCAAAGTGATATTTGAAGAAAAACGAACAGAATAAAATTGTTCTATTTCATTTGGGTAATAACTATAAATGTAAGAAATGCATTATTTTATGTGCTTCAGAAAATGCCCTATTATTTACTTTAATTGAATATCATCATTGAAACATTTTTGCAATGCTGATATAAAGATTTTGCCTAAAATCATGATCAAACGAACTAACAAATTTAACTCAAGTAATTACTTCCGGGAGCCAATTGAAGTCATTGAAGTAAGTCGGAACTCTAGATGTGGAATCCAATTTATCGGTTAAAACGTCTAGTTAGTTTCCAACCATTCGTTTAACGTCGTTAATCAGATGTAAAGCTTCAAATTTGCCATTCAGGAATGTTCATTATTCAATCGATTTCTAGGTATAAAACTTTCAGATACTGTCTAAAATTATGCCCAAATGTTAACTACTATTTTCTGGTAGCCTTTTCAAATAAAACTGGTTTACAAACGTTCAGACAATTAAACAAATTACTTACCAAAAACTAGGTGACTATACTTAAAATTAATTATCGAAATAAATATGCGTTCTTTCTTCCATTTATTTCCACAATTAAAATAAAGAACAAATACTTGAAGATACAAACACTAATTAAAATAGAACCAAACTGACAAGTGTGCAATGAAAGTTTAAGACTAAGCGGCAAGGAAATTTAAGAAAACCAGCCTCCTCTATTCTTGGGTAGGCGTTCGATAATTGAGCCTATGAAAGCCAGAGTGGGCTAAGTCAAAAAAAGTAGTTTTGAGAACTTAGATCCCAAAGTCAAACATGAAATAAAAAAAGACGAGAAACAAATAGGGAATGTGCTTGGGAGATTTCTAATGTGAGAAGTGAAACTTAAACAAAGTGATATGCGGTTTACAAAAAAGATAGTATTTTACCCTTTTTTTGGAATATGTGACTTAGACCACTATGTTAGGTAGGATGTTTCATTTAAAAACATCTTTTTAACTTTTAAATTTTTATTGTCATTAAACATTTAAATAGTTTCTTGGAACACTTAAATTATTCGCCATTTTCCGGTAAATATTCTTCCAGCGAAACATTGCTATTATCTCCAACAACTTTTAAGGAACAGAAAAAGTCGTGACATACGAGCGGTATAAACTGAAAGAGTTCTTCCATATTTTTTGTTCTTGCTAGCTGTCACAGGAAGGCTGGATTCATAAAGAAGAGGCAGGTCAATATTCCTACAATCCATCAATCGACCCTTTTTCTTGCTTGGAGTTAGGTCCATTCCCTTAAACGGAATATCCTCTTTATAAAAACATTTGTATGGCTGTTCTTTTCTCAAAATGAAGCCATTGTATCTTCAACCACGATATTTGCTCATTGTCTGTGTTAGTCTTCCTGCGGTTAACTGATTTTTCTAAAGATGATGTCGAAAAGAAGTCCGTTCTATCCATTACGTTGACTTCAAAAGGTCGTTTGGTTTTAAATTTTTTTTATATTGGAATACCAATCTTCGGGAACAAATTTAACCCTATTTTTGCATATTGCTCCACCATGCCAAAATCTCTATCGTTCGGTAAAAACGAATGGCCCGAAACCATAAATTTGTGATCTATGGTTTGTAAATTCAGTTGATCGTCGGCTAGTAATTTCAGTCAGAGCAAGCATTGTTTAAAGTTCCTGTTTTGCCCACCACAGGCGTCGCTAAACGCGATAATGTGCTTTCTTCCTCCAGCATGGTTTACAAGGTGTTTGCGGATACAAGATCCAACTTCTTGTGTGCCACGGGAAGCCACTGTTTCGTTCCATTCATACATAAAAGCTGTTTCTTCTTCGTTTAAAAGATGTATACCCAAATTGTAAATATACATTTTTCGTTTATAGTACGTAATTGAACATGTCAGCGTTGGAAAACTCAATGCTCAGGTTCAGAATCACTAATATCCATTTTCCGCCAGGTAAATATAAATAAAGCATAGGCGTGTAGCATTTAACTTTCGATATTTACTGTTGACGTACAAAGTATTTTCCTACATAATGGTCTAAGTCAGACTTAGCCCATTATGATTTTCATCGGTATCCTGGAACGCATTTTACATTCAAGTTGGCAGTGACATCTGTTGGTGTTATAATGAAGATAAAAATTTCATCATTTTTCTAGAGGTAGATTTCTACCCAAGCAATAACATTATGTTAATAGCCAGATAATGGAAAAAAGTGACTTAGACCACTCTGGCTTTCATAGGCTCAATTAATTTCACCCTTGAATACTTATTCGAAAATCTGTCTATTTCTGCACCTCAGACGAGCAAGTCAGAATGGCTAATCAGAAATTGGCAGTTGGCACTTACCGAATTTCAATAGCTGAAGTTCAGTTTAATTTTCTACAGTTCTATTTATCGTCCAAATCAATTTGAAATTTGAATATTATATTATAGTATGAGTTTAAACCAACGGGAAATCTTGACAGTGGTTGAATACTGCAAGCTGTTAAAATACATTTCCATTGTTTCATACAAGAATAATCAAAGGAAATATGTCTATTTTAAAACAATAATTCGTCTATCTTAGTATGTTATGTCAATATTAATTGTGTTAGCAATATATTTAATTTATACAGGGTATCCGGTATATGGCATATTCTCGGAAGCATATAGGAGAGGTTAAAGTAGCCCTAAATTGTCGTAGAAAAAAAATTGCCCATTACCGGAGGTACAGAGGCCGAAGGAAGTATCCAGCGATTTACCTTTTCGGCTCTAACTTTTGAACTGACTCGCATAATTTGATGAAATTTTAATATTTCATGTAGGTCTTAGGGACTCATAAAACAATACTACAGTAGATCATGAAAGTCAGGAACGGACTTTTCACCACACTCGTTGGGCCAAAATTTTGGTGTCATTTTGCATAGCTGAAAACTAATATTAGGTCATTCCTTTTTAAAAAAGTTACTATGCATTTGTTTCGAAAAATTAGAGAACTACAATAAAACAGCACTCTTTTTTATTTCGCTAAAAATGTGTTAATAACAACACTTTCCAAAATTGTCTGATTGATTGAGTACACAACACTTAAGTAATGGAGCATTATTCCTAAAGTGAATATGATGACATGCATCTAATTTATGGGCAAGCACTCGGTAATTGCATGGAGGTAAGAAGAATTTACTTTGATACATTTTCAAATTGACGTTTGCCGCACCAAAGAACTTTTGAAATGGTAAGTAACTAGCTTAAAGGAGACAGGTAAAAAGTCAAGGGAAATGAAAAAGCCAATCTTTTGATTATTTATTTTAAGAAGTGTTTTGCCGCATCGCAGTGAAGAATAGCCTTAAAGAAAAGAAAGTTAGAAGAGGAAATTCTGGATGAAATTGTTGAAAATCCCTCTAATAATGTAAGAAGACTGTCGATTCAAGTTCATGCGGCAAAGTGGGTTGTTCCTCCGAGAACAACAGCTACATCTTATCGAGTTCAAAAGGTACATGCCTGATTATCCGCAAATTCATGTTCTTCAGCACTTTTGGTAAAATCCAAATTTTACTAGTGATGCATTGTTCACTAACGAGGCTTGTTTTACTCGAAACGAAGTAATATATGGATAATTTGTATCTAGTAATACAGTCAAAGCAACAGCAAAGGTTCATGATTATCATGTGGGCGGGGGTTATTGGGAATTATGTCATTGGGCCGTTCTTTTTTGAAGACATATTAAATGATGCCATGTATTTGCAATTCTTGCAACAAAACTTAAACGGTTTTTAGAAAATGTGCCCTCAGAAATTAGGGGATGTGGCCCATCAAATCCCATCATCCTCCTCCATAGGCCGGAGAACACCGAAGTACAAAGTCTGGAGCTGATCAATGTCAATTCTGACAAGCGGGCAGCATTGTATTAGCTGGCAGAAACGTCAAACTGGTGAGTGCAGTTTGATTACGGGGAGTGTCGCCCCCGCCTTTACCAGTTGCCAAGGGATGTGGCCCATCAAATCCCATCGTCCTCCTGCAGGCTGGAGAACACCAATGTACAAAGTCTGGAGCTGATCACTGGAGAGTTACCCAACAAAACCCATTCTCGCTCCTTTCAGACAAGGGACCAGCAAAGGAATAAGTCTGAGGCCGATGCTACCAGTGCTTACTGGCATCGTCCGGTGAAGGACCACCCCACCAGAACTGGGAAGCGCTAAGTGGTTTTTTCGAATCACGATCCGCTTCCACGATAGTGGTTTCGGGTTTCACAGTGGAAATATATGGGCATGATGGCGCTCCCAGGATCAAAACATTCCGGAGGTAAACTCCCCGGTCATTCGGATCTCGGGGCGCCGGATGATCCTTCATGCAACATATTACAGGCAGCAAGAATACCGAACCAATTCAATTCATAAGAGGCCAATATTCAAACAATAATTGTATACACCAACATCTACAAACAAATAGACCACACACCACACCTTACAGAAACAGAAGTGTGCTACAATAACAGTAAACTAACCTCTACCCTGGTGATGACTACACTCCCGATCTAGACATAAGTTCGGAATATGTCTTTATCAGAAGCGAACTTTCGTGTCGCCACGAGGAAACACTTGAACCGAACCACCTTAACGTCATGTGGCTCAAGTTCACTGCCAAAAGATTAACTAAGTTGAGTTCATATGCTGTCTCTATCGTCTTCCGAGCGCTAGAGCCTACCAAAGCTTTTTTACAACACTAGCTACTACTTTTAATTTAATACAAGTCGACCACCCCAATTCAGAAATAATTGTTCTTGGAGATTTTAATGCCCATAACGCCAACTGGCTCAAATATCACAACAAGACCGACAACGAAGGTATAGAAGCTGAAGCATTTGCCATCAGCTGCGATCTTCCTCAATTTGTAGGCGAACCAACTCGGATCTCAGAGAGGGGTGCATTTGCCGCCCTCCTGGATCTTCTTCTAACCACATATCCTGACCAGTACACAATTACAGATGGTCCGTCATTAGGTACTTCCCACCACAAGCTTATTACAACGGTTTGTAAATTGCCACTCCTACAGAAGAATCCACCATTGCCTCGTAAAATTTGGCATTACAATTGTGCAAACTGAGATGATCTAAGAGAGTTCTACTTAGACTTTCCTTGGCTCGACGTCTGCTTTGGCACTGACGACCCATCATCGTCAGTCTGTTACGAGGAGACTATGCAAGTAATCTCCTCAGGAATGGAAACTTACATCATCAAGTTACCGTCAAAAAGAAAGCCCTGGTTGGTGGCTCCAAGAATTTCTGGTCGGTAGCAAAGACAGTAAGTAATAACTTTACAAAAACGTTTCTTCCACCTTTGACAGACGAACGCGGCGTCACAGCGACTACAGCTAAAAAGAAACAAGCGTGCACACCGAAATGTTTTCATCGCGCTCTACCTTAAACGTCCCCCATTGAAAGGCTCTCTCCACCATATCCAACATCAACACTACCATATCAGAAGTTAAGTTTCACCACTGGAACATTCGTAAAATCCTCATGCGCCAGTGAACTAACACCCATTTTTTCCAGACTTTTTCTGTCTTACCGAAATGGGATTTACCCATATTCTTGAAAAGTCGCTAGAGTGAAACCTGTTCAGAAAAGAGGCAAGAAAATCACCCCCTCAAACTATCGCCGAAGTGCCTTGCTTCCAAAAATCTCCAAAGTCATGAAACGTGTAATTAATCAGCAACTACTCAAGTACCTCGAGACCAACGTAATAATTAGCGATAACCAATACGGCGTCCGAAAACAAAGAAAAAG
The DNA here is from genome assembly GCA_016904865.1 of Pissodes strobi. Lineage (NCBI taxonomy): Eukaryota > Metazoa > Arthropoda > Insecta > Coleoptera > Curculionidae > Pissodes > Pissodes strobi. The sequence goes on from MU181919.1 coordinate 140,065, forward strand.
TGTACAACGAGCAATCATTCGTCGGATAAGGAATTGTACAGGGCGCCCATTTCGGAAATCTGCTCAAGTAAACAGGAAGAAGCAGAGCTTTCACATTTGTAGCACTCGTGCGGTTACGTGCAGACATTTTATCAAGAGAAATGTAGACTACCATTATTTAAAAAATCAGTTTTCTGCTCTGTAAAATGACACATATCCAAATTTGGCTAAACGAGTGTGGTGATAGGTCCGTTCCTAACTTCTCTGACAATGAAAAACATTTACAGAATATACATAGTTTTATGAGTCATTATGTTCTACATAAAATATTAAAATTTTATTACATTAAACCAGTCCGTTTGAAAAATAGAGCCGAAAAGGTAAATCGTTGGGTACCCATTTAAGGCTTTGTATCTCCGTTAGGGGCCATTTTAGGAATTGTCTTTTGTGTGACAAATTAGGATTAGTTTTGGTTAGCTGCACTAAAATTACTAAACAAATTGTAAGCTCAAAGGAAATACATAATTTATATGCATGTTAATCTGGATCGTGGTACAGATAAACAACTCAAAACAGATAAGTAAATCTCTTCACAAGTAATTTTTCTAATACAAGCAGTGGTATTTTTAAAACATCTAATTTCATCGATACTCATTATCAAAAGGACTAGCAAGAATTCTAACTTAAAATTGAGAATCCTATATAAACGCTAATTAAATTCCGGAGAAATAGCCACATAGATCTATCAACTAATAAAGAATTTCATAAATTCTCAACGCATATAGAGGATAGATTGGAAATCTCCCATCGGTTATCAAAATTTTAGTTACATCCTATCATAAAGATCGATACGTGGATCTTCAAAATTATCCTACAAATACCATCGAAATGTGAATATGTAATAATAATTTTATCTAATTCTCCAGCTTTCTGTTAGTGCTAATTTTTAACTGTGCCTCAATACCATCAAGAACCAGAAAAATCCAAAGGTTTTATATCGGGAGATCTTGCAGAACGACATATAGTGCCCTAAGTAATACTAAATCTGTTAATTACAACAATATTTAGTTGTATCGTAAAGATGGATATTTAAGAATCCATACAAACCCTGGAAATGCCATAATGTAATATCAATTTCACATTTTTCTTCGAGATTAATAAGCTATCGATTGGTCCAAATTTGAACCATGCTTTTAATACACTTCATCTCTAGAAAAAATCCAATGTCCTTATATCGGGAGATCTCGCAGGTCATCTTATTAGACGCAATAAATCTGCACCAAACCGTTCTGTCATACATCGTTCTACAATCGCTGTATGGAAATGTTAGGATGCAATATCAATTCCATATGTTTCTTCCAGTTTAGATGATTAAACTATGGCTTTCAGTTGTTCTACATTTTTCAGCGTACTCCAGTATTCTTTATCATCCTCGTTGAACCAAACGAGCTATATCAGGAGATCTAGCAGGCTATTTTATGTTTCTATTGTATCATTGGTAGCGATAAATAGGTTATTAAACTGTTGTATGATATTAATATTCAAAATTATCCTATACAAGCCATGGAAACATTACAATTAAATAACAATTTCACATTTTTCCTCTAGTTGAATAAACTAAGTTTTCAGTTGACTAAAATTTTTAACGATGCTCCAAAATCCTTCACCATTAAGGGAAAACCTTAAGAATAAATCCATAGGTATTGATTGCATCGGGAGATCTGGCAGGCCATCGTATAGTATCTATCAACAAAACTATACACCAACCGTTTCTCCAAATATCGTAATAATTGTTCCGTGGGTTATGCTCAAAATCCGTTACAGATTTTGGGTTATGCTGAGGCAAACCATAGATTGTTAATTTCGGCTCGCAGCCTTCTCCCTCGTTTCTAAGAAATTGTTCTGAAATTAGAATAACGTCGTATATGTACTTCCAATTTAGTGTTTGCCATTTATGCATATTGCTTATTAAAAAATAGTACTTATCGTACCAAGCAACTGCAAGTAAACTGCTCACCAGAAATCCTTTACACATTCTTATTCGCCAGGAATCTGTGAATTGAATTTTTAAGGACGACATCTTTCATCCTGATACATATATTCATTGAACATTACTTAGTATCCGTATGTTCTTTTTCGATTACTCTTATGAATGGTATGTCATTTATGATTTCAACCATTTCAACTTTCTATTATATTATTTACATTGAAAACGGCTATTATTAGTCGAAGCATCTTATAAGTTCAAAGCGTTGTACGTGATTAAAATGAGAGAGAAAGTTTACTAACTATTAATTAAAATAAAATGTTGATGTTGAGGCTACGATAACACGAGACATCCTATTCAATGAAAAACTTATCTACCACAGAACTATACTTTTGCTGATTTAATGTTTATTTGAATCGAGTTTAAAAACATTTTGCATAGAAGAATATTTTCCTGGGGCAGTCTCGTAAACTGTTTCTTTTTTCCAGGTAGTCCGGGTTTTCCAGTTTCTCTCTTTTAAATTTACCCACTAGCAATATGTTATTCTCCATTCCTCTTTGCTTTAATATTCCACCGTGTGTTGAGTCGCCAACGAAAACAAATAAACGCTGTTCTTTATAATTTTATTTGTACTTAATTTTATTAAAGTATTTTTAGAATGCATAATAAAAATCCATATGAACTTTGCTCATGGAAATATCCAGTTTAATAAATTTTATTATTGAATTCCGAAATACTGGATCGTGTTGGGCAATTCGTTTATTCCGATATAAATTTTAACGTGTAATTCTAGGTTTTAATCTAAATCCATCAGAACGTGATGCTGTAAAATGCTGTTTTATCTAAATTTTTCTTTCCCAAAAATTTTTTTACAAATATTGGAATCACATCTTACATTTATATTTGCTATGTCGTGAACTTGGTAGTTAGTGTAAAGACGATCATAAAAGTCACAGGCAAAGCTTGCATTTCCAAATATCAGGGCACTGTGAGTTTTACTGATTATGTGGTAGTTACTTGATGTAGATGAGTTCCATCTCAAATTAAAGAAAACTAATCCAAAACTGATTAAGTATATTTTTTGTATTAACACGACATATTTTAAATTAGCCTGATCTGCAAAATATGGTGAAGCATTCGTACATTGCACATGCTTCTTACTAATCAGGAGCTTTTATAAAATAGAAAGCCAGATTGACTACGTCCTACAGCCACTTCGGTATCAAATATTTTCAACTTTCTTATTTACGAGTCATAAATATTTCACGACTTTCTTAAACTTCGAAACAGGCAGCAGCAACCTTTTTAAAACTTACAGCATAATAAAATATTAATGCTAAAATGGCCTCTCGTGGTCCGCGCCTCAGATATCGTTAGACCTGTCTTGAATATTATTTTACCTGAATTAACATACAGTTACTACTTTTTTCTTCAATACTCTTAGTGTGTAATCAACATCTATGAATGAACAGACGGAATATAAACTAATATCGCCACTTATAGAGCTCCAAGATGAATATAGACAATAAAAACAATTGAAATATTCAAATAATACAATTTTAGATTTGTTTATTTTACGAAAAGCATTTGATCTTTTATATTTGTGTAGTGGTTGTAGTGGTTAACTTGACAGATGTTATGGAATTAACCGATGAGTTTTTTGAACAGTTTACGGCTGAGCAGTGGAAATAACGCTGTGAAAAAGCAAGGAGAATTGAGATTGAGTATATGGAAAACGAACCCATGGTGGATATTGTTGTAGAGGAGTTAATAATAAATTTGTTGATGACAATGACTGCAGTTCAGACGACATCTCTTATGATAATTTAAGCGAGGGTTCCCTGTCGGGAATAGAAAAAATACCAACATGAAAGTAATAAATATACCTGTCTTTAACCTTTATGTAATATTTTGTGATGTTTGTTCTGTTATATTATTAATATATTTCCTGATATTATTAGTATATTATGATAATTGAAAAATGTTTTCTGATCTTTCAAATTTATTTGAATGTAAATGTAATATTTGTATAATTTTTTTTTGTAGTACACAATGTACTAGCCAAGTGCTGCCAGTAAAATTTGTTCTTTTAAATGATGGGAAGTAATAAATGCTCATTAAATATGCGTAACCCACACCTAATTTTATTGCCGATTTGGCTCATTATTATCCCAACCATAAATTGCATAACAATAAAAGCATGATTATTACATAAACAGCAAAGAGGTAAACAGGACTAGTACCTATCCCAGCGACCGTATATGAATCCAATTCCGGTTTTATTTTCTAGGCGAAGTGTACTTTACTAAAATTTGGTCTTCGTCTCTGTCGTACACTGACTCTCCTTTTCTTTCATATGCGCATCTCAGGGTTCTTCCTATTTTGCATGACCTGTATGTTTCTTAGATGGAAAGTATTTGGCATTTTCCTTTCCGAACTGTTTCTAGGAGTAAGTATTATCTTATGTTTAATCATTTGATTTTCAACACATTTTAAGCCTAGCGTTTCTTGTAGGAACATTTCAATTTAGTCTTTTACTTTTACTGGTCCACATAAACTATAATACTATCGCTGACTGACGAATCAACTGTATAATATGATTTAGACCTAATTTCAAAATTCTATTTGATTAAGCAAGTAAGTGCGACTGCTCCGATTTTCACGCTTATCAAATATTCGTTTAAGATGGTTTTAGTAATGAAGGGCCGCATTCCTTGCCACTGTATAGGAATAATCTTAGCTGCCGGAGCAAAATAAATTAAAACTAAGTATGAGCCAAGTAAAGGTTTTGATTCCTACGGACGTGGGTGTGTACAGGTTTCATAGGCTTATTTGAACTCTTATGTCACTTAATTTTTGAAGCGAAACTTCTTTAGCGAAGGTAAGTCCGAAAAAATGAGAATCAAATTAAAGGGAAAGTGAAGTGAAACACTTTAATGAAGCATGTTCCAGTATAGCTAGAGGTCTGAAATTTTCAGGACATGTAGCCAGGGTAAAATGAGGATCCTGGAAGAAAATTGGACCCCCCACCCCCCCTTCGGCCACGAGAGGGGGAAGAAGGAAAAACTAAAATAATTAATTTCGCGAGTACGAGCTACGGGGTCGTAATTTTTATGGGGGGCTACTTTTGACCATATTAAGGGGGGATTTTGGGAAAAAAACGATATCTCTACAACGGAGCCTCGGATCGAAGATCTAACAAGCGATCACCCCAACGCACAGAGTCATTAGTTGGGGAGGGATTTATACCCATCCCCCCCCCGGTACCCAAAATTTTTCAAATAAATGGGGGGTAAATTTAAAAAAAAACGTAAACAAATTTTCGGAAAGTTAATAAAAGTATTATAAAACAAAATAAGAAAAAAAATAATAAAAAGGAAAAGTTAGAGAAAACTGTCTTCGGCGAAAAAAGGGCGAAGGATTTCAGTCAGCTACGAGGTCGGGGATGACAAAAATGGTAAGTAAAAAATGCTTTATAAAAAAAGAAAATTTGAAAAAAAAACAAAGTGTCGAAACCGGGGGCAAAAGTTGAGGAAAAAATAACTTAGAACAAAAATAAAGTCTCAATTCCTAATATATCTTTCAGAAGATTCACTTCAGTTGGGTGCTTATAAAGGTGAGGCACATAATTTTTTTTCAGTAAGTCAATTAAGTTCAAAGTTCATCGTAATTTTATATGGCTAAATGGCGTTACCTTTAGGGCCTATAGGCCCCTGATAACGTACCATTCAAGTTTTTGAATAAAATGTTGACAGTCGATGGAGTCAAACGATTTTTACAAGGTAAAATATAATCATGCGACTTTCTGGTTGTGAACAATGTGTGGAATCATATTACTGTTTGCACTCAGTGGCGTTAATTCATTTGGTTTTTGAAGTGTCAACCCATCAATTAAAATATTGTAAAATTTCAGAAATGTAGAAATTATTTTATGAAAACCCTTTTAACAAATATCTCACAATGATAAAGATATTTATTATATTTATATGGAGTTCCCCTATTTAGGAGCCGGTATAAATTTCGGTTCCTGAAATATATTGGGGAATAAATTTATGGATGAAAAAACATTAATTTATTTCATATTTGACAAAGGTTTGCAAATCGATTCTGATTCAAATCCTTCTTAGCCGGCATTAATTAAATCCTGCTGAATACTTATTTGCTAAATCCGTTGTTAATCTAAAATCCTAAATGTTATCTACAGAATTTAAAAAACCTTTAGAGTATTCGAAATTAAATTAAAGAGCAGCCATGGATTAATAATGAAGGGGAAAGCTTCTTATAGTAAGTACATTAGTTTTAATAGCTGTGAAGAAGGTACATTTTTATTTGATATTGTACAGTTGTACTTTCTTAACGCAAATAAGGTGGTTCCAATGTTAAATCCCAATATTTTCTGAGACAATTACTATGACATTATATATTGTAACGGTCCAGAAATGACAGTACAGGGTTTACTAATTAAAGTTAGATTTCTATTTTTTCGTCGAGAAATGAATTTTGGGAAAAATTTAATTGACAGTCCTTTAAGAATATTTAAATTTCAAAAGAAAGGCACTCATAGCAATAGTATCATCATCTACCATACATCATATTACTAGGTTCAAAGTAAGGGAGGGTGCATTCAGCAAATTTGAATCTACGTCTCGCTATAATAATTATTGCTTGGCATGTTGTTTGTCGATATTCCATTGTATTAGTGCCCTCCAGAAAGAAACAAACTTTTACCAAAAGTAAATATTTAGCTGTGTTGTAAGTAAGTTTTAGGAGCATAAAGTTCAATTTTCTGTAGGGAATACATTTGTCAACGAGTCCTGCAGTTTACTATTTTTGCACTTGAATTGTTTGGGTTGGCGCTACTTTATTTAATTGCCAATATTCTTAAGCGATGACTTAGAATTTCTCTCGTTATTATTTCTCGAATTGCCTTAGCTATCGTGATAGACATAGAACTTTTTTTAAAGGGTAAATAAGGGTGAAAACAATGAAACGCATTTTGCTATATGACATCTTAGGATCGCTACCTTACGGTAGAAATCTTTAAGAACACATATTACCATAAAACGCCATTTTATTTCCGATCTTCGTGGATTTTCTTTAATGTAACATTGATTAAAATTAGTTTTCTTTCGTAACTGACATTCCATTTCTGGAATAGCGAGCGACAGTTAACATCTTGACATGACATTTCAATTTATGCGTATCCAACCAACTAGAGATGGGTTACTCCGATCAGTTCTGATATCGACAATACATTTATGAATTTTATTTGTTCTTGAGGCCGTTTATTGTGGGTTAATTTTAAAGATTACGGTATATGGCATATCTATCCGTATCCCAGAGTAACATAATGGAGTGAAAGGAAAGTTACGAAAATTAGTGAATTCGTTCTCGGATGACGTCATTGCTCGTAGGAATGGATTGTTGGAGGTATGTATAAAGTTTATTGAATGTTCCTGTTGGATACACCTATTGCTCACGGTGATTGGTCAGTATTAAATTTTGAAAAGAATGTTCGGAAGTTCGCGCATGGCCTTTCTTTTCGAGGAAAAGTCAGACATTGCAGTTGCAATGTTTAGTGTCGTGGTGGGAAGTTTTTGTCGAAACGCTTTAGTCTGGATGTTCTACTCGGCCAATTGCGAGTCTTAGGCCGTGCCTTTACCTTACCTTTTTGTGAATTTGGATGCCTAGACGCGATTCCTTAATGGGATTTTAGGTTATTTCTCTACAGGGGAGTTGTTTTTCGCGTTTTTGGTGAATGTCGCCATTCTGTAATTTTTGCCAAGCGGATGGTTGCTAATTCCCTTCTAATTTTCGTTGCAAAGGTTTGAGGCAGCTAGCTTATTTCAGCGTCAGCTCACCTTTACAAAACCCTTTACAGGTAAAAGATTAATTTATCTATTTATTTTCTTCTTTGGTATTTTAATCAAACTCAATGGTATACATTTCTTCAGAATAGCATAGCTTTCATAGAAAGCTATCTAAAAGGGCCAATTCCGAGAATCAGAATGAGTAGTCTGCGAAATAAAATCTAGCGGTATGAGTCCTCAGATATTAATTCTGAAATTCATTGTAAATTAAGCAAATATTTGAAATTTTATATGTGTAGTCCCTAACATTGACTTTCCCTAGAGTGTCGCTTTGAGCATTTTAGATCCTGTCTCGAATATTTGTTGAATGCTTCCACTTTTGCAACACTTATTTTCTATGACCTAAGCCAGACTGTCTCATTACTTGTCTCTAAGCAAAACCTCAACGCATTCAGCTGTATAAATCTCATGAGAAAAGCATATTGTGAACTACTAAAAACATTTAAAATACTAATTAATCATTAAGTTTGAACTTGAACTTGGAAAATGTTATGTAAACATTCAAGATAAATTATAAACGACGCGAGCGAAGAGTGCAAGCAACTTTAAAATTGCAATGGTCAGCAGATTTTTGTATACAAATAGTCAAGCGGACCATCAGTCCAACAGACGTTTGTCTCCCACCTATTCCGCTCTAACCTTTACTTTACAGTTCACCAGAATATAGGCCTTGGTTTTTCTACCCATATCCTAATCCTCAAACCTAATTCAAGAGCTGATGCTCCCACACACGAGCGCAGTTTCTTTGGGAATACCCCTAAAATATATACAAGTTCTAAGTCAAGTGATTTTAATAGTTAAATGGTTACAGTCCCTTAAAGTGCTGAGTGAAATTAATACTAATTACCTAATGAAACACTTAAAGCTAACCATAAATTAATTAAAACACAACCTTATTATAAAACAACGAGCAAAACCAGTAAACAATTCAAACCATTCCTCAATGAGCATGCGTGTTTTAGTAATCGGGTACAGTGTAAATTCATTAAGTATTTGCTCAATAGATAGTGTTATTGTTTTACTGAAGAGCCTTCTTTATCATCTCTTTTCACCTGACGTAGATCGGTCTTAAACTGAGCTATATAACCTGCACACCAACCAAGGCGTGGTGTCTCGAAATTATGCCCGTGACAATATCTTTAATTGAAAGCTATCTAAAAGGTAGAACCCAGAGCGGTAGAATGAGTTGATTGTATAAATCCTCATACATCAGTCTGTATAAACTATGGGCAATTTCTATTTTAAATTGTGAAGTTGTCTCACTACCGACAATCATATATCAGTAAGTGACTTTTAATGTTAGATCCGAGCCTCCACGAAAAACGAGAAGTCATGTGTTAGAAAATGTATAGAATATATTTAGAAGCACTTTCGGAATCACTTGGTCTCTCACCTATTTTTAGAAACGGAGTATCACAAAATGTTCAACCTGCAGGGCCAATTTCTCCTTTATTTGCAAGTTTATTTAGGATAAGCCAATTGAGCTATATTGAGATTGCTTTAGAGATTCTGAAGTATGTTACGAGAAGCGAGTACTCCATTTTTACAGATCATACCTTCTGTGACCTGAGCAAAACTGTGTCGTATGAAACTACCTAAAATACACAGCGAAGTGTCAGAATAAGCAAACCCTGTATCTGTAATAACCTTCATAAATCAGTTCTTACACCAAGCCTTTTTTTAATGTATATTAATGCTTCATCCAGCAGTGTCTAGCGTTCGGTTGCACCTTTTCCGCAGATGACACTCTCATCATAAGCAAGACAAGATACCTGAAGAAAATCTAAAACTGACAGGAAGAAGGCACATAGGATAAGGCCGCTGCAAATATATTAATTATCAACAAAGTCAAAACATAGTTGATGAGGCTTAGTTCGATTGCACACTGCGCTGCACAAATACACAGATCAGTCCTGTAAAATTTTAATATAAGTTAACCCAGAATATTTCAGAATATCAAGTAAAATTGACAAGCTTGTGCCATCGAGGTACACGAGTATCTACACATTACACAAATTGTTCAATTTACATTTTGAAATCGAACGATCATTCGGCGAATTAAACATTTTAATTACGCCACTAAATCTTCTTTTTAATTTCAGCGCTGCTGCAATTTTCATTTACCCTTTTTTACGGCGGAGAATTTTCATAAGCCATTAATAGATTTTATTCACTTCGTGCTGCGAATTCGTGCTAATTTATATCTTTAGAGTTACCCCCACTTCAGTAATGATTTTTTTGTTTAATTTTTCCGCATTCTATAAAAGCATGGTTCCCGAGTTTTAATCAGTGGCGTTACCATTAGACTCCATCAAGATCCACTCAAAAAATTCGTATTTTTTGCAATATACCTAAATTCTCCTGGGCAGTGGACACGGAACGATATTTCCAGAAAAGAAGGAAACAATTATTATAATAAGTTAGATTACGAAAGACAGACGTGTATTATTGAAACGCAAAGGAAATAACAGGAGTCTAGCTGATATTTTTAATTCGATATTTGTATTCGCTGCAGTCCTGAAGTCATGAAATTTAAACTGGGTTTTTCTTTTTTCTCTCATCGCTTCGAGTTTCATACACATTTTTAGGAGGCATAAAAGGTGGTTAGGAAGTTAACTACATCGCAAAATCGGCCTTGATTGCTTTTATATAAGTTAGATTAGAATACGGTATGGACTTCCAGTGTCTGTTGGACCTAAATAACCATCCCAATAATATTAAGGCTATTTGCAAATATACTGAATTTATCGATGTATCGAATAAGAAGTTATTTTCAAGGTATTCAACTAATAAAATTAATGGTGGATTAAAAAGGAATTCTATTTTATAAAAAGCTTCCCATGGCCCGAGCATGATTGCTGTATAATAGCTTTTTTAAAGAATATACGAACACTATAAAACTTTGACAATACTGCAAATTTATTCTATTGACATTGTAATAATTGAAAATAATCTAATTAAATAACTTACGCTTTTATATAGGTACCACTATAACCTAAAACTCGGTTATGAATGCACCCGATAAAGAATAGTCTACTTCCCCAGAACTATACCAATTACCTTCTTTCAGCACCGCCTGTAGAACACCTATACTAGTGATGAGCGAGACTGGTCTTGCGGTCTTGGTATTGGTCTTGCAGAAAAAGCAAGGCAAAAACCAAGACCAGCTCCAGATCTGCAAGAACAAGACCAAGACCGAGCAGTGCAAGGCTTATGCAGGACCAAGACCTAGTATTGCAAGACTTACGCAAGACCAAGAGTTAGCTACCATACAAGAGTCTTGCGGTCTTGCGTTTTTTTTCGCAATATTTATTTGTTGACATATTGCCCTTAATTCTGGGATCGAAATTGTTGGGTCGAAATATGGAGAAAAAACTTCCTATAAACGTTTGTCAAATATAATTTTGTTTGTGAGATACATGCAGGGAAAGTTAGACTATTTGCCACGCTTCATTGCATGCAAATGTATAAGAATATATTCAAGTAAAAAGACGAAAAGAGCAATCAAATTGTTAATGAAAATTATGCTCATAATTACAAAAATCTAATTTGGACATTAAACAAGGTACACAAATGTCAATACATTTCTCCCAACGTTCTTGTATATAGACCGAAAGATAGTGACCGATTTTCTGATGTGATTTTGGCCAGTAAGCTATTTGGAGGCTATAAAAATACGCATATTCTGATGTTATAAGGCGATAAATTAGAGCATCCTCCTGTGTTCTTCACATACAGTGTGCTCGAAAAGGATAGGAATGTATTTGGGATCTTGAAAACTATAAGAGATGAAAATTCGAGAAAAAATTGCTAGTTTTATGTAATTTTAAATTTTTTATTTGTGCTTACTATATTTTTTCGACAAAATAGAGCACATAATTCAACAGTCGTCCTTGTATTACGCTGTGTAATTTGACAAATGAATTTTTACATTTTATGGAATGTTAAAGTTTGTTCATAAAAATTACAGAATAGTACGTAAACACCATTGACTTACTTTGCCCAAATCCTGCAACTAAGACGGCGGTAACTCCTTCCGAACGGTACCACGCAGACTAATCTATAATTATTTCTACCTGAATAAATTAGTCCCTTCCTAAGTCTATGTTGAAAGTTTCTAAACAAAACCAAATCCTCTAGATACTATGATACAAAATTTGTATTATCGCCTAAACAAGAAAAGAAAATAAGTAACTTCTCGGTTATAAATTGTACTAGAAAGTGTCCAAATATTTTATTTATCTTTTTTCATTTTCGACATATTTTCAAAAAACCAAAAAAAAAAATTTTTAAACACTGGTAATTTTATGTAATTTTAAATTTTTTATTTGTGCTTACTATATTTTTTCGACAAAATAGAGCACATAATTCAACAGTCGTCCTTGTATTACGCTGTGTAATTTGACAAATGAATTTTAACATTTTATGGAATGTTGAAGTTTGTTCATAAAAATTACAGAATAGTACGTAAACACCATTGATTTACTCTGCCCGAATCCTGCAACTAAGACGGCGGTAACTCCTTCCGAACGGTCCCACGCAGACTAATCTATAATTATTTCTACCCGAATAGATTAGTCTCTTTCTAAGTCTATGTTGAAAGTTTCTAAACAAAACCACATCCTCTAGATACTATGATACAACTTTTGTATTATCGCCTAAACAAGAAAAGAAAATAAATAACTTCTCGGTTATAAATTGTACTAGAAATTGTCCGAAAATCTAGTACTCCAGAGTCTTAGTGATACTACCGCGCTGGCCTAATTTCACTTCACAGATGGAGTATACTTATGTAAACTCTAGTGACTGAATTATTCAGAAGAAAATACTGAAGATTAAAAATTAAATATACTAACTTCGTTATGGAATTTCAAGAATTAGTAAAAGTCTATATCAAGATACCCAAAAATTATCAATTTACGGACGGAGTAAATATTAAAAATTGTCAATTTACGGACGGAGTAAATAATCACTAAACTAATCGCTTATCTGTAGTTCTGGTCGGTCTCGGATTCCAGAGAGTATTTCCAAACCAATGGCATTGTCGTCATTCTGATAGCTAGAAATATTCCTTAATCTGTCATCCGGAAAACCCTGCTGTAACTAAAAATATATATACCGACAAACCCAGATTGTAAGAGTCCGCCCACCACATCACGGGGAACCCAAAACTAGAACCCTAAAACAGATTTTAACCCATCAAAACAACTTAGTATGAATAATAAACATTAAACGACTGCCGATACTAGGATAAGTTAATTCAAATTATACCTTCACAAAACTACTCAGCCAATATTTTTACGCCCGATCTACATTCAGCCCATGAGAATTTACCGGATTAACGCCATTACGGCTGTTGGTTGGTTCCAATCTTAATTTCCACTAAACCAACTTCTCTCGTCTCGTAGAAGTTAAAGTGTCCAACCTGACCCTAAATACCTGGTATTGTCAGTTTTTCTGCTGATGTCATGGAACTAGTCAGGTTCGGCCTTATCGAGAAATAATAGAGATTAAAATCCAGGAGATATACCCATCTGTAATGACCTTTTTTTGTTATAGCCAAAAATAAATATATAACCGACAAAAGAAAGAATTTTCGCCCGTAACAAAACTATTACTTTACCACTCGGCGAGCGCAAAATATGCAAGCGCTCGTTCAGCCGTTTTCAAAATAAATTTGATTCTTTTTCTTTTTCTGATGGTAGAAAAAATTATGTGTGTAATTCTAGCACAAATTGCCTTTACCGCTCTCGAGAAGTTCCCTTTTAAGCCGACAAAATATCACTTTGTGCTCTTAGTACACACTAGGGTGATTTTTGTAACAGCCTTAATTGCACCATTGTAAAAATCACCAAACACCATATTAGAGATATTAAATATTTCATCTTAATTAAACATTTAGAGTTATAGAAAAATGTTTTGTATCAATTGCATAACTCACTGTTCTGAATTTTAAAACTTTTTTTCTGCTTCCTGATATTTTTTTGTCCTTTGTATCTATTTAATATGCTTATTTTAAATATGACCTCGGGTTTTACCTATCCATACGTTTTTAGAGAATAGAAGAATAATGTAAAATACCCGAAAATCAACCCTTAAAAAATAAGTGAATTTAAAAAAATTATATGAAATTAAGTCACAGTTTTTTAAGAAAGTATAGGTACTTTATTTTGTACTAAAAAAAGAGGATATAATCAAAGAAATTATTTTGTTGTCTCGTCGTATTCACTGTGATCGATTTCCCGTTGAGGGTCCCATAGTAGTACGCCGCCGGCATGTTTTTTTCCACTGTACTGCGTTTCCGTTTGAGCAATTTGTTGGTAAAATCTTTCTCTGTGTTCATCTGCAACTGCAAGAATCCCAAATACAAGTAAAGAAAATGCACCATAACTGGCATATTGCAATCTATTTCCGTGTAGGATTGGATCAGTTCTTGAACTAGTTCTGTATAATTCTCTGATTTCTTATTTCCTAGAAAGTTGCTACACACATTTTTTGAAGGCAATCCACGCCGTTTTATTTTCTAAAAGTACAGTTTCGAAATTATTGTGTTTGAAAAGTTCTCATATTTGCGGACCAGTGAGCATGCCTTCTTTAAGCTGTGCCTCGCTTATCCTCGAGAATTTCTCTTTCAAATAAAGAAAAGTATTTTCTACTCTACCAAGGGGTTTTCAATGTTTTTATAAACCCTAGTTTTATGTGCAGAAGATGTAAATACATTTTCTGCTGCTCAACTAAATGTTCATCACGGAAGCTTTTCATACCGGGCACAATGTTTTCACGTTTCGACCATTCTCTAACTACATAATGTTAGTTTCTGGCTCTGTTGTTACATTCGCATAAAGCAAAATATTAGGTGTAGTCACTCTGCAATCATGTAAGTAGAGCAAAAACTTTTAAATCGGCACATGTATTCCATTTATGGTCTTGGTACTTAAGCTATTAAGTAATACGCATATTCTCGTATGTTTCTTTCTTGATTTTTATTGAACAAAAGATTTGCCTTAAGACTTGTCTTCCAAGAATTAATATACCAGTCGCCATTCGATATGTTTACACGAAAGAGCAAGTTCGTTCATTAAACCTGGAATACTCTGACAGTAAACCAAGTCATTTTCGATTGCAAAAATACTGCCCGCTTAAGCTCGTTTTTTTCGATTAATAGACATGTTCACCTTTTCTCATGGGAGATTCCACTGCTAGATCCAAGGAGCTGTGCCTTTATTTCGAGAAGATTCAAATCACCAATAAGGTCATTCAGTTCGTCTTGAGATATAAAATGGGACTACTTGCTGCAACTACATTCGTAATCGTCTTCCTCTGGAAAATTTGTGCCATCCCTTGGTGTAAAATAGCCTAGCTTAACTGATTCCCCGTCTATTTTATGTTTTCTGGAAGCTTAGAGACAGGTATGCTTGAAACATCATGAGGCATAGGTTTAATGGCAGAGGGAATATTCGGATATTCAATTGTATGTTTACCTACTTCTACTAGGAAACCCCGCGATTTTTGTTAAAGAAAAATAGTAATCTTCAAGGTGGTTATGAGGTATCCACCAAATCATTTTACAACCTTGTGAGTACCATTTAACCAACCTGTTTATTGTTGTAGTCTAGACCAAGCAGTATTGCAACAAAATATGTTGAGAGCCTGAGCTTTGTCTTGATCTCCAATTTTGCAGCCAAACTACAACTTGTAAGCCTTTGCTACCAGTGAGCTTAAAGTCTTGGGTCACATCACCACATACGTAACACAAGTTGTTGACACAGGATCGAAACGGCCATAAACGAGACTGCAATCAGAATAATAGTACTAAACCAAAAAATTATAATTACCACGTCTATATCGCCCAGGTACAAATAAATAACTAAATAGAAAACCAAACTATTCCTTTACAACTGCTAACTGGTGAATATTTACATTTGCTCCTTAATCCTTGGGGTAATTTCGGCGGCCCCAGCCATCAGCACTCCGCTATATTGGTATAACCCAGACAATTTCAAGGTCAGTCTAGGGCGTTATTTAAATAAGAACACATTAATTTGGCACAGTTAATTAATGATCCTAAAGATTGTTCTATCTTAAGAACATTTTCTGTTTTTTTTTTACACTGTTTTAGAGCATTTTTATTAATTGTTATTAAATCATTAACTAAGAAGGCCAGTAAACATTTTGCTTAAAAAGTATAAGTATATATACTTTTTAAGTTAAACAGTTCATTTTTTTAAATTGAAAACTATATGAACGAACTCAGGCCATAAAATATAAAAGATGAAGTTAAGCACAATTTTGTTATTCTCGTCTGGTATTACAAGATCGAATTTGATTGTTCTGTAAATGAAGATTTTTGCAACATGCAAAAGTGTTTTAATTGCTTATACACATCTCTTTATACAATTCTACCTTTATATAACAATTTTATAAATTTTGTTTATGGTAGCTTTAGGTATTTTACGTTGTATATTCAACTTTTTAGTGGATTGTTTACTTATAACAACTCTATTATATACGCTGTATAAAAGTTTTGCAGATATTAAAAAAATATTTTATAATTTTTATAGCTTCACTAATAAATACAGCATTTATAAAATAATTTATAGGGAAAATTTATTTTATAGGGTGGTACTTTTTTTGGACTTATGAACAGGGCATAAGAGTTACAAGGACGTTCCGGTGAGCAATTCGTACAGCTTTAACGCTTACAGTATTTTTGAAGTGAGGCTTCTTTACGCTCAGTATGGTAAGTTCGATTTGTACGAGTTGCTAGGTAACGAAAACATGAAACACTTTAGTCGAGTTAGTCGTGGGGATCACTTGACCCGTGAGCGCGCTTTAATGCAACGTTCGTTACTCAGAGTTACTTACTCTGAGGTTCGTTACAAGCAGCATAAGTTTCACTTCAGTAACCTGTTATGCGATTACACGGTCATTTTTTTTGCTTTGAGAATGTTCTTGTAGCTTTTATAAATATATTAAATATTTGTTGGCTAGTAAAGTCACTACGTTCAGAACGCGTCCGTTTTTTTTTAAGTTATCGCATCCGTTTATTCAACATAGATATAAGCTCCAAATGTTATACGAATTCTGCACTTTCTAATAATGTTTTCCCTACTTCCCTAGCATAGCATCCACAAAACAGAAAATCTTCTGCAGAATCGGTACACTATTATACTTGAAGACGTAAACATCCGTTTTAAAAGAATCTCCCCAGATAATCCTTAAGACCGTTTTTCGCTTAAGTAGGAACGGAGATAAGAAAAGGAGTTTCTTTAAATGATGGGGAGCCTAATGTAAAAAAAAGCGAAACGGAAAGTAATCTTCCTCTTATTACGTCATTACCATTAATGAAGGTAAAAGCCATCGAAGTGCTAACAATGCAATCTATTATAAACTAAAATATGTGGTTTTCGGTTTATCTGGGCATCTAGTTGCATCTTTAAGAATATATATTTTTTTAAATGTTATTTATTTATTTATTCACAACCCAACAATAATTTACAATTGGTATTTTTAAATGGTAGCTAAATTATGTGTCTCAATGCATGTTTAGATTTAAAAATAATCAAAGAATGTCATATAATTACAAGATCAATCGACTTACCTGTAAGGAAGATCGATCGGAATTATCCGAGCATCTCCGCCGTCCCTCATTACACTTTGTAATATACAACTTTTTCCCAATCTGTGCATGCAATTTTTAAAGAAGTTATCTAAAATATGGTGATTCAGCCTACCCTGACTAGCCGCTCGAGCTCATCGCCTTGATGCGTCATTACAAATTTGGTTCCTGAGATTTTTTATTACATTGCATTTGGGGTGATAGGGAGAAGGTAAAGACTGGGTGGGTTTGTAATGAGGGACGGCGGAGATGCTCGGATAATTCCGATCGATCTTCCTTACAGGTAAGTCGATTGATCTTGTAATTATCCTTCGCATCTCCTCCGTCCCTCATTACACTTTGTAGATGTTTAAATGATGTAATCTACATTAACTGAAAATTGCGATATTTCTGTAGTCCTAGATTTGTAAGGCCCTTTTTATAAACTAAAATTCAAATTTATAACCATTAGATTTAATAACACACATATGAAGGTACATATATCATGTTTAACGCTTAACTGATATTAACCTTTAACTTATTTTTAATACTATACCAATATTCTTATGTAATATGATAACAAGTTGGTAAGTAAGTTATAATTGTAGCTTAATATTTATATGATTCCATAGAAATTATGGTTCAATAAACAAGATGCAAATCCAGTGGGATTACCCACGCCAAGTTTGTTACAGAATTTTGAGAATACTTTTGATTTTTCTGAGCTTCTGAATGGTTTGTAATGTAACTCCCATTCTTTGAGCTGCTGAAGTTGCCCCGTGTCGCGTGCTGTGTGCCCCAAAGATTTCCGTATTTATACTGCTGGCTTTTAGTATTAACTTGACCCATCTGCTAATGGTTTGCTGCTGTCTGGATGATAGGGCTATTAATGAGTATTAAATTTTCTTTGATTTTGCTACTTGTGGTATCGATTGCATCTGCAAATGCAACGATCTATTAGCATATTTACAGTATCTCTGATTGCCGTAATTTCTGTTTTCGAACAGAAAAATAGGTATGTTTACTAGCTGCAACTGCAATTACAGACAGTGGAGGGTACGATCGATTATATCTGCTAATACAACGAACTATTCACCTTTTATTGACTGGTAGCACCCTTTTTCCTTTTGTGCGTTCTATGTAAGTCTCTAATAGTGTGGCTATACATAGTTCACGTTGATTAGTAAAATAAGGTAATATCAAATTAGGTTGAAGCCTGTATTCATATTTAAAAATATTGTCTATTTTTACTTCCGGGTTGTCCGTGATTTGTGTGCCGTTATTAGTATTAAGAGTGTTACTAGCTTTAAAGTTAGATTTGTAAATTTAAGGATTCGTGAGGGTACATGCTCTTTAAGCGCTATAGAACTGGGTAGGAATCCCAAGTAATTGAGTATTTTAGGAGCTCAAGAATAAGTTTACGGTTTTGTTATATATTTGTTGGCGCTTAGAAAAACAGAAATTCCCCTATTTATTGTAAGTATTTCCGTGTTGTTTGAGGGCGCTATCTGTCAATGAAGAAATGATCACTTTTGTCGCTTCATTAGGTACGCTTTGTTGTAGAAAGGCTTTCCTGACAATGAGGAAGTTTCATCAACTTTTTATTTTATGTTTTTTATTATTGCTGATTTTGATAACCCATGAAAAATAAGTAAACACCTGTCTTTTCTTTTTTCGATAAGCCGAAAAATGAGGCAGATACTACGCCTCGAGATGTGCTTATGACGTCATAATACACATGAATTGTTACGTCACACCATGCATAATATATCTATATATACAAAACTAAAAACTGGTATAGCTCTTGTAATATTCATCTTTAATGCATGGAAATAAAAAAATACGTATCTATTTCTTTTTTACTGTTCTATAATTTGCAATAAAAAATAATCAGTTTAATTTCTCAGGAGACTTCCTAATTTCCCTACAGCCAGGGAAATTTTCTTCCACAATGGTTGTTTCTCTCTGCAAGGAGATGAGAGTAAGTATTTTTCAGGGTAAAAGATAATAGACTGTTCTGCCAGTAGCTCCCTTTTCTCTTGTATAAACCCCAAAAATGAGCATTGTTGCGCGGGAATAACTACGCTTTTTTCGGAATTTATATAAAACCCAAATCTTGTAATGTTTTTGTAATTTTTGTATATACTTTTAATAACCAATAACTAGCCAATCGACTAAGTAGAATACAGTTTTTATACCCTTTAATTTTACATATCTTAGAACTTGTTTCAGTTTGTGAAAAAGATATGGAGCTGTACATAAACCAAATGAAACACAATTAAATTGGTATAGTACGTTGCAAAAAACGAATCTTAATAACTTTTTTGACTACTGTGCATAGGGATAAGGAAATATACATCTTTAAGATCAGTTTTCCCCAAGAATGCGTATTTTGAAATTATTTTTTTTGCCGTCCTATGTAGTCTTCTACTTTGCTAACCGGAATGGTGTCTTATTGAAAGGGATTTTATAATCCTGTACCCGCTCTATTATTGAACTTCTTAATTTCTACCAATTTTGAACGTATAATTCTAGTTCAGATGGTTGGCTAATTAAATTATTGAAAGGGAGGGCTAAGGCACTAATCACACGGGCGATAGTTGTTTCTTTAATTGATACAGTAGTTGTCTTGGCAGGATTTAGTACTCTCTTCGAGATTTAATTTTGATGGTCTGAGGACATTTGCAGTTGGCAGCTGGTGGATACTTATCTATCATACTGTTTTTTTTTTCTTTTAGTCCTTTTAATAAGTAATTGTCCCATCTAAAAACTATCTGAGTATGTAGTTCTTGCTTGTCAGCGATCGGTACAAAATTGTAATGACGCATCAAGGCGATAAGCTCGAGCGGCTAGCCAGGGTCGGGTGAATCACCATGTTTTTAGATAACTAAAATTGTACCGATTGGGAAAAAGTTGTATACTACAAAGTTTAATGAGGGACGGCGGAGATGCGAAGGATAATATAACTTAACTGTATCCTAATATACTCTATGTATAAGCCAAGTGCTATCTTCATATATTTACTAGATCCTACAATATTTCTAATTTCTGCAAGGAGACTATTGTACATAACAGAAGCTTGGTACCATGAAGTCAAAATACTCTCTTTGTTCTGGAATGATTCAGATAAATGTTACCCTCAGATCGTGTGTGGTATGAGTGTATATTAAATGCATAGTTTATTATATGCGTATTAATTTTTTGTTTCTTATTTATGCTTTTATGCATTAACTTGCAGTGTTCGAACTTTAGCATGTTACTAATCCGACAAACAACCAATTCACCATAGATATCTTCAGTGTGTGTTAATATATTATAATTAAAGAGAACTTTTAAAACTTTGTTTTGTAATGTTTGTATAAACTGGTAGGAAGGTATCTGAAATGAGACAGAATATAAGAGTTGTATACATTCATTTTGGTTCTATAAGTTAGTCCCTATTTTTGGACAGCTCCTACCATTGACATTGGTCCGTTTTTCTCCGAAATAAAATTAATAGGTGCATTTCACTTAAGTTTTTCGTCTATGATTAAGCCAGATTACCTAGAACAGATCCGAATGCTACCGATTACGCGGGGGATGAAGCTTTCCTGATTCCTAAGGAAGCTGGCGCCTAGTTATATGTATAGTCATACGCTCTGTACTCGAGCTAAATGGGTGTACCGCGGCTATATGTTTCTGCGTTGCTAAGTGTTCTAGACAATAAATATTACATCTTTTGATAATTTTCTTCCTGGTTTTGTTCGTTTATTTACTTTGGTAATTTTCAAGATTGTCAAGAGAACTATTTTGGAAGTATTCGACAACAAAGTGGGAATTGTGTACACTATTTTGCCATACATTTTAGCATTCACATCATATGAATTTTGAGGCTGATTTAGACGTTCTCCTACCCCAACTACGAAGTACCATTCCAATTTTATATGAAAGTTACGAAAACACTCCAAATTTAGAAGCAGCTATTAGTCTGCCAGATTATGATTATCGACCTGAAAATATAACAGTTCAAAAAGCTTTCAATTATTGTATGCGTGGTTGAAAAAGGGTTTAGAAATTGATGAATGCCACGTTTGTCTTCAACTTTCTAATGCAGTAGAAACTTTAGACAAGTCATTCTTATTCACACATTTCAAAGCATACGACTCTGAATACAATTATTTTAGAAAATTAAAGTCACCCAACGCAGGCTTCATCTATTTTGTTTCTAAACTAGAAAAAATATTGATAAGTGAATTCACTGAGGAAAATGGCTCATATTTTGGACGGCGTCGATTTACCATTATATAACGTTACATATCAAATATTAAAATTTTGTTGTAGTTTAGAATCACGTTAAAATTATGCCAATAAAAATCGTTATATTGCGCTAAAAAGTATTGCGACTATACAACATAAATTGACTGCAAATGAACAATAATACTACTTTGGTTATACGAGTTGTATATAAGTATATAACGCAAATATGCAATAAATGTATAATGGCAAATCAAACATTTCATAGCATAATGGTGATCACCTAGCTAACTGCGGACTATTTACTGTTATACACGATACATATGTGTTTCGTGTATACGACTCTTGTATACCAATAAAGTTACCGATTGTTGTCCCAGTTGTCCGTAATCTTTATGGTGTATAGCTCACCATTTGCTATTTCAATGGCTGCCGCTGCGGCTGAATCAACGCCGCAAACAGCAAGAATAGTGACAGCTGACGCAAACAATTAAATACCAATCCCATGTAGGAAATTAAAGATAGGAGAGAATCCACCAAAGAACATGCAGGTATGTATATCTTAAGGTTAACAGATATATCATGCGTTTTCAAACTGATCACTTGTTTACGTTTTGTCAATCAAGAACTCGTTTTTATATATATATGCGTGTAAGAGATATGGATTACTTCCTATACAATAAAATTTGAATTAACACACCAAGAGTGCACCGAGTGAAACAAAAGTTTGAAAAAAACAATAAGGTAAGCTATTTTCTATTTAAGTAGCAACCATTGTATAGTCAATTCATGTTAATAGATCACAGGTGCATGTACTTCTAATTTGCAACCATGCACTTAAAACAAATTTAATTGACATGTCCAATTTTAGCGTATACTGGACTCGATTACATCAAGATGAGAATAGAATCCAGGACCCCTACTGAAGTAATGCCACAAACATAATGTTTGCCAACGCCATGAAATATAGTTTAAATGTAATTTAACTAATATGTAACTATACAACAAAATATATACGGTGCACATGCAAGTTGAATACTGGTTAATCAATATTTGAATATTAGCTAGTCTACCCGTCATATAGTGGATATACAATTAACTATATATGATATATTTTCAGGTTGAATAATGCTTACGCAATTGCTGTATTAACGGTATACAGGCTCTAATATGAAAGCAGGATAAAATATGCGAACGGATATATCACAAAAACTTAAATTATATGATTATTTAATAATCGGTATACAAATGGAAGATAACCTTTAAAGCAGATAAATATAAGGAATATTCAAGTAATTGTATAATCGTTATATTTTTTCGATATTAGTTTCAGAAAAACCGCTTGTATAGTGGCCGAAAACAGTTAATTTGTCACAAATAGTATACAAGTTTTGTATTATGGTCATTCGAATATGTATAGTGGCTAATTTTTTTTCTCTCAGTATTTGATAAAATATGTATAGAGATAAACGTTACCGAAACCTGTTTTCAAAAAATTAAATGTATACCCTTCAAACATCCATGTGGTTCCCTTTATTTATGTAATTAAATTATTTATTAGGTCGAGCCTATTTTACACAATAAAATAGAGAAACAGAGATCTTAAAAGTTGTAAAAGGCAAGTCTGCTAGTACTCGAGACACTGATGTGTAAACATATGTCCTATATCGACATCATGGACATGAAAATCTAATAACGCCCTAGCGGCTAGCTTTTTAGAAGCGCCACTTGAGTCGTTGCAATCGCGGCCGTCCTTAGCGGCCGTCCTGGATTAACTTGCTCCCTAATGCGCATGTGTTATGATGTCACATCGGTTTACACATTTCCGTCGTCACATTTCCGTCTCATTTGCCGAGATTTACCGTCATACCGCCGCGTAAGATGTTTACACATCAAAAGGAAAAACTCATAGGAAAATTAATATTTTATCCCATCTTTATTTTTTTTGTTGAATAAAAACATTATATATACACTGAGAGAAAAAAAAACGCCACTATACAAAAATCGAATGACCAAAATACAAAACTTGTATACTATTTGTGACAAATTAACTGTTTTTGGCCAATATACAAGCGGTTTTTCTGAAACTATTATCGCTAACAATAACAATGACAATTATACAATTACTTGAATATTCCTTATAATTTATCTGCTTTAAAGATTATCTTCCATTTGTATACCGATTATTAAATAATCATATAATTTAAGTTTTTGTGATATATCCGTACGCATATTTTATCCTGCTTTCCAATAGGGCCTGTATATATACTGTTAATGCAGCAATTGCGTAACCATTATTCAACCTGAATATTCACCATATATAGTTAATTGTATATTCAATTGCTAATATTCAAATATTGCTTAATCAGTATTCAACTTGCATATGGATCGTATATGGTTGATTGTATATCCACTATATGACGGGTAGAATAGCAAATATTCAAATATTTATTAACCAGCAATCAGCTTGCATGTGCACCGCATATATTTTGTTGTATAGTTACATATTAGTTATATTACATTTAAACTATATCTCATGGCGTTGGCAAACATTATGTTTGTGGTATTAATTCAATTGGGGTCCTGGATATTCTCATCTTGTCGTAATCGAGTCCATCACTATACGCTAAAATTGAACATGTCAATTAAAATTTGTTTTAGGTGCATGGTCACAAATTTGGAGTACACTTGTGATCTATTAACATGAATTGACTACACAATGGTTGCTACTTAAATAGAAAATAGCTTACCTTATTAGTTTATTCAAACTTTTGATTCACTCGAGGCACCCTTCGTGTGTTAATTCAAATGTTATAGTATAGGAAGTAATCCATATCTCTTTCACGCATATATCATCGTTTGCATGGTAAAATAATTAGATCTTCGTAGAATACAGGACCTAAAAACAACGAGTTTTTGATTGACAAAACATAAACAAGTGATGAGTTTGAAAATGCATGATATATTTGTTAATCTAAGATATACATACCTGCATATTCTTTGGTTAATTATCTCCTATCTTTAATTTCCCACATGGGATTGGTATTTAATTTCCTTATTGAATTAAGTGGTAAATAATCGGCAAATTGTTTGGGTCAGCCGTCACTCTACTTTGTTTTTCTGCTGTTTGGCGTGGATTCAGCCGCAGCGGCAGCCATTGAAATAGCAAATGGTGACCTATACACCATAAAGATTACGAACAACAATCGGTAACTTTATTGGTATAAAACAGTCGTATAACAGTAAATAGTCCACAGTTAGCTAGTGCATTATGCTGTGAAATATTTGATTTGCTATTATACATTTATTGTATATTTGCTTCATATACAACTCGTATAACCAAAGTAGTATTATTGTTCATTTGCAGTCAATTTATCTTTTATAGTCGCTATGCTTTTTAACGTAATATAACGATTTAGATTGGCATAATTTTAACGTGATTCTAAACTACAACAAAATTTTAATTTTCGATATGTAACGTTATATAATGGCAAATCGACGCCGCGCTGTCCAAAACAAACATTGATTTGAGCCATTTTCCTCAGTGTTTGGCTAAAAGTGACTTTCGCTTTCACAACCTTCAATGCAAAAGCTGAAAGGAATGGTCTCACTGATTTATATTTTGAACAAATAACTAGAAAAAGTGATTGTCGCAGTGGCGTAACTTCAAATCCGGGGCCCCCACCAAGGATTTTCCCGGATGATGATAATACTATTCAGTGGCTACTCGTGGGCTTTTAAAGTGGGAGGGCGCAAGACAAGAAGGCATTTGGCACCACCACGAAAAAGCCGGGAGGAGGCTAACACGCGGAAGGCGAAAATTTTTTATCCAAAATTCGTTAAAATCATTAAAAACGGCAAGGATTCGGCGTCGCCATGAATGTTAATTGTTGCGAACTGAAAGATATTAATAAGCAGGTACTTACCGATTCCAGAAGAGTAAACCATTAAAACAGTTCATTGTAACTAGAAATCTATAAAGTTGGAAAGAAGTTCATGAGAACTTCTAAAACGTTCAAAAAGATATCAGTTTAATGGCAGAAAAGGATTATTGTACATATTTTCGTCGGTGGTTAGAACTTCGACCTTGCCGTCTCCTAGTTTTTAAAGTAAAATTTCATCCATTTTCCAAAATAAATTTTTCAAGAACTTTTTCATGAAAATCTGGAATTCGTTCGACATAGCACTCTCAATATGCAAAATTTACTTTTCCTAACAACTGAAAACTCCACAGATTGTGTTTATTATGGGAACTTGAGGGTTTGGTTGGTGCTTAACATGCGATACCATTCTTCCATTTTTCAATGGTAGGTAGGTATGTACTATATGGTTCACTTTTAGTTTAGTACTTTTTGTTGCGCTGGCGCCTGGGGCTCCACACGGGCGATTTTACTAAATATGTACCATATACAGCGATAAGCCCCAACCTGCGTTATTGGTAACTTCAGTGTAAAACCTTCCTCAACGCATCACTGTAAAATCTAATCGCGTGAAGCGCAAAAAGTCACTCTGCTGCCGTACACCAAAGTTTCGAGCTTTGGATCTGCGCATACTTGACCGAAGTGCCAGAAGTATTTTAAGTCGTTCTAATATTTGCTGCCATTGATGGATGGTACCGAGGAGGCTACTAAGCAATTAATTGACACCATTGAACTGTATAGCGAGCTTATAGATAACGACGGAAAGCCTTTATTGATAAAAAAAATGTTCTAAAAGCTAAGTTAACTCAAAGTGCGATCCTAATGTATTTCACATGAGAAGTCGAGGTAATTTTAATAACACCTATAATCGTGGTAATCGCAGTAGACACAACAGCAATATATTCAATAACCGTGGTAATCATACTAGTGTAAGCCAAAAGTTTAATTTCGATCGACGATAGACCGAAATCAAATCAATATCAAGGACAAAGTCGAGGACGGTCTCTACTCCGACGACCTGGGAGAAATCGAGGAAATTTTCAAACACCTATAGCTTTTATTTTGCCAACAGCAGGGAAAACGACGAGAATAATAAACAGGTAACATATCGTATCAATCAGCAGTTTTTTCGAGGTTCATAATGTTAATAATTCAGAAATATTTAATCTAAATATTAATGCATTAAATTACATAAACATAGGGTATGGAAGCAGCAGCTGTGTCGGCTGGTATTTGTAATTTCTCCCTCAGCGAATTGTAGTCCTCGCTTCGCCCAGGCTACAAAATATTCGCCTCGGGATAAAAACTACCACTTTAGTCCCTAGGTATATAATATGCTAGTAAATATTTGGTTTTTTAAAAATTCTACTGAAAATTTTCCATGAATTCAATATAAGACACAATATGATAAAGGCATCGGATAACATGCCGTTAGGTGCTCAAGTTCTTGTTAGAGGCATTTACTTTGAGGAAACAAGTCGTATCGTTTTACTTATCAAATGGTGTAACATGATAATATATTATAGAAAGGGGAAATATGTATAGTAAGTATGCAGAATAAATTTCTGATGCAAATTTGATCTGGTTTTACATATGTATACCCCTAATATATGGCCGAGTCAGGTACCTTATTACTAATTTATTTGATTGAACCTAAATAGTGTCAATAGTGTGATATATTAGATTCTTTTACTTACTTAACACGTTACTGCGAGAATTTTTTTTATATGCAGTATGATGCAAAAAGTCCCTATAGATATATAGGATATAGCCTGCGAGAATGAAATAGAACAGTATACAGTTGTTACATATTTGCCAAAGTACAAAGTAAAAAGTAGTTTTTGTCCGATTACTAAAGTTAGGCAATATCGGGCGTGGTTAGAACTTGGATGGGTGGCCACTTGGTTTAATTTAATGAAGAAGCGAAAGTTTCTATGGCGTGTGAACTGTTTTTAATTTGATATAGTTTTTAATATCGCTCTGCTGAAGTTGTCACTTCTGTCGTGCGGTTTTAAGCACACACCTTTTTTTATGAATTGAGCATGCCTTAAGTTATTTTAGATTAGTTTCTGTTTTGCTCCCCGGTAGCAGGAGGGCCAGGCGTGAAATTAACACAAGACATTCTTAAATATACTTGTATTTGCCGAGCGATTTGCATGTCTTCACGGGGCGATGCAACAATTGTTCTCAACAGCTCTGGTGGTCAGTCATGCACTGTGCTTGCGATGCGGGCGGAACGTTATAAACAGGGACGGCCCGAAAGAATTTTTTTGGGGGGATGCAACTAAAATTTCCCATTTTTAAAACCCGAATTTTCCAACCTAAATATCAATTTTTGAAAAGTATTTTTTGCTTTTGCTGTTTAAGTGGTTTTAGAACACAGCAGTTAAGAAAAATACATGTGTTGTGCCTTTAACAGACATTTTAATTTATTCTTATGAAAAGTGACAAACAGAAAACACAATTATAAAAAAGCACCTACGCAAACTAAACACTAGCTAGGAACAAAAGCAAATTTTAAGTCACCTTTATTCTTCTATTTTTAAGTTGTGCTCATTTGGTCTCAATAGGGTTAGTTTGGGTTAGTTAAAATTCATTTTTTAGCTTTATATCTTGAGAGCTGGTCAAGTTTTTGGTCCCCTATGGTCGTCTTAAAATTTTTTTTTATATATTTCAAAAGGCAAAAACTTCATTCAGTTGTTGCTACGGAGTATCCAGCGGTAGCAATCAGTTCACATAACTTAAAAGATTATTTCTAAGTTGATTTATATTGGACTCCTAATTCCATAGCTTGAACCATTGTAACTACTTGTTTTTCGTTACAAATATCAAAGAAAATTTCTAGCTGTGATTGTAGATTTAAATCATCTGATACTTTTTATCCAAAGGAAACGTAAATACGTTGAACTTTAAGAGTATTTTCTAAGAACTGAATTAGGACATCAAGAACGGCAAAACATTATTTCCTATAAAAACTAAAAAATTCTACATCAGCGGCGGAGTCTCTAGTTTTTTGTTACCTTGGAATTGATTGCCTTTGGCTCC
Organism: Pissodes strobi; assembly: GCA_016904865.1. Classification (NCBI taxonomy): domain Eukaryota; kingdom Metazoa; phylum Arthropoda; class Insecta; order Coleoptera; family Curculionidae; genus Pissodes; species Pissodes strobi. Next base: position 168,697 of record MU181919.1, read on the forward strand.
ACAAATGATTAAACTTGGTTTAAGCACATTTTTTGGTTGTACCCGTCTCCTGTGATGCCTAATAAACTCTTTACTGGAATCAATTTCCAATTTTCCTGCAATAACATTTGCGCTAGATATAATATTGTTAATCTGATCCTGTTCTTCGCGAATTGACTTTATTGTTTTGATGGTAGATGAAATAACATCTAGAGCATCCGTTATATTCAAATTGTCTTTTTCAAGTAGGTATCTCAGTTATTATCTCTTCATCTTAAAAAGTATACTTTAAAAAAAATTAAGACATAGAAGAAAGTTAAATTCTGATTGGCTGTTGATTGATCGTCAGGTTACCCTATGTTGTTTGCGTTATATTAAAGAAAGAAAGTAGATAGAGATAACCAACACTCATTGTTGATAGTGCAGAAATTTGATGGGTAAAATATACGAGGGTAAGAATAAAAGATAACGGTGTTCAGACGATTCGGTTTATTAGGGAGATTGATTAATTTTTTAAGCTTATTATTTTACCATATCATATTTTTTACTTTTTATATTTATATTTTGTGCCTCCATACATACTCCTGAAAACAACACATATTGCATATATCATTTACATACATGTTTTGCTCAGGCTTAATTCCCCTAACTGGATTATCTTTGGGAGGGGAACTTCCCCCCACCCCTCTTATCCCCCATATGCCCGTCCCTGGTTAAAAAAATATATTCTGTATATCAGGGATAATAAAAAACATGTTTTAAGAAAAAAAAAAACAAAACGTCGTGTTTTTTTGTTTAAATCTGTTTTTTTTTTGTTTAAAACTATTTAAAAGACCTTCCAAAAAAAACATGTTTAAAACTGTCTTAAACAACATAAAGGTAAGCAGATTCCTATTCTATGGATTGGTCGGTAGTCTCGGCAGCTAAGACCGATAAGAAGAAGAATCACAACACGAACTGTTGACTTTTAGCAATACCTCCTACAAGGAGACGAACGTACATCCACACCACGGTCCTCTTAGGGATCTTAATTAAACCAACAGGAATTCACAAAAGTGACAGTTAATGGGCGCAGCTAGATGAGCAAGGAAAAACGCATGGCCAGAATAAGTTCTAATCTAGCAGAAAAAGTTACTGGCTTGTTTTTTACATATTTAAAATTTCATAAATTGCATCTAGCTCCGCCCATTAACTGTTACTTTTGTGAATCCGTTTGGTTAAATTAGGACCGTGCTATATGGATGTACTTTCGCTACAAGGAGGTATTGCTCTGAGTAGTGTCTTCAGTTTGTGTTGTTATTGTTACGTGTAGGTACTTGTTACATTGTTTTTTGTTTTATAGTTCTTATATTGGCGATATAACAACTATAATTGCATAATATTACACAGGGTCCTGCAATAGAGGAATTCAAAGAACTTTTATAACTAATTACAATATTTAACTTTTTATTGTATTCCTGTAAATAAGGTCATTATGGACTCCTGACACACTATTGCAGGACCTTGTATAATATTTATATTTTAAATTTATGTTTTTATTTCCAAATTTTTAAAAGAAATATTGTTTTAATTTTCGTTAAGACCTTACTTAAGTGTATGTACCTTTATACCAAACTTATAGTAGGTATACTCATATAAGGTATCAAATAAAAATAAAAATTGCATTTGTTAGTTTGGGTTATCAGTGTACCGACTTGCTTTCTTCCTCGTACCGCCAAGATTTTTTTCAGTTTTTGATTGGACTGTGGAAAAACCTGACTCGACCATGTTGTATATTTGATCCGGTTTGAAGTTATTTTCCAAAATTATTAAGTTTAGCTGTTCAAAAAAACTTTTCAACTACAGGTTTATTTAAAGTATTAAACAAATAAATGTGATATTAACAAGTGTTTATAAAACACGTTAAAACATGTTTTAAACTGTTTAAAACAACCTTGATTAAATTGTGATTTTTTTGCGAGTGTTTTAAACATGTTTAGAACAATTGAACACTTGTTTTAAACATTTTGTTTTAAACTTCACAACCCTGCTGTATATCTAATAATAGTTAGGTAGTGATTAGAAGACTGATTGACTTATGTTACGAACGTAAATTAACTAAAGTAACCCAAGGAGCAAAACGCGATCCAATCGCACCTAAGTAGGAGAAAACGTAATAGGAATTCAGCTGCAACACCTAACAGGTCCCGGCGACCAATCGCGCTATGGTAGAAGGGAATGTAAATATTCTTACCGTTCAAAATCAAAAATAAAGGCATGTTTTTCACTGTCTTCTCGCTTTCCCCCAATATAGGAACCAAGACATCTTATTCATAAAAATCGCTACGCTATTAATTATTATTCATAAAAATCGGTGTTAATCACCAAGGAATATTGTACTACAGCATATAATATTCTTTGTAATCAATCATTACCCACACTTCAAAGCGGACAAGAATCAAGAATAAACAAACGTTTGGACACGTGCTCGTTTTGCATTTAAACATTCCACTATAAATTTCGGCGCCAGCCTCAATTCAGTTTTAAATACAACTATAGAATGTGCTGGACGATGTCCAAACCGAGGGTGCCATGTTATATGCCTATTTGGCGCTACAAGGTGGGTAATAACTGGAATGTAGAAACATAACTCTTTTTGTTATTGACGAGCTTGATCGCAATGGTTGTTTACTATTTTAGAATGTCTAATATTTCACTTCATGCAAGGCCCTCCGCTCGCTTCTCTCGTTATGGTGGCGCAACCAAGAAAAACTAACCAAAACTAACCCAAGGCATGCCCACAATGAAGAAAAAGAACTTTTTACAAACATAACCTTAAAAATTAGAAAAAAAACGGCGGAATTCGAACTTGGGCCGCCCCGTATTAGAGGCACCACTAGACTAGAGCACTTGAAAGCAATTCATTGTACCGTAAAGACATGGGTGAACTAGCATTTCAAATTTTACCACGTCTTCAGCCAATCGAAATCGACCGTTGAAATTTACCCGAGTGCCGAATCCTATACCGGATTGTTTAAATGCTACCGGGTGCCAGTTATACAGGTTTGAATTTCTGTTTATGTAAATACTTATTGGAAGGTAAATATAAATTAGACCATAATTATCATACTATTACCTTTTTATTTTTCATACATCCTGGCAAAAACACAACTTTTATTAATTTGAAATAATACTATCTTTATATCTTACACTGTATACAATTAAACATACTATACTACTCTTATACTTTACAACTAATAGGTTTTTACAATTCAACACTCAATGATTAATTGACTGCTACACGCATCCTGCGCGCTATTTATATCCAGTCGAACATATTATTATATCGGGACTATTCCGGAAGCGACCACGTCACTTCTCTATTCTCGTTCGTGGCTGCACTATACATCGGGAAAATATCATAATTCTCAGGAATGTTCTCGGTCGGCGGTGACTCATTCGAAAATAACGTAAACGCGGCAATATAGGGTAGCCCAAAAACATACGGATGATGGCGAGCCGTGACAATATTGTTCAATTATGGTAAAAGACTAATTATTTTTGTGGTAATTTATTTGTCCTACAAATGAATGTTTGTGAAATTACCCTATATCAACAAAGATGTTTGCATTGGTATAGACGAAAATGTTTGTCCTTGTTCGCTTTTTAATTGAATAAGCACCTTTAGATACTGCATTACTTTAACACATTTCTTGGACCAGTTCTTTGATGCAGTGTGGCGCAGAAGCCTAACGGTTAAGAGCCCCTGTCGATCTTACATAAATACTAGCTTTTGTTGTAGAGAAATACTTTTTTTATATGTGTATTCTTCAGATTTTACTTACTTCCTAATTCTAATGTCATAACCGATTTTTTGTAGCAACTGTTTTCCCATATACCCGTATAATTGAGTGCCTCAAGGTGTAAAACTTCTTAAAACTACTTGGAAAATTCTTGAATAACCAAGCAGGTACCCAAATAGTGCCAAGTTGTACATTCTCTTACCGCCTGAAATGTCTTAATTTATTTCTTCCAGACAATATTTTATTTTATATACCGTGCTGCTCAAAAGTTTTGCTATTTTTGGACGAAGCGAGTTAGTTAATTAAAATTTGGAATACTTGAGTTATTATTGCGTAAATTCTGTATTTTGCGATAAAATTGCCTTTAAAATAATAAAAGTGGCGTCCATTTTACCAAGGCATAACTTTCTGATCGAGATCTGTAGAATAATATACTGGCCTCCTCAAAAGTGATAACCTAATTATTAATTCAACGTTTCCTAATTTTCCATATACCACAAATATGGAGAGTGTCTTAATAAGGAGAGTATATTTATTTATACTTACCGTAAAATTATTTGATAATCACTGTTCTGCATTTTTAAACTTTTTGTCGCTCCCTGATAAATTTTTGGCACTTTTGTGTCTATTTTAATTTGCTTATTGTAAATATGACCTCGGTTTTTACCTGTCACCCATAAGTGTTTAATGAAGAGAGGAAGAATGTAAAATATGAGAAAACCAAACCATAAGATATATAGTTAATTTTACAAAATTAAAAGAAACTAAGTCAATTTTTTTTTACTAAATATACTATATTGTAGACTTAAATAAAGAGGCTATGTTCAAAAGGCTATAATAAAAAAAATTAATTTGCTGCCTTTTTTAGTTTGCATTCGCCCGGAACCATTTGAGGATCCATCAGTAATCCGCCGACGTGTTTGGGGTCCATTTCCTAATGTAATGCTTTTCTATTTGAATAATTTGCTGGTAAAATCATTCTCCGTATTTATCTGATATTGTACCAACGTTTCCAGGAAAGAATATCAAATGCAAGTGAAGACAATGCAGCTTAAGTGGCATATTGCAACCCATTTCCTTGTAAGATTGCATAAGCTCTTTGACTATATAGTTCTGCATAATTCTCCGGTTTCTTATTTCCTAGGAAGTTGCTACACACATTTTTTAAGGCAGTCCACGCCTTATTTTATTTTCCAAAGGTGCGGTTTCAAAATTATTGTCCTTGAAAAAGAGAAAGTAAAGTTTTATGAAGTTTTATGTGTAGAGGATGTTGTTGATCAACTAGGGGTTCATTAAGGTCCGGGCACAATGTTTATTTCTGGATCTGCTGTCCCATTCGCGTAAAAAATCAACGATATTTGGTGTAGAGACTCTGTATCTTCTAAGTAGTTAAAATTGTTAATCGTCACAAATATTCCATCTAATATCTTTGTACTTATTACTTTGAAGTAATATACGCATGTTCTCGTATGTTTCTTTCATATTTATAGCATGACCCACAGGAAAGGATAATTGTTGATTTCCATTAAACAATAAAACTGTCTTTACTCGTTCTTCGAAGAATTAACACACAGGCGCCTCCCGGTAGTTTTATACGAAAGTTTGTCCATTAAGCATGAACTATTGTGACAGTAAACCAAGTCATTTTCCATTGCCAAAAATACTGCTAGCTTAGAAATGGTAAAGCCTTCTTGTAGGAGATTTCAGTGCTGCAGACGAGATCTTTTGTTTTAGGAAAATCCCAAATCACGAATAAAAGCGTTGAGTTCTTAAATTGGGGCTGATTGTTGCTACTACATTCCTAATAATTTTCCTTCTGAAAGCTACTACCAGCTTCTGGTGTAAAATCCCCTGCTTCGTTCGATTCCGAATCTATTTTGTAATTTCCTGGAGTTTTAGGGGCAAATAGACTTGTAGCATCATCAGGTCTAGTGGTCTAGGGAATATTAGAATATTAAACTTTATGTTTGCTTTTACCAGAAAACCCTGCAACTTTTATTAACCAAAAATAGCAAATATCAACGTGATTCTGAGGTTCCTGCCGAATCATTGGTATTACAAATTTTATAGAATTGTAAGTATCATTTAACCAACTCATTCGGTTTTAGAGCAAGTATTGCAACACATTTGGGAGCACAAGCTCTATCTTGATTCCCCACTTTGCAACCAAAATAAAACTCGCAGGCTTTTCCCACTTATAAGTGGGCTTTCAAGGTCATTTCACAACATATGTAAGAAAAATTGTTCGGTTTGTCGACACAAGATGGCAACGCCATCATTTTGGAAATAAAAGTAGTAGTACTAAAAGCACTATTTAAAATGACAATTGCCACATCTATATCGCACAGGCGCAAATAACTAACTAAGTAGGTAGCCAAAGTTTTCCTTTACAACTGGTGAATAATACTATCGATTCTGTTATCCCTTCAGGTACATTCGAGAGCCCGAGCAATCTGCATTCTTCTCATTGATCAGAACGTAATATCCACGTTCTCTAGATTGGGGTACGGCACCAGTGAATCAATTACTAATTTAAAAATAGTATTATTTCTTATAGCTTCTTATATCCCATATTTTCTTAATAGGTTACTTCAAGCACTTTTGTATATTCAGTGCGGCTCAAAATTACTATCGTTTACGTACTTGATGTATTTTCAACGGCTCGTGGTTAGTGTGTCGTAGAATCTAAGTTCTTCATAATGTCCTCTCACATCATTCTGCAATTTCAAAAGTTTTCAATCACTGTGTCACATTGCGCTGTTTGTGATTCCCAAAATAGAGCTTTCCGATTATGGGTGTACAAAAAAGAAATAAGTAGATCAGAAGTTATCAGATTAAAAAAAAAGAGTTTTGCCTGCCACGTTTTTTTGGAAAATAATTTTAAAACATAAACAACTTAGCCCACACCATATTAACAAAAAACAAAATTAAAGATGATTCTGTACATATTATGTATTTATATATATACACA
>MU181919.1:176856-194148 GCA_016904865.1 Pissodes strobi
TACAATAACCCGGCTGCATTCACATCCTTTTCATTCGCATCACGAATGGCTATAAATTTTAAATATATAAAACAAAAAGTAAGAGAATTTCCATTGTTGACATTTTGCTGTAAACCACCTGGAAAATAACAAAGATTTTCAGGTGCATCGATACATGTGACTGTTTTCCTGAGCTTCCGTTAGAAACGAGCGTGTGCGAAACAATAAATTCTTGCAGGTGAAACAACTGGAATTTATGCACTTCCTCTGCTATTTTTCACATGCACGGAAAACAAAATGCTTCCCATATTGATAAAAGAGTTATTGTTAAGTTTTCATTGGATTACGCTTAAAAATTGAACTGTCTTGGTTCGAAAGTGTACTCGTAAATCGCAATAATGTCGCGAAGATTTACGACAAAATATTCAAAAGGGAAGGGATAATATAGCGAAATATTTTATGAGACCAAAATAACGTTAGAAAATGGAATGTTTTGAAGAATTTCTACTATTTGATTTACAAACCTGCAAGTTTTGAATTTAGGATTTGTAGGGTTGACTGTTGACTAACCCAAACTAATATCTAATAGTAGGTACTTCTATCTAATAAAGTATTAATTTAATGTTCATATGCAACGCGATTTATTTTGCAATTATTTATTTAATTGCCTTAATTAACTTTCTTATTAATCAGAACCAATACACCTATAGTTTCGTCTTATCATGATCTTGATCTTGTGAAGCCATATCTAACTAGTTGGAGTAAATGGAGACATGTTTGATCAACGCAATTAATCTGAAACAAGGACAGATAAAAGCATTACATACGCCACCTTCAATGTAATAATTGAATTAATTTGCTCAACATGTACCTATTGTGCAGAGCCGAATCAAGGAATATTTGCTGGGCCCTAGGATCACCATCCTTTTTTTTTACACATGAAATAAGCAACTGAATTTTTGGTTCAACTTTGACCGGACTTCCCATATACCCCTGACATAGAATGGAGGATGAGGATCTTAATTAATAAATACTACTTGGATAATTTATTCATGTAAATTTACATTCGTTTTCTTACCTATCCGTCGAGTTTTGTGAGACGAGGCAAGCCAACAAGCTGGCGAGCCTAATCGCTCTACTCGCTACGGCATATGCCCTACACAATAGGGGACAAGGGACCCAGTAGCACTAAAGCCGGCGCCACACGGTGTGTCAAACGTTTTCCAATGTTGGCCACATCGACATTTGTAGCAGCGTGTGGCCACGTAACATAGAATTTAACGCGGCCAACGTTGGACACTGGAGACGTTCAGCCGAGTGTCGGTATGCTACAAACGTTAGAAGCAACATTCGACGAGCGGCTACACGAATGGTTCATGTCTATTTTGAGTCCAAGCTCGGCCCCAACATTGTATCCAATGTTGGTTCCAACGTTTGACACATCGTGTGGCACCGGCTTAAGAGTATCGACAATTTCAGGTTAATTATCGAATTACAGCGCTTTCAACTGATTTGAGGTATACTGTTACCTGCGGGTGTTTATGCTTATTTCTTATGTTTATGTGTGTTTGTATTATAGGTGCGTGTATCTGTAAGGAAAAGACAGTCCGAAGAACCCTACTTCGTATTGACATCATAGCATTTAGTATGTACAAAATTTAGTACGTACAAAATTTAGTGTGGAAGTGTGGCAAGTGTGGAAGTGGGCGTTGCCAAATACAGATCGCTGGCTCCGCCCCCTCCGGCCGAACGGAGGTTGGTGGCAGTATTCAGATCTTACGATCCGATACTGATATGTAGATACAAATTTAACTTATGTTTGTAAGTGAAGGTGAGTATTAACAGGCTCAAAAATTGTTATCGTCAATTTTGTCTGTGAAAAATTGCAGAGTGGCTTGAAGTACTGCCGGTTTGTTTCCTCCGCAGGCTTCGATACAGCCTGCGAAGTCTTCTAGTGTCCTAATTAGTTCATGCATGTTAACTATTGAATTGATTTTATTTGTAATTGTCTGTAATTTGGTAAATGTGTTAATTGTTGTATTATCTGAGTTTGGCCTGAAATTGTCGGTACTTACGGTTTGGTTGAACACTCGCTCAATATCGCGCACTGGCTCACGAGCACTATTCACTGTAGTTATAGATCTCCCGGGCCTCAATGGAGGAAAATCTTTCTCGTATCCTCTGTCATCAGTTGTGGGTCGTTGTCCTTGCCGTGCTGGTTTTGCAGGGAGCGGCGCTGGTTTGATTGTTCTTCCGGCACTCTTTGGTTGTTTTGTGTGCGTTAGCTGGCTCGCCTTAAAGATGTATACCGGGCACTCCGGGTCGATCGACCGATGTGCCCCATTGCAGTTTACACACTTCACGAGTTCGCTAGCGCATTCAATGATTTGATGAGTGCCAGCGCATTTTGAGCACCGCCACTCACGCTGGAAGTAAGTCCAGGCGTGCCCATGCCCCTGGCACCTCTTGCACTGCATTATTTGCTTCTCGTTCCTACGATAATCCCTGTTTATTCTGATGTTCTTTAGGAACTTACAATTGGTTTAGGTGCTTGAGTCTGACTCCTCCCACAGTCACCACCAGGTATGGAGGGGTTCTAGTTTCTAGTCTTTTTCATTTGAAAATTTTTTTTGATCTTCATGTTGTATTCATCAGTTAATGCATTTTTGATCTCTTGCGGAAGGATCCCACCGTCCAAACCTCGCAAGACAAATGCATGTGTCTTAGATAGTTTATCAGCATATGAATGATATTCAATAATAAGCTTTAGATTCGTCCAGTCCTTAGCCTCGGCGCACCAGGTTATCACAGAGTTCTTGGCTTATTTTAGTTTGAAGTCTCGGACATTGGCTGTCTTTAAGCTAGCCAAGAACTCTTGGTGGCTCTTCACTCCTCCTTTGATAACAATTGGCGGCGGTGGTGTGGGCTTGACTTTTATCTGAGTCTTAGGCCTATAGGGATGACTCGTCTGGGCCTGGTGCTTTGTTGTGTTGGGACGTCTTGTTCAGGGGGGACATCCATATGGCCGTCATCGTCAATATCGGTTAGTGGGTTAGCGTTTCAAACGTCAGTTGTGTTTGTCGTATGTTCTTAGATTTAAGTGTTTTAAAAGGTACTTTAAATTGGCTAGTTTTAGGAATAGTGCCTGTCGAAGAGCTTACCGCTATCAGGAGTTCAGAAGGAGGAGGAGTCTGCTTTGCTTCAGGGGGCGGAGCCAAGTTAACTACTATCGGCGGCATCACGGCTGACATTGCGGTTGATAACTGCGTAGTGGCCAAGGTCGGCGGAAGGTCACCCGTTGACGTTTTTTCTATGCTTTTTGCGCAGTCACGGGATTATCGTCTGATTTATTTTTCTTGTGAGCTGGTGATGTGTCAGTTTTGCCCATCGTTGTAGGATCGCTAGCAGGAGCGACCAAGTGAGCCCTCTTGCTTTTATGGCCGCAATCAATCATGGCTTTCGCTTTCATTGCCTTGCGATTCGTAATTCCTTTTGAGTGTGCTTGCGGGATATGTGAAATACCTCTGAAGTAGGCATCTTCCAGTTCAGCATGCGCCGCGTTTTCGTTCAGGAATACCGAAAGCCAATGCCGGCACTCATTGCTCGTTGCATCTAGGATACTCTTGTAGGTTGGCGACTAGCCTTCCCATTTCTTTCAGCGTTTTTGCACCGTCGCTGAGGTCTCAGTGTCGAGGCATCTCAGAGAGATCATCTCCCGTCTCGGACATTTCGGTTCTATTCCGGGGATCCGTCCCCGGGAACTGCAAAATTTGAGATTCTTCTCAGTTATGGCCTGAATTTGTAAACAAATCCAGGTTGAACTGTATAGCAAATACACAGACACTGTGATTTGAGCTTGTTGAGCTTCAAAAACACGAAGTTGCCGACAGAGAACGCGTGCAGGCTTACTATACTGGAGACCCCGCTAAATCCAGTCTGCTCTGTAAGACGGTCCAAAGCAGAATCAGATGAAAACTTTTTTAGACGTGTGTAGCACATTTTTCCGGGTATTGAATTAGTTTAATCTGTCTACGCGTAGGCAGAATTTGACGCTTAATCAAGTAACGTCGACGTGAGTCGCATTCAGCCCAGCGAAAGAGAGAAAAAGTTAGTAAAAACAGATATGAGGCATTTAATTTAAAGTCTTATTTAGATCAACCCTTACATTTTGTTAGTCTGTATTATATTAGTTCGAATAATCATCTATCTGACTTCGAAATTACAATCATAAAAACATAATAATCAACTATGTCGGTTTGTATACTTATATACATTTTTGACAAAACCATTCCAGTGGGATACGACGATCATTTAGCATGGGAGATTCGATGCTCCGGCAGCATATTGGCATATCGTACTATTATTCAGAGCAGCTCTATTCTCATTCGCAGTATACTATGGCCTCGACTATGGTTTATGCTACGCGTAATTTCAAAATACAATATATACCGCGACTCAGGCCATGACTCTGTTTTAACAGTCTGAAACGCAGTAAATAATGGATTCATTTAGGTTAGCTAGGATTAGTTTAGGTTAGTCTGGGTTAGTCTGGGTTAGTCGGGTTAACACAAACTAACTCATTATATACTGTGTTTCAGACCGTTAAAAAAGAGTGGTGGACTGGATCGCAGTAATATTGTATTTTGGAATTACGCGTAACATAAAGCAATAATATCCTGCGAGTGAGAGTACAGCTGCTCTAAATAATAGTACAATATTCCAATACGCGCCCCGGCAGCGTATTAACATATTGTATTCAGAGCAGCTGTACCTTCATTCGCAGTATGCTATGATGGCTTTATGTTACGCGTAATTTCAAAATACAATATATACCGCGATTCAGACCACTACTCTGTTTTATCGGTATGAAACGCAGTATATAATGGGTTGGTTTAGGTTAACCCATCTAACCTAAACTAACCCAAATTACCCTACACTACGTTTCAGACCGTTAAAACAGGGTTGTAATCTGAATCCCGGTATATATTGTATTTTAAAATTACGCGTAACATAAAGCCGTAGTATAATGCGAATGAGAGTACAGCTGCTCTGAATAATAGTACAATATGCCAGTACGCTGCCCGGTAACTTAAGGAAGCCTTTTTTAATTTTATCTAGTTTTTAACATGGCTTTGGTGATGTTTTTATCTCTGTCATGTGGTTTTTAAGCACACACTGTTTTTTATAACCTTAAAATTGTATCGCTTTGAAGTGAAATGTTTTATTACAGAATTATTATTCAAAAACTACCCTTGGAAAAGAAAAGCGAAGTATATTTACTGATACGTCTATCATTGGAAGAAAAAAATTATTCAAAAACCGTGGTTTCTTCAAATTCTAAAGTAAAAAAACAAGTGACCAAAACGGGAATACGGGGTGTCCCAAATTCGAGCATTGGGATCTCGGAAACTAGAAGAGATACAAGGGCGGTTAAAGGCAAAGTTGCGCAGTTTGGTGCTGATTAAAATTCCAACTTAAAAGTTTAAAAATTTCGAATACTTCTGAAGATTTTTGGAAAAAAACGAATATTCGCGATTTCATTTTTATTTATTTTTTACTCTATTTGAATAGATATAACAAAATAAATTTGACATACTCATTGCTACTTTTTCTGTTCTACAAGATGGTGATCAGATTTTTAAACCGACGCGACGTTTCGTCTTTGAGTTCACATCATCATCAACTTTATTACATTGACTTTGTTTTTTTAAATACTGCCCTGGATTTTTATTACGGAGTAATAAGATCCTAAGATCCTCTTAAGGTCCCAAAACCAACGACGATCGCACTTATTCGTATTAATGGCATTTTCCATAAGAACTCATTGTGTTAGAGAGAAACAGAAAACAGATTTTTGGTAAGATCTTACCAGAAAATCATTAAAATTATTTTTTTTTCCAAAACAGCGCGATACATCATTCGTTGGCACATCAGAAGCTCTTAAAAACTGATATAAATAAATGCACGGCCGGATTTAAAAAAATAAATGTAATGATGATTGCTTAAAGACTAACTGTCGGATTGAAATCTGACAACACGACCATATTGTAGATTAGAAAAAATTACAATGAAAATGTGAAATTTATTATTTGTTCCGGATCTAATCCCACACAACTATTTACTTTGATTCGTATAAAAAGTTAACTAATGTTTTCATCATATAAAAAATAAATATTTTGAAAATGATTCGATGTGTGATGTGTAATTTTCACCAATAGGTATGTTTACCTTACGAATGTTTGCCTTTGTCTCCCCCACTATTTATAATTTTTGGGAAAGTAGAGCCTCTTCCGCTCTGGCTCTAGGGTGTAAACAGATTGACCCTAACGAAGCTGAAAAACCTAAAAGATACTGGAAAACGGTCGAAGTGTCGAGGAACAAATCTGACCCCGTTGTCAAGAACGAACAAATCTAAAAATGAGAATAGTTAGTAAATGTAAATAACAGTAAAAAGCTCGTGCAAAAATGTCAAGTATTGAATTGACTTTGACAAGATGACAATAATAATGTCATATCGTATAATTAATATAATAAATTAACCATATCTACAATAGGTATGCTGTTTAATTATTCCAAAAAAAAAGGCAAAACGAAAATTTTATAAAATTGAATAATGAAAGTTAGAGCAAATATTCAAATTGTAATCCGCCTGATTGGATGCATTTTCATGTCAGTCTGTGAATTTTATGAATGGCACGCTGAATAGTCCTTGCGGTGATAGCCCTGATCTCCCTTATTAGGTCTTGACGTAAAACTTCAAGGTTTGTGCTGTGTTTCGATAAAGACGGAAGAAAATAATCTAGAGAGTTTAAGTCTGGGATCCTAGCAGGCCAACGTACGGGACCTTGGTTTGCAATTCATTTATTAGGGAACAATGCATTTAATAATAATTCGTAACGAGTCTCCCACCGTCTTGTTGCCACCATAGTTGATGTAATACATCCAAAGGTTCTTGCAGACAGGAATCCAATATATTTTTGTCCTTATTAATTCTGCATATCTTCCAGAAGTTAAATTTCCTTCATGAAGAAGCGGGCCCATAATTTTTTTTTGTACCACATACCGACCCATACATTAAATGATTGCCGCCCCTGAGGTTTGACTTCTTGATTCTGCCTTGGGTTAGTTTTCTAGTGACCAGTAGTGTTCGTTATATCTACTAAATAGTCCATGTGTTGAAAAACTATATTCATCTGTCCATATAGCTTTATTTAGGAAGTCGTCATTTATATTAATTGTATTTTGCAACCAGTTATAAAATTCTAATCGTCTCTCAGCATCGTCAGGTCTTAGTGTTTGACTAATATGAATTTTGTAAGGTTTACATCCACGATTATTTAAAGTTCTCCAAGCTCTCATTCGCTGTGATACTACTAAAATCTTAATTGAAGTTCGAGGACTATTATTTGCCTTAAAAAGAATTTGAAATGATTCATTTTACTTCCTAATTTGTAATAGTTTTCAAACTTACAGTGTTTAAGATAATTTGTTCTTCTTCAGGATCGACTCGTCTTCCATATTAAATCCTTGGTTTAACAAGGCTTCCATATTGAGCTAAATTATTATCAATATGTGTATGCGTATCGCAAATGGATGAATTTACAGATGTCGCAGGACTAGCTGTACTACTAGCATTCGTTACTCATATGATTGAAGAAGATTTACTAATGTGCGCATAATGGACAAACTACAGGAGAATATATATTTAACTGCATTAATGATTACATTACATATTAAGAGAGGTTGGGAGAAAGGTATTGATATTTTTACAGATGGTGTTCAAGCATATGGCAGGAAAGATGAAAGGTGTTGTATCACGTATCCAAAAAGTAGCCACAAGAGAACCCAGCAGTTATGTATTTTGCATATGCAAGCACCGGTGACTAAAAAAGTCTCACAAATTCAAAAAATATTATGGATGAAGCCGTCAAAGTAATAAACTATGTGTGCGATGAAATGAGAGATCACAAAGCACTTTTATTACATATTGAAATAAGATGGCTACTCAGAGGAAAGGCACTATTAAAACTTTAATTACTTCGAAGTGAGTTATTGATATTTTTGAAGGCATAGATATATTTTACCAAGTGCAATGAAGATAACTTATCATTACAAGCAAAAAGTGTTCATTTTGATTGTTTTCCTTCCTTACGTTAATATTTGAATGAATCAAATGAAAGTAGATGAAGAAGTTTCCAAGATATTTTTAGAATACCTAGATAATTTGAAAAACACCCTTTTGCAATATTTGGTAATATTGGTTGGAAATTATTAAATGTAAGAATAGTTTGAATAAAGATGGAGGGCTATTCCGTATAGTCCATTGTATTGTAAGATATTGCTACGTTTTTCCGTGGGTTCTGATAGAATTACAACTTTTACTATTTTTAACTAATACTCTCTTTATTCTTTATCGTTATATACAATTAAAGACACTAAACTACTCTTACAACTTTACAACTGTTAGATCTTTACAGTTCAACACTCAATGATTAACTAACTGCAACTCGCCGCTATCCGCTACTTATATACAATCTAAAATCTATCACGAATACTCTCGGAGAAGCGAGGCCACTCTATAATATTCTCGACCAAGGAATCGAGAGAATTCCACAGTTCCTGAATCTTCGCGGCCGCCGGTGACTCACACGTGGACGCGACAGGACTAGTTCTATAGGGTAGCACAAAAACATTCGGATGGTTGCTAGCCGTGACAATGCCTCCCTCTTAAACCTGGTCATCCCGATCGGCTACTTCATGTCCTTGATATGATTTGAGCCTGTCGAGGTGGACAACTTTCAGTTTGTTTCTGGACCTTGAATTCTATACACTACGTCATTAATTCTTTTAATGACTGTATAGGGCCCTTCCCATGATGGCGTCAGCTTGGTAGATCTCCCTTCCTTCCTTTGCGGATTATATAACCAGACTTTATCGTTCATCTGAAATCCCATAGAGTTTGCTTAGAGATCATATCGAGCCTTCATTCATAGTTGTACTCGACAGTCTTTTTTGAAATGCCCAGTCCTGCCACATATATAGCACTGATTTGAAACATTTCGGTTACATGCCCTATTTTCTAATGGCTCCCGGAATCTTTGTACTTGACAGTCTCTTTTGAAATGCCCAGTCCTGCCACATCTATAGCACTGATTTAAAATATTTCGGTTACGCGGCCTATCTTCTAGTGGCTCCCGGAATCTCTGTACTTGGCAGTCCATTTTGAAATGTCCAGTCTTGCCACATCTATAGCACTGACTAATAGCATTTTGATTGCATGGTCTAACTTCTAACGGCTCCCGGAATATCGTCGTGGCCTGAAGGACTTCGGTTCATTTCTTCAATTCATCTCAGTTAATTCACAACTGTTCGCCAGCTTTTCTTCCTGGATTGATACGGCCCTGATTGATGGCTTAGAGATGTTACAGGCCGCCTCGATTGCTAGGACTCTACCCAAAACTTCACTGCTGTTATCAAATTTGATTAGATGTAGCACCTTTTGAGTTTCTGGATCTCTGATACCATCCACGAAATATTGGACAGCAAGTTCCTCTTGAAATTCTTCTGTTGCTCCCGCGTAGTCCAATTCAATGAGACGCCTAACGTTTGCCTCAAACTCTTGCAGGTTTTCACCAAGCTTCTGATGTCTAGACTTTACTTGTGGCTGATAGAGTTGTCTTCTATGATGGTCGCCAAATCGTCTCTCCGGGGCAGCTACAAGTATGTCATATTTCCCCTGTTGGCTGATGGGAATGGTCTGTAGTAGTTCCAGGGCAGATCTACGAAGCACTACCAGTAGTAACGTAGCCATTTCTTCGTTATTCTAACCGTTGGCAACAGCAGAGGCTTCAAATTGTCTTCTGTACATTGTCCAGGATGTTTGACCGTCACAAGTTAGAGGTTTGATAAGCTGGTTTGTGGCGAATACCCTCTCGGTGGGTCCTTAATTTTTTAGTCTGGTAACTTCTGCTTGAAGATTCTTCACTTCTTTCTTTGCGTTTCCTACTTCTGTTTGTACATTTCCAACTTCTTTAATTAACGACTTTTTATTACTTCTTATTACACTTTGGCCATTTCTGTTTTCTTTCTGCAACAAGTTTTTGTGTGTCAAATAACAAATATTTTAGTTTAAAATAGATATTTTAAGTTACTCCATTTTTTATGTAAAATAATTCAATAAAATACAGTTCTAGAACCATCAAAACTCTGCACCGTATGCATAATATAACTCTGACACTAAGATTGTACAGAATGTTAACGATTTTGGAACTTTTTTTTATCACGTCCTTTCTCATTTTACAGATGTGCTTGTGTTTCTGTCTACTTTTCACTTTTCAGTCATTAAATAAATTGCTTACTACAATAGCAAAATTTATAGCACCGACCAGAACACTTTCTCTTACGCCAATCAAATTGGTGCGCTTCTAAATAGCGGCAGTTTAAACTGAAAATATGCAAGCCCCTTGTAAAGATGCCAGTAGCAAAACAACCAGCCATGTTAGGTACGATAATTTGACGCATACTGCGTACTGTTCAGAAAAAGCAAATTTCATTTCTGTAAAATGCAATGGTGGTTTACATCATAAAGAATGTTTCAAATTATATCACACCAAGTAAACAGAGTGATATCATGTGAAATATCGTATAATTTGATTCATTTATAACAATTTGTATAGTAAAGCCATTGTATAATTTTTTTTATACAATGAGTTAAGCTAAATGAGGCCATTATAATCTACATGCCACGTTGACAAGGAGGGAACCTACAATTTCTTTTTATATCGATTTATCACCAATTTGAATAAGCAACTTTAAAAAAATATTGCTTTTTACTGCAAAATAAAAAAAAACAACTGCATGCACTAAAGAGTCAAATATTAAAAAATATATAATAATAATTTTACATAAAAAATATACCTATATAAAAGTACAAGACAAATTTTATGCAAAGAAAAAATCAAATCAAATTGAAAAATGTCGCATATAAAACTCTAAAATCGAAAACATTGTTTATTCCGAGAGCACAATAGCCATAAACAATTTAATCCAATATAATCACCTCGAAAATTCAGGAGCAAATTCCTGGTGTGTAGCCATCAAAGCAACCGACGCGTTAATGTTTTTAGTGTCAATCGGCGGTTGTTGGACAATTTGTCGAGTTTTCCTGTGTACCTAATGCTGACACAAATATTATTGTTTAAACAGAGTGAGAAAAATTTAGGACCTTTTAAGATTGATTAGATCCTGATTCATAACCTGTTGTTCAGATCCTGGACATTGCTTCTCAGCAATATAGTTGTTGTTTATTAATGCTTCTTCATTCTTTTCTGGCACTGTGCTAACCCGATTTTCAAAAAGTCCTTAGTGAAGGCGTTCTTTTTCCAAAACTTAACAAACCATGTCTGCATACCTATAGACGGACTCAAGCAGATAATCAAAGTAGTAAATTTCTATAATTTTTTTTGCAGTAGTTACTGAGAAAACGCATTACATTTTAACTGTATGAAAATTTTGTACGACGAATATGTAATGAGAATTTAGCTGACAGGGCTGACAGCATTTTGGATGATACTGCAGCAGTTTCTAATCTCTGCGCAGTAAACTGACTAAGTGCTAAAGCAAATGACGAGCCAAGGAAAATCTAGGTAGAACTCCCAGTTTGCAGAATTGTAATGCCAGATTTTGCGAGGCGATGGTGGATCCTACTGTACAAGTGGCAATTTACAAAACTGTTGTATATAGGTTTGTGGTCGGAAGCACCTAATGGCGTACCAACTGTAATTGTGTACTGATCAAGATTGGCGGGTAGAAAAAGATCCAGCAGGACGCCGAATTCGCTCCTCTCTGACGGCACTATGTAATATATGCGAAGATATATGTTGCAAACAGTTGTCTTTAACATTTTTTCTTAGTGCGAAAAACAAAATTGTTAAAGGGGGATAAGATTCTCTGTACAAATGTTTTGATTTCGGTATATTGAGGCGTGATAAATGTCGCTTTAACTATTTTAAGTATCTGAAGAATCCAGGCGGTTCAACGTAGAACAAAACTAACTGCACTTTCCCATCTTAGTTTCTAGTTATCTATCGTCTGAAATCAACTCCCGGTTTAACCGGAGATGATAGAGATTCAATTTCCGCTTAGGTAAATAAAAACTAGATGAAATATTGTCCCGTGTTTAATCCGTGGTTAGCGTGCAGAAATATAGCTCAGATTCGGGATCGATCTACGTCAGGTGAGAAGAGATGATAAAGAAAGAACTTCAGTTAAAAACAATAACAACGTCTATTGGGCAAAGACTCAATGAGAAAACATTAACACTGTATATTGGTCAGAAGCTTAATAAGATTATATTATACCCGATTACCAAGGTGCGCATGTTCTCTCGGTTGGGGTATATTTATAAATTGTGTATAGGTCCTTGGTCACTGTTTGATAAATATAGTTTGTCTTAAGAGTTTGTGTTGTGTTTCATTTTATAGTTAGATTTTCACTTAAAGTTTACTCTGCACATGATCTACTGATTCTACTTTGAAAATTATCTTTGTTAGAACTTTGACAAAATTTCATAGAGTCGACTTTTACTACTGTGGATATGCAACCCCTGGGTCTCACGTGCATGTACACTGCAAAACTGAAGTTAGGGTAAGGAAAAAGGATAGGTTCGAATCCAAAGCTTCCATGTAGACTGCCCAGGGCTGGTTTTACATGAGACACAAAGTCTGCCGCAAGCTTTTTTATATAATAAAATGTGCTGAACGTTGCATGTGTAAGGTTCATAATCGATCCGTTGATTGCTTGCATTGTTTATAATTTGTCTTTAATGTTTAGATAATATTTTGCAAGTTCAAGTTCAAACTTAGGACAAGGTGATATTTATTTGGTAGTTTATGGATTTTAGTGGTTCACAATATAAACAAAAACTGGGGTAGAAAATTGTTTTCCGTTTTGATCTATGATGAGTTGTTTGTATTGATACTACAGGACTACAGGTACCTATTTAAATTCGCGAAAGGAAGACTTTTCACAGGTGTATAAATGTCTCGAAAACACACAAATTTAAGCATATAATGAGCTAAATCAAATATGTGCAGAATTTCAAGTAAAATTCAAAAATTTGGGCATCGTCTCCAGCTACCGCTCCTGCATGTGTGAAATATAGGTCTCGAATATGTTCTATTTCTGCATCTTTAATTCGAAATTTAGCTACTAAACGGGCTCTGTGTCCGTACCGGCAGTATTTTATGGTGAACGCTTCCCGGTCTTCATACGGGCAAATTGTTCAATTTGGATTTAATGACCTGTTATAATTTCTGGCTCGATGCATCACATAAGTACGTCAAGTGTGAGAATTACAAGCACTTCACTTGCAGGTTCCTAGTCGACGCATAAAGTCAATGCGGTTTGAAACGTAATGTTTCCCATGCAGGATCATGATTGATTTTTAATTGAGAAAAGGATTTGAATGAAAATGATATCCTGATGGCCCTATGTACTATGTAGGAACGTCAAGTTTTTGTAAAAGCTCTGAAATGAATATGAGTTTTAAAGTTTTCTGTCAGAAAAGCTTTTAAATGAACATGAGTTTTAAGTTTTTCTGCCATAAGCCATAACCACTGTCATGTCACACTTCTCGAGGCGTCGCGTCGCGTCGTCCTTTCAACTGCAAATAAATAAGCTATATGAAATTGATATGCAAGTTGTCTGAATAAGTCTTAATATGGGTTAATATTCTATATCAGCTAAGCTAAGAGGCATTGGATTGACAATTCTAATTATTTTTGTGGCTCCATGGCTCATGTTATGAAAAATGTAACTAATAGCGAAAGTCAAATTAAACATCTTTGGTTAACCTTTTAGAAATAAAAGGTTTTATATACAGCTTAAGGTATATTATTGTTTTTATTTTAACTATAAATTTGCTTTTTAATTGAATGAATTATTTCATAGATTTTGGCTTGGTGACCCAATTATTGCCGAGAGCAATATTTTAAACATAACCTTTTTTGCTTACATGCATAATGTAAGCGGTAAATAAAATTGACTACTGCTTCTGTGTCATCGTTATGTTCATGAAGAATATGTAAGTCTCATAACGCCGATAAGAAATCCAAAAATCGAGTAACTCATAATCAAAATAATAATTTGAGATCTTTAATCGAATTATAGGTAAACTTATATAAATAGTCATGTACGTCTACAACATGTCTATACTATCAACAGTATCATACCAATGCAGATTGCAAAATAAAAAATCGAATTATTAATTGACAGAAGCGTCTAGGTGAAACGAAAAGGATCTCGATTGCGAAGCTTCTCCCATGCCCAGTTTTGGGCACACATTTGGCAAAAGGCTTTTAGTTTTCGGTCAATTGCTCTCAGTAAGCCTGGTGGTGCAGTGGTTAGACGCTGTGCTTGTGATACAGCGACCCGGGATCAATTACCTTCAGTGGCGAGAGATATTTTAGATATTTTAAGGTTATGTTTGCTTCTTTTTTTTAATTTGGGTTAGTTTGTATGGTTGCGCCCCGCAGCGAGCGGAGGCCCATGCGTGACGTGAACTAATGGTCAACGTTTCATAGGAATCATGCGCAGGCTTAGAGGTTTTCTGATCAATGCCGCGCGGCGCCGGTGTTCTAAGAATCTATAGTCAGCGACATAAACTTTTGAAATACTGAAAATATGTCGTTTTTAAAGAGTTAAGTGTTTGTTTTAAAAGGTGAAATGCTTGTTAATTTACCATTTAATTTATTTGTATTTTTATGAAAAGTGATTCTTTATTTTATAAAATTATTTCTACAAAGAAAAGCATAGAATATTTATCCAGATCCCTCTATTTTATATATTTACCAATAAAATTAATTTTAGGGGATGCGTTTCATTTATTTTCTATTTTATAAAACTGATTATCAATATAATGGAATTGAAAAATAAAACAAATAGTAGTTTGGGTTAGGAATTTTAGTTCTAAATAATAATCGAATAAATTATGAATTAGTTCGGTTTGAACGATTTCAATCACAACAAAGCAAAACGCAATACAGTGACCACATCGCGCCTATCCATATCTCTTTTGCACTGCACAGAGAATATCGCAGATATCGGTTGTCTCATTTTTCTCACTTTATATCCTTTTGTTTAGCCATTATTCTATCTGTAATTCGAAATGTTTTTTTAAACATGCGAAATTTTCTCGTATTACTATCTCCCTTTGCTTTGAAGCTTTGATACCAGTAGAGAATGAACACTACTATTTACTTAGGCGGCATTTACAATTTTTTCATACTACTAAAGTATTTCGGGATATTATAAAAAAATAATCGAAATAATTCGATTCATCCTGTCATCGAATTATTTAATTCAATTAATCTTATCGCTAGTTTAGTGTATTAAATTTAATTCAAATATTTATTTCACGTACTATGACTAAAGAGAGAATAAATGTAGTTCGGCGCACGTGTCTGTGTCTACGACGCGACGCACGTAGGCGCGGTAAGCCGAGCGTCTCGCAACAGTTATGATTTTGGCTGCCATCAAGGTCGAATGCCGAATGAATGTGTGTGAATGTATTCGCGGAAATACATGCAAGCTGCAGTATATACACTATAATACGGCCTTTGTTAAATTTATCGTGTGGATAAAGCAAAATGTTTCGTAAAAAGTACATCCAAAGTACGGGCACGTATCACAATAAGTAATATTTGACTTTACGCATGGCCCTCCGCTCGCTACCGCTCGCTACGGGGGCTCAAGAAAAGGAAACTAACCAAGTGCTAACACAAGACATACCCGAAATCAAAAAAGCAACTGTTTAGAGACTTAACCTTAAAAAATTTAAAAAAAAGCAACGGGGTTTGAACCCGGGCCGCTGATTTGAAGCCTAACTATCTAAACCTCTCGACCACGAGGGCTCTTGCTGCAAATTGATTCCATCGCGAAGACATCGAATGCAATCGCTCGAGTCAACGCCACCTACACTATATGGCGTTGGAGACACTTTTACCTTGATGGCAGCTAAAATCATAATTGTTGCGAGACGCTCATGCGGTAAGGGGCCACCAAAATCAGCGATAGGTGGCACGAGATAAGCACGTGACACGTATAACCCATCAAATTGATAATAGACGCTCCAAATAGTCACTTGTTCGATTTGTGCCGACTTATGTTGCCGTATTTTTCGGTTAGGATTATTTTGATTATACTATTTGAAATTAATGCATTTAAATAACAAAACTAAAGGTATAAAACCGGCCTAGAGGTTTTAAATATTGTTGTTACGTAAGGTATTACTTATTTTCGTTGAGTGAATTAAGTTGTATGGTTTAACTAACTAGTAAGAGGTATTAAAATAAAATTTAATAATATAGGTTCCAGAAAATCAACTTTCCTGTATATTGATTTAAAACTAAAACACTATCTTGAATTGTTCCTCATTTTAAAAATATAGAAAAGTTTTCGTGATTCCGACGTTTGCAAACAGCATGAAATTGAAATAGAAATATCTGTCCTCTTTGCTTTCCTTATAATGGGTTATTGCAACTCCCTTGGCTTACCATTTTGCTAAATATATTTATTTTATACTAATTTATTCGAAGTTTTCCTTATTATTTTGAAATAATGGCCTCCATTAGCTTCATGACAGATATTAAATCTGCATATCCAAATTTACGTCTCGCGTTTCCCATGAGTATTTCATACGGCACGTTACACAAATTTCTGTAACTTATTCACGCATTTCTTTTAATTTATTTCTCTTAACGCGGAGAAAGAAATCGAGTGGAGCATGGTCCGGAGAACGCAGTGAACATTCAGTGTCACTTCAAGTCGTCATATTATGCAAGAACTACGGAATTCAGTTGGGTTTGAATTTAACATCCGACGTATAAGATGCATTAGTGTGAAAATCATCAAAAGTATACGGTGTATGAATAAGATACTGTCACGACCAGTAATCCGTGAGGCTACGTCTTAGATGGCGTGCAGGCTATGTAGCTCAGATTCGGGATCGATCTACGTCAGGTGAGAAGAGATCTCCATAAAGTAAGCACTTCAGCTAAAAATAACAACAAAATCTATTGGCCAAAGACTTGATAATTTTACACTGTACCTGATTATTAGGTATGCCTGTATTTTCGATTGAAGTATACTAACTATTTTAGTAAAATATTATTTTTCCTGCATACCACTTATGAAAATGAGGAACAAAGCATAGCTATCGTGGCTCTAGCCACGCTTTCTAAAGCACCTTATATCACACGCGTGTTGAAAATTAATTCAATATGACTCTATTTGAATAGAATTTAACATTTTAAT
>MU181919.1:204334-237151 GCA_016904865.1 Pissodes strobi
GCCAGATTTCCCAGTTTTGTGCTACACGGAGTCATTTTGTTATCTTACACGGAGTCAAAATTGTGATGTTGTCATATCTCAGCACTTTATAGATAAAATTTTGAAAATTTGGAATCCTACTAAATTGGGCGCACCCAATATGTTGCAATAAAAACAAAAGGTGCGTTCCATTTAAGATAACAAAATGACTTCGTGTACCGCAAAACTGGAAAATCTGGCAACAGTGTCAATATCATGGTTCAATTCCGCATGCCCGGAAACCCCCCGGTACCGAATTTTGTAAATGCAGCTTCAGCGGTTTTGAAGATATTTATGCGTTCCCGTACTTACGCGCAACAAAAATGCGTTGTTGTAACATCTCAGCAATTAAAAGAGATAAAATTTTGAAAATTTGGTGTTTTACTAAATTTGATACGCCCAATTTATTGCAATAAATGGGGCGTTCCATTTAAGATAACAAAATTACTCCCTGTAGCGCAAAACTGGGAAATTTGGTAAAAGTGCAGATATCATGGTTCAATTCTGCATGCCCGGAAACCCCCAGGTACCGAATTTTGTAACTGTAGCTTTAAGGATTTTGAAGATATTTAAGCGTTCCGGTACTTTTTACTAAAAACGCGTTGTTGTCACATCTCAGCAATTAGAAGAGATAAAATTTTGTAAATTTGGAGCCTTACTAAATTTGATACGCCCAATTTATTGCAATAAAAATAAGTGGGGCATTCCATTTAAGATAACAAAATGACTCCGTGTAGCACAAAACTGGGAAAGCTGACAACAGTGCCGATATCATGGTTCAATTCCGCATGCCCGGAAACCCCCAGGTACCGAATTTTGTAAATGTAGCATTAACGATTTTGAAGATATTTAAGCGTTCCGGTTCTTTTTACTAACCCTGTAGGTAAAAAAAATAAATTACCTGCAATTAATTTACTAAACTCCAAAATTGTTCCAAGGGTGTAAAATCTCGTATTAATCATAAAAAAAATGTTCAGTCAACTATCTTGTGGGACAATACCCGTCAGTCAGCAAAAAAAAAATATATCTCGTTTGCGCGAGGGACCTCGCAGGCGGGCGCGGCACTGCGCGGCGGCTTGCTCTTTTCGTGATGACTAAGCCCCGTATTTTTGGGGGCCCCGTGGGGCGATTGTACTAAATATATACTATTACAGCACGGCGCGGCGGCGGCGGCACGCCTCTAACCCTCGCTATTGGTCATTTCAATATATAGTCGTCATTTCAATATATAGTCTACCTCTACTCGACATTCGCGTCTAGGCGCACCAAAATGAAGCTTGAAGCATGTGTACGTGCTAATTCAGAAACTGCAAATCTTTTTTAAAGTTGTTTTGTCTTGATTCTGGGCATGCCTTGGGTTAGTTTTGCTTGATTGCGCTCCCGCAAAGAGCGAAGAGCCATGCGTGTAGTGAAATATTAAAACGACTTAAAATACTTCTGACACTTCGGTCACGTATGCGCAGGTCCGTAGCTCTAAACTTTGGTGTACCGCAACAGAATTACTTTTTTGAATGAATAACGCGCGTTGGGTCTCGTCGCTGTGCTGTAATGGTATATATTTAGAAAACTCGCTCTCGTGGGGCTCCAGGCGCCATCGCCAGCGCAACAAAAAAGTTCTAAACTAAAAGATATGCTTTAACCTATGAACCTCATAATACATACCTACCATTGAAAAAGTGGAACAATAGTATCCCATTTTAAGCACCAACCAAACCCTCAAGTTTCCAATGTTTCCATAATAAACACAATCTGGTGAGTTTGCAGTTATTAGGAAATGTAAATATTGCGTTTCGTTAAAATAAGGCTAATGCAGAACAAATAAATATTCACAAAGACATTAATCACTGGTAATACTAGTGACTATAATACCGATGACCACAGCGGAAGCTGAAAGGTGCTTTTCAACTTTGAAGTTGACTAAAACATATTTAAGAAATTGAATAGGGAATGATAGACGAAATTGTTCCTGATTGACTGTCTGATTGGAAATCTAAAAAATAAATATTACCTTCTCTAATTTGGTATAAAGAGTGTCTAGAAATAACGTCAATATTATTTTTTGCATACGTACTTACCTGAATTTTCCTGCTATGGTTGAATAACGACATCGGTGATCAACTGTGCTAATTGATTATCTCAATTCCGCTGCTCTGAACAAATGCGGGTTGCATGGCAACAAAGTAATAAAGCCGCCTCCGACGCCGCGCCGCGCCGCACGAGGGAAATGTTTATTAAGCACTGACTGACGGGTGTTGTCCCACCAGAGAGTTGACTGAATAATTTTTTTATGATTAATACGACATTTTACACCCTTGGAACAGTTTTCGAGTTTAGTAAATTAATTGTAGATAATTTATTTTTTTTACATGTATCGGGGTTGACTGACCAGCTCGGTTCCGCCATTCAACTGACTGACTAACATTACTGTTATTTATATGTAATATATAATATGTATAACGATTTTCAGCCTTAGTAAATTCGTTGCATTTCCTAAGTAATCTTGACAACATTGACAGCGTACCCTAGTTCCCTGTTCTAAGCTTCGCTTGACTGACCGCGGTATGTTTATGTACACCACTACTGTAATCAACTGTCAAAAAACTGGCTTTAGTAAATTCAGAGAATTTTTTCGGCGCTGGCTCTTAATCTATCAGAGAAGTGCCAATATTGAAGATCTCAGGGCGAGAATTTTATACTACATAAACGACCTTAACCAGAACAATGCAATTTTTATTATCAATGCAACAAATAAATTAGAAAGCGACTTCCGAGATTGTTTCAATAGAAACGGTGGGCATATTCAACAATTGTAATAGTTAAGTTTTTTATTATCAAACATGTTAAGATATGTTTGTATATAATAATAATAAATTATTAAAACATTGATTTATTTTATTTAAATCAACTTTTAAAGTTCAATAGCTCGGAAATGGCTTAACGAAATGTAGACAAATTATATATTTTTGTAATCGAAGAACAAAGATCTTTCGTCCTTAGGAGAAATATACAGGGTATCCCATTTGTAGAATATATTTTTTTTTCGCACTTTTTGCAACACCCTGTATAGACAAAAATATGTTTTCTGAGAATTACATCTTAAGCACTACAACTTTCATATTTACATTTTTTTTCTACACAGTGGCACAAAAAAGTTAAGGGGGGTGGGAAAATATAAAAAATGACCCTGTACAGGCAGAAGCTGTTCCAGTGGAGGTCCCAACACGATCGCATGGTTACAGAATAACTGAACGAAGTTAAGTATCAGTCAGTCAGAAGAAAAATTGATTGTAAAGATCAACGATCTGTTATTATTAATTTTTTTTAATCTTTTAATTTTCATTCTCATTGCGAGTCAATTTACTCAAAAAAACTATATTTCAAACAATTTCATAAGTTATATTTACATCTGATTATATAGAAATTTCATCACTCATATTTGTAATTAATTATAATTTAATATATTATTGTTTTAAAATTCCCTTGTTTAATTTATCGCAAGATCGAGATCTGTGAGACACGAATTATAGGGGCAAATTTCTGATATTCTTATCTTTATAGTTATTGATCTTTAAGTATTTATATTCAGTTCGCATTATCTCTAGGAACTCTGGCGCCCAAAATATAAAAAAAAATTCAGTTAATCAAAGAGACAACTCACCCCCTCAGAGAAAACGAATCTCATACTCAATTAAACTAAATAAATTAACTTTCGCTACAAATTAGTGTCCAACTAAATTTATCCCTACAAATTGGCGACTGTAGTATTTCATTACAAAGTGACGCCCAACTGATCAATTCGTTACAAGCTAGTAAATACAAATTAAAAGTTTCTCTTAATTTCATTGCCTAGAAAATTTCACCAAGCGTTTACTAAATTGATGCAACTGCTGTCCAAGGTAACTGTCGCCTTTTATAATATTTGCGTACGAAATTTCGCCTCACTACAATAAGTAAGCAATATTTTACGAATCCCACAAAATCAAATATAATTTTTTGATTAAAAGCAGCATTTAGGTAAAATGGAACCAATTTGTAGTATATTGCAATAAAATGGACTTACTTCCACTGAAAAGACGTTTGGACGAACTTCTTCGACTGTTTAAATCACATAGAAAATGATCCTGATAAGTATTTCAGTAAAATATGTAACAAAAGTCTTGATTTTAATAATTAATTTTTATTAATGTGTTTTTAATTGTTAAGTTTTCATAAACTATCGAATGACAGTATCTTCGAATTTAACCTGCGGATAAAATTAAGTGGAACTTTTAAACCTCCGGTTAAATTCAAAGTTATTATCATTCGATAGCTTATGAAAACCCAAGATAGGAATGTGCAAACCGTTTTCTTTGATCTCGTCCGGTTTAGATTTTAGAGCTTGTCAAAGTGTCAAAATGCCCGACTTTTAACTGTTAATATTTGGTGAACAGCTAAAGATAGGTATAGGATATTATACACAAAATGTGTTTAGATTTTTCTAGAGAGTCCAAAAATGTAGTCATATACAGGGTGTTCCATTTAAAAAAATATCTAGCACTTAATTGGTTTTTGCTGAACATATCCGAATTCGCGGGAGAAAATTACATAAGATGGCTATTTCAGTGTTTTTTTTATAAAAGTAAAAGGAAAGTCAAGAAATCGTCTTGTCTAGTCCTCGTTGGATAACCCTGTACACGTTTCCAAGGGCAGAGGCAGATGCCCCATAGTCGCCTCTCACGTGCCGCCACTGATTGCAGTTTAATCGGTTGCCGAATTTATTTGATTTTAACAAATTTTAGACATTCTTCATACTGCCAGGAAATAATTTATGGTTAGACCTCCTTACATAGATTTTATCCTTATTGGCTAGTAACCGTTTTAGTCTAAAAATCGCGCGTATGATATTCTGGTAGATACTGTAGCATTGCATAAACATATGTTATAATTGTTATATGAAATATGTCGAAAGTTTGAGGCAGTTTTTTAATATTCAGCATTCAAATTAAATAAACAGTTTGCCACAAATTTTATTGCTTACAAATTTTTTTACAGAAATAAACTGCTAGTTAAAATATGTTTAAATATTAAACAAACTGTTTTAAACTTCATTAATTTATAGTCACTACACCGAGTTATATTATTCATTCTTTCATTCTGTTCCACGTGGGGATATTTAATGGCACCTGAAATGAGATTCTTCCTGGTCGAGCCGAAGTAGAACCGTAAAACAAATGTAATAGGTTGAAAACGCTGTCATTCCTCATTTTTAGTTTCAATGAACGCTCCCTCGTTATCTAAATCATCGATGCATGCCATTTTTATTTTTTGACTTTAATCACGAAAATATTTTTGCATTTCATTTACAACGGAAACAGATGAAACGGACGATTATCAGAATTCAGAAGCATACCACTCAACAATTATTTAATCTGATGCAAAGAAAGTTAATATAAATAAAATATTTAACAAATATTATAAAAAAAACAAATATTAAATATGGGTGTAATGTAAAAAAATTCGTGAATATATAAAGTTACCCAGTCCTTCCTAATGTTCAATAATTATTGTAGATCCACGCATCTCGATATTCAATCTGCATATCTCAACTTCACGAAAACACAAATGTCTTTTTTTGAAATGGGATAATTTTAGTCCTTTTTTTAATAGCCAAATATTACCAAAGGTGGTAAATTTCAACTGTGTACAGGGTTATTAATTATCAATGGACACCCCCTTAACTTTGATATTTTTAAAGAAAAAGAGCTAATTTTTTATCGACTTGTAGGTACATTTCTTTATTAGTAATAATAAGTATAATTAGTAATAATAAGCAAACGCCAATATAAAGTTATATTCTTTTAAACTCGGTATATTATTGCATTTTTGGTTTCTCCACAAGATTCTAGATATGTTTCATATATAACGTCGATAATTTTGATACATTTTGGCACTTTGACAGGCTGTATCTGAACCTTAAGAGATCAAGAAAAACTGTGTTCACATTCCTATCCTAGTTTTCACATCTATAAAATGGCACTAATTTTAATTTAAATCAAGGTTAAAAACTGATAGATAATTTCAAAGTTATTTCAAACCGACAGCTTTCGAACAACTATGATTGCCAAAATGTATCAAATTTATCGACATACAATTGTCAATATTTCGTAGACGGTTAAAGACATATATAGAATATTATATATGAAACATATCCAAAATTTTCTGGGGGCTTCAAAAATGCAATAATATACAGGGTGTTCCATTTTAAATAAAAGTAACTATATATTGGCGTTTGCTTATGGGACACCCTGTAAAATATTTTCATTACTAATAAAAAAAAATTAAGATGATTATCTACAAGTCGATAAAAAATAACTTTCTATCTTTAAAAATGACAAAGTTAAGAGGGGTGTCAATTTATAACGAATAACCCGGTACATATAACTTTAGTTTTTCAAACACTAGATACATCTAAAATGGAGGTTCGTTGTTTTGTAATACCAACTGATGTGATAAATGTTTTCCTTTCATGATTTTTTGTAGAGCTAATGTACAGGGTGGCTCGAATTCGTGTCTATGTATGGGGAACTCGAAAACCGTAAGAGATACAGTGTCGGTCAAATTAAGGCAAAATTGCGCATTTAGGTGCCTAACAATATGCCGTTTAGAAAGTTTTAAGTATTTACGGAGATATCCGGAAAAAACCCGAAATTTTGAGAAATCGTTTTATTTTTTTCCTGGACTTATTTAAAAACGGATTTGAAATTTAATTTCACTTTTGCATTGCCACTTTTTCCGCTCTATCCAATGATGATATCCAGCTTTAAATCCGACGTTTCGTCTTTAAGGGATCATCATCAACTTTCTTTTTTTAAATACGAACTTTATCTTTTTTATCGTTTTTCAGATGGTATCGGCGTTATAAATATGGGTATATGTTTTTAATTTTTTTTTTAATATTTTTTATTATTTTTTTTTATTATTTTTATTTTATATATTTAGCTTTGGCGTAATTTTAAATAATTTAAGGTAGGTACTTTTAATATTCCATAAAAATATTTTATTTGGTTTTTTGTGTTGGGGCTCAAATTTTCCACTTAATACAAAAATAAAATTAAATATTTTTATACAATATAAAAAATTTCAAAAGTACCTACCTAAGTTATTTAAAACTACGCCAAAGCAAAATATATAATTTAAAAAAATAATAATAAAAATAAAAAATAAAAACACATAGTCATATTAATAACGTCAATACCATCTGAAAAACGATAAATAAAATTAAAGCTCATATTTAAAAAAGGAAAGTTGATGATGATCCCTTGAAGACGAAACGTCTGATATCAAACTGGATACCATCATTGGATAGAGCGGAAAGAGTGGCAATGCAAATGTGCAATTCAATTTGAAATCCGTTTTTAAATAAGCCCAGGAAAAAATAAAACCATTTTTCAAAATTTGATTTTTTTCCGGATATCTCCGGAAATACTCGGAATTTTAACACTTTCTAAACGGCATATTGTTAGACACCTAAATGCACAATTTTGCCTTAATTCGACCGACACTGTATCTCTTACGGTTTTCGAGTTCCCCATACATATACACGAATTCGAGCCACCCGTACACGGAGTCTCAAAAATAGTGCGCAAAAATTGAAAACGAGTTTTCTTACTTGAAATTAAGCACAAATCTTCATATGAACCTACGTTCGTAACTGCTTTGTTTCCAAGATACAGGGCGTGCATGAGTTGCTTGGGAATTTTTTCGAATACTACAATGTTTCCAAGCGATCCCTAGTCAAAAATAAGTCGTTTCGGGTCCAGAGTCATTTTTGTTTAAAAACGTGTTGTCTTCTTGATTCTAAAAGTTTTAAATAAATATTTTTAAAGATGATGAAAGACATTACAATAGAGTTCCAGAACGACGACCACCCGCCACTCCCCCCCCCCCCCCCCTCCCCCCTTTACAGTTAAATCGCTGGGACAAGCACTAATATAATTTGTCAAAAACATCAAGTTTAGAAATGCAATGTGATAAACTTGCTTGTATCAGGAGACCAATAAGTGTTTAGTATTGGTTATCTTCATAGGCTAAGCAGCTGATACCATCATGTCGCCATAAAAAAATTATTGTAAGCTCGTAAAGTCAAGTATGATCCTGATACGATCTGCTCAGCAACTGATACTTAAGTTAAGACCTTCCCCGAAATTGAAAATGATCTTTAGTTCAAGTTGAAATTCGTGATTTCGCTACTGAATGGGCTTAAAATAAGTAAAAATTGGCAATTTGAATGAAGGTTTTGAAATACACACTTAGTTAGTAAACGGCAAAAGCTTTTTGAACGGTTTTTTTAGCCTTTTACTAAATCTCCAATACATGTCTAGAATTATGTTTCGGCTAGATGAAATAAGTAGAAAGTTAAACAAATTCATAGTTAAAATTGACCAACTCTGAGCAAAAATGTATAATATTTGTGATCAATTTTGTAACTTCCTATTAAACATCTATCAAGGTTTTATCTATAACTAGAAAAAAACACTTTTCAGAAATCTTAAAAGGTTTCTTAAAAAGATATATCTTTCTGAACCACTTTTAAGCCGCTCAAATGTTGGCAGGACTCGGAGACTTAAGTGAATTATTTAGAGGATAATTCCTGTATTTAAAAATGTTATTTATCGAAACGTTGCTTTAATTTACGTAAAGTGATCTACCAAAATCGGCTACAATGGTTTAACTAGCAGATATCTAAAGCTTTCTAAAAGCCGAGGCAAAAGATAAATCTGCGACTGCTTACGACTTGGTAAAAGTATAATTTAGCTTTCCAACTTCTCTAGGTTCATCTAGTAGTAGTGCATACATACATAGAAAGTTACGAATATAACCGACATCCTTTTCAGCTTGCGAACTCCGAAACTATTGAGCAGGCAGCTTCAAATCCTCCGTCTAAGTGGATTACCTTTTCATATATTTTCGTTTGCAGATCATGCGAGTATTTTGAGTACAGTATATTTACGGATGTGATTTATAAAAGGACAAAATGACAATACATATAATTTTCGAGAAGTGGCCCTTGGTAAAAATGTTAATTTACAACCATGTATATAATATTGACATTTTAGACTTTTTAAAACTTTGAAAGAAACATATTCCTAACTTTAACATTTATCCTGGCGGAAAGTGACATTTACCCGGGAGGAAAGTAATCACTTTCGACCCAGGTAAATGTCACTTTCCACCCAAGTAAATAACAACATTCTTTGATTAACGAAATATGTGTTTCAATAACTTTAGTTGACGATTTTTTTTCTTATTGTAGATTAAACATTCTCAACAAATTTAAATTTATAAAAAGAATTACACATTATTTTGTTACGTTAATTGTAACATTCGATTGATTATATGCTGCAACGGAAATTGTCAGCCCATGCTGAACATCTTGCGCAGAAATGGTAACGTTTTTAGTACTGGAGTTTGGAATTTCGTCAGATATTCCTATCTGTGGCAATTTTCACCTGAGAATCTGTAGACTTGTCCATGTAACCTTCCGCCATGGTGAAAGATTTCCACCCCCCTAATCTCTTCAACTGGAGAATGTCGCCACCGCTATTTACCAATAGTGTGGCTACCGTTCTTCGGAAGCAGTGCCTCGTGTATGTATATACATGTATATGCGGGCTTTAGAAACACTGCCATTTTTTTTTTGGAAATTGACTTATTGAATTGTGGAAAAATGGCTGGCGAGTGATTTGCCAAATCTTAATTGCAAAAAAAATTTTTCATTTAAAACGTCTCCACGAATAGCAACATATTTGTTAATTAACATTACCCATTCTTCATTATTCACCATGAATATTCCTGACTGGTATTTTTTTGATGTTAGAACTTCGATGTGAACCTTATTTTCTACAATATTAACATCATTCACTTATTTTATACAGTTTGTCACGTCGACATGCACCTGATACACCAATTATGAGTGCAACCCTGATAGGTAGCATATCGTCGGATGCATTTTTCAAAAATGCTGCAATGTTCGTACTGGAAAAGGTGCTTGACTTTTTGGTTTTATATCCCAGATTTTGTTGTTTTAAAAATGCCAATAACTTCGAAAATTTGGAGATATCTACTTTATCTTTAATACTTAAGGTAGTACGTAACTTGAGTAAATGGACCAAAGGGTCGACGGCTTTTTGATTTTGGGAATTTCGCTAAAATATGCCAACACAACAGTTTCGGAAATAGCTTTTTATTATACTTCTTTAAAAACACCTTATTTTCATCTCTATTAGCAATAATGTAAGATGGGATTTTTCAGGTGAGCGCACGGAAAGGTTTTCCCGATCTCCGATTCTTTCCGTGCGCTGAATAAAACTAAAAAAACGTAACATTTGGTATCAGAAGTTGGACTATGAAGGGACCGGACTTGTGAAGAAGTTTTCGAGGAAAGAAAAGGGTACACGTACGTCAACGAGACCGTTTTGATTGATGGATTCTGTGAAAATTTTATAATATTCTATGGTCAATATGAGGCAACAAACGTCAGAAATGGAGCAAATAAATAAAATGTTGGCAGATTTCATGGAAAATTTAAATGCTGAGATGTGAGCACCAGCGGATCGGAAAGAAGATGAACGTAGACGACAAGTGGATCGGGAGGAAGAGGAACGTCGAAGTTAGCATAACAGGACCGGCTTCAGAAAAATTTTCAAGATCAAGAAGATAAAAAGGAAATAGAACATGATCAACTTCAGAAATGGATGCCGATGCCGGATGTAAATGAAGGGGAAGTAGAAAATATTGGACGGTCAAAATGAGAAATTTGAAAAAGAGTAGACAATATACAAAAAGAAGTTGGAAATATACAAACAGAAGTACGAAATGTACAAAGAGAAATAGAAAACGTACAGAAAGAAAAGAAGAATCTTCAAGCAGAAGTTACCGGACTTAAAAATCAAGGACCGACCGAGAGGGTATTCGCAACAGGACAGCATATCAAACCTCCAACCTATGACGATCAAACATCGTGGACAATGTACAAAAGACAATTTGAAGTCGCTGCGATTACCAGTGGTTGGAATAACGAAAAAATGGCTACGTCACTAGTGGTAGTGCTTCGTGGATCTGCCCTGGAACTACTACAGACCATTCCCATTAGCCAACAGGGGAATTATGACATACTATCGATCCGCGACAGATTTTACTGGGTCAACTACTGCCGTGGTGTCAGCAGTGCTCATCCTGTGCCGCAAGTCAAGGACCCAAAACAAGATCTAGGGGAAAAATGAAACATTATGTGGGCCTACCGTTTGAAAGTATCGTCATTGACGTAGCTGGCCCTTTTCCAGAAACAAATAATGATA
Source organism: Pissodes strobi (assembly GCA_016904865.1). Lineage (NCBI taxonomy): Eukaryota > Metazoa > Arthropoda > Insecta > Coleoptera > Curculionidae > Pissodes > Pissodes strobi. The sequence continues at coordinate 215,689 of MU181919.1, forward strand.
ACAAGAACATTTTAGTGGCAATTGACTACTTCAGTAAATGGCCTGAAGTATTTGCGATCCCCAATCAAGAAGCTGTTACCATAGCATAGGTCCTCGTGAATAAACTATTCAGCAGATTTGGTGTTCCGTTAGAGCTGCACTCAGATCAAGGACGCAACTTCGAATCCAAGGTTTTCCAGAAAGTCTGTGATTTACTCAACATCCATAAACCGCAGACTACAGCCTTACATCCACAATCAGACGGTATGGTTGAGAGGTTTAACAAAACCATTGAAGAACATTTGTCAAAGGTCGTAGATGAACATCAGAAGGATTGGAACCAACACATACCACTATTTTTGATGGCATATAGATCAGCAGCCCATGACACGACATGACTAACACAAGCAAAGGTTTTATTTGGAAGAGAACTCCGTTTACCCTGTGACCTATTATTTGAAACGCCCGACAACCAGGATATGGAAATTCAAGACTACGCAGAGTCCCTTAAGGAAAAGTTACTATTCATCCATGAATTAGTCAGAGAAAAACACGGAGAAAGCCAGTGACCGAATGAAGACACGATATGATCACAAAGCTAATTCTATGGGATTTCAGATGAACGATAAAGTCTGGTTATATAATCAGCAAAGGAAGAAAGGAAGATCTCCCAAGCTAACGCCAGTATGGGAAGGGCCCTATACAGTAATCAAAAGAATTAATGACGTAGTGCATAGAATCCAACGTAGCCCCAGAAGCAAATTGAATGTTTTCCACTTCGACAGGCTCAAAGCATATCACGGACATGAAGTAGCTAATCGGGACGATCAGGTTTAACAAGGACGCAATGTCACGACTAGCAACCATCCGAATGTTTTTGTGCTACTCTATAGAACTAGCCTTGTCGAGTTTACGTATGAGGCATCGCCGGCCACGCAGATTCAGGAACTGTGGAATTCTCTCGATGCCCTGGTCGAGAATAATATAGAGTGGCCTCGCTCTTCCGGAGTAAAGCGTGTTGAGTCAAGGATGACTTTCATACACGAGCCGTGCTGTGTTACGACCGGCGCCGGCGTCCTCCGACCGTCGCAACACGGTCGTAGCACAGTCCTTATGTGTAAGTAAATATGGGCTTCAGTGCGTTTCATATGGAACATAGAATTTTTTGATGTACAGTAAAAACGACACGGTAGGTCGGAGCCTTCGCTGTTAGCTATCGAAGGCTACGGGTAGGTGCACAGTCGGTGCACGACCGACATGTGAAAATCAGCCTTTAGTTAATCATCGAGTGTCGAATAATTATTGTAAAGAGCTGTTAGTTGTAAAGTTATAAGAGTAGTTTAGTGTGTTGAATTGTATACAGTCATAAAGAATAAAGATACCATTAGTTTAAAATAGTAAAAGTTGCAATTTCGTTCAGAACCCACGGGAAAATCATAACAGTATTAAAATAGCGTGCAATAAAAATGCGTGTAACTAATGTATTTTCTAAGAACTAATAAAATTTGTAAAGCAGTTTGACTAATGGTTTGTTAAGGTAACTTTTACCTAAATCGTGAGTTTCTGTAGATACGTCAAAGAAAATAGCAACCTTTCCCTTATGGAGTGTTAAAGGGTCCGTCTTAAAACGCTATGCAATGCGCAAATTTTCCAGGGAAAATTATAATTTATTCAGAAATGAAGTATTTGTGATCTTACACCTAAGCGGCCTATTCTAATCCGTTAAACAGCTTGGATCAGTTAAATTAAAGCGCGCGAAGTGCGCTTTAATTTAGCTCCTCTAAAGTAACAGAAACTAGCTCAAACTGTTAAAATAATTAGAATAGGTTCTGCAGATTTGAGGTTAAAATACTTAATTGTTGAATAAATTGAAAACTTCGCCGGAAAACTTAGCGTTTGTAACAAAATAGGGTCAGTAATATAATAGCACTGTAATGATTTTGGGTTGTCAATGTCGGTTTTGGATTGAAATATCGCCGTATGAAATGGGGCCTTAGTAAAAAGGTCTGTAATAAAAGAACTTGTCAGAAAATAGCGTTGTTTAAAGTCACAATTTTAACAGAAAAACGTTTCACAAAATAGCTTGAAATTTTCTAAGTAAGTAGCAAAATAGCTCCATTATCAATATTGCCTGTAATATTATAGTAGATAATGTAATAATTATAAAATAGCGCTGATATAAAATAGTATTGTAATCTAATAATTCAACTTGATTAATGGTGAGTTTGGATTATTTTGGATTAGTTTAGGTTAGTTTCGGTATGTCTGGCTTAGATTTAGTTAGTTGGTTACTTCGGCTTAGTTTTGTTATTTTAGAGAAGCTAAAAATGTTAAACAAACCTTAAATAAAATTATTAAACTAACGAAAACTAACCAAATCTAATTAACTTAATACGGCAATATTTATTACGCGCGGTTTCATTTAATAGGCGTTATTTTATATGGCTCTACAGGGCCTGATTTAAGCATAGGCTACCTAGGCTGCAGCCTATGAGCCCGCGCCATAAAGGGGCCCACACCACAAAAGGTCCGGCACCACTCTCTCTGTGCATGACAAAAAATCATTCTACGTCAAATTTGGAAATCAGCTTTTTTGTTTTAGTAAATAGTATAATTATAACTTTGATAATCGTAATCATCATTTAAATTTGGTTTATGGGTGTTTGCCACCCTGACGAGAATATCTCCAACTGTCTGACGGTTTTCGAGGCGACAGAAAACACGGAGCGCATGCGGGAGTATAGAAAACAATTCTAGAAAGCGCTGCTGTCGTATATTATAGGGGAGGCGCACACGTCATCCTCTGCATAGTGCCCACAGTGGTTCACGCGTTCAAGGTAGTTTCAACATAAATCATGAATTATTTATGAATAAATTATAACCTAATAGTTGAGACTGTTTAAATAAATTCGTGTCTATAGTTTTTGTTATTGTTTATGTTAAAGTTAGTAGTTTGTTCAACCCGGCGTGTGTACAGAACAAATACTGATTAGCTGCTTCTGAGTCCGGGTCCTGAAGTATTTTATTCACACAGAACCCGATAAGAACGTAACAATACACCATTAATCATATAGGCCTAGCGCTACTCTTTCATACTAAGACATTTTAAATAAAGTAAAGCAGTAATATAATTTTCAAAAGATTGCAAAAGGGAAACAAAAGAAGAATAAAGAAGTTATAGCTAAGTCACGTCATATGGATGATGATGATAGTACACGTTCATTCATCTGCCTGCTCAAATCAGGCTGAGCCTTAGAAGTTTGAAGACGGCGAAGTGATAAGTTCAATGAAAATAATTAACGAAGTGACCGAGCGCCTAGACCGAACTTACTTTCCATTCGAATAATAGTCAGTTTGTTGTTATTTTGGTTGAACACCAAAAGTTATTTTTGAAAATAAAAATTCTATTCCTATAGTTTTTTCTTTACCCTAAATATAAATAATATCTTTTTTCCGTGTTGCAGAAATTTTAGCTTTAACTTCAAATAAAAATGGTTACTTGGAAAATTGCATGGGATTATAGCCTAAGTTTATGACACAAAGTAATATAGGCTTCTTCATAAAAATAGACTCCACAGCACTTCAAAATTGAAGCAAAGCAGTTGAAGTGCTGTTTTTTTCCTAGCAATGAATAAGATTACTTATGTGTATGACAAATTTTTTCCCAAATACGCTCACAGTTTACTTGCGTGGTAGTATTTTCAATTGGAAAAATAATGCTGGTGCCTGCTTGAATACTAAATTTCTAAAAACCACCTAAATGATGTAATTGATTTTTAAAGCCGTTCTAAAGGAGTGGGCTGTATTGATCAAGAACTGAAACGAAGCAAACGATGCAGAAAAAACTGATGAAAAGTTCCGAGGAGTTGATAAGTGTGATAGATTTTATCAGTGAAAGAGGTCTAGCACTTAGAAGTGAAAATAAGATATTGGGATCACCCAGAAATTGTAACTACCTAGGACCGGGGTACCATGACTCTTATTGAGCAGTCAAGTAAAAAGAAACATGGAAACCGTGGAAGTGGTCACACAAACTACCTATTCTAATTGGCAAGCGAGTTTTCAATGAAGTGATCTCTCTAATCAAGAAGTCAAAGTACTATTCAATATTATTAGATTCAACTTCAGACGACGGCCACGTTGATCAGCTTACTTTAATTTCTAGATATCTTTGGCGAAACACATCCCTCTTGAAAGATTTGGAGCATTCATGCCTAAACGGAGCCACAAAGCGAAAGATATGTTTCAATGCTTGTCCAAGTCTTTGAAGGAGAACGAAATTGACAGTAATGCAATTATCTTCAAGCTCGGTACTATCTAAGAAGCATTATAAGATCCTTTACACAAATAGTGCACTATATAAAAATCGGCCTTTCCCATTGGTCGATCCGCATGGCACTCCGCTCGCTTCGCTCGCTACGGGGGCTCAAGAAAAGGAAACTAACCCAATCTAACCCAAGACATACCCAGAATCAAGAAAAAAAGCCGTTTAGAAACATAATCTTTAAAAAAAAATTTTAAAAAGCAACGGGGTTCGAACCCGCGTTTTCCAGGTCAGACCCGACTATCTAAACCTCTACACCACAAGAGCTCTTGATAAAAATTGATTGCATCACGCAGACATATCGTAATACGAGATGGATCGACCAATAGGAGAGGTCGATTTTTACATAGTGCACTATTTGTGTAATGGATCTTTAAATGCATCTGAGAACTGTAAGTTTTTAGCCTTTTTGAAAGAACTTTATGTATATTTTATGGCCCTAACTACCAGATATAAAGCATTAACCCATTTCTTGAAAATAACTCGCGCTGACAAACACTTCCTCGTGCCAAAATGGACTATAATAATGCATTGGTCATGCATAGCAGATGATAGAAAAGCCCTTTAGCGAGGCTATAGAGGAATAGAAAATGATTTTTTCAAATTTTACAGGAGGAAGATGATTCAGGAAAATCACATGTTACGGCTATAAGTTTGCATAACCAAATGTCACAGTATTTTGGAAAGATCTCTTCTTAAGGTGTCGTCTTCCTATTGAAGGTTGGCTACAACTCCGGCAAGTCGTTCTCTGTCCTGCGCTATTCTTAGCAGTGACTCTGAATTTAGACCAGTTCACTCTCTCACATTTCTCAGCCATGAGCATTGTCTCCTGCCCGGTCCTCTTCTACTGTCAATTTTGTTCTCCATTATAGGTCTTAGAAACTCGTATCTTCTGCCTCTGTAAATGTGCCCCAGGTAACTTGTCTTCCGTCTTTTAACAATTCCAAGAATTTTTCTGTTTGCATTCATTCTTCTTAGGATCGTTTCATTAGTAATGAGATACGTTTACGATATTCTCAGCATTCTGCGCATTAACCACATTTCAAAGACTTCCAGGCGTCGCATCGAGCGGATTCCCAGGGTCCAAGCTTCCGTCCCATACATAACGATTGAGTGAACATAAGCTTTCACAGATTCTGTATCTGATATTTAACGATAGTGCAGGATTTGTTAGCAAGTTCTTCATTCTAAGAAATGCACTCCTTTCATTTTGTATGCGACAGCGTATCTCTGTTGCCGGGTTTAAATGCTTTGTTTTCAGGTTTTCAGCATCCCAGGTATTTGAATTTGTCAACATATTCTATTCGTTTGTTGTAAATGTCTATATTGGTGTTCACATTTGCATTTTTGGAAATTACCATAGTTTTTGTTTTTTCTGTGTTTATCCTAAGGCCAAATGCATCTCCCTCTATTGTAATTGCATTAATAAAATTTTGAAGTCCTTGTTGGCTATTAGCTAGTATAACAGTATCGCCCGCATCTCTTATATTATTCACAAGCCTCACGTTAACTTTTATACCTTCTTGAATGTTTCCTAGTGCGTTCTGAACTATCTTCTCCGAGTACATGTTGAAAAGAGTTGGAGAGAGTATGCAACCCTGCCTTACACCTCTTTTGATGGGTAACGCTGTTGGTCAACTTATCTTCTATCCTTATGGCTGCTGTTTGCTCCCTGTACTACAAATTTGTAAGTAAATTGATGTATGTCACATTTGTCCACTCCCCGTTCATAAAGCAGATTTACCAGCTCTGTATGCTTTACTCGGTCGAAGGCTTTTTCATAGTCTATAAAACATAAGTGAATATCCTGTAATTGGTCTCTACATTTTTGAAGCAATACATTGAGTCCAAATAGCGCCTCTCTAGTTCCATAACCCAAACGGAAACCAAATTGCCCTTCTCCTACATATTGATCGCATTTTGTGCATATTCGCTGGTGTATGATTTTTAAAATTATCAGAACATGGCTCATCAAGCTGATCAAGCGATATTGTGAATAGTCGTTATCGGAATAAATATAGCTTGGGACCAGTCGCGTGGTAAAATTCCTGAGCAATATATCTTATTTAAGTAGTTTGTTAATCTTTTGAGGCTTTCATCATCTAGCAGTTTTAGCATTTCAGCATAGGTGTTGCCCTCGCCCGGAGCTTTACGTGCTTTTGACAATTTTATTGCGTGCTTTACCTCTGACATAAAATTTACCATTGGTTGGTTTTCTTGGCTTATTTTCCTTGGTTTTGGTTATGCTCTGTTATCATCAAAGAGTTTCTGTATATAGTGTGTCCATATTCATTCTATTTCATCTGGATCTATAGTTTGTTTGTTATTATCTGTGATTAAGATACCCTGTTGGTGAATTTTGTTTTCGTTCCAGTTATTTCTTTTCATTTTTTTTGTGCATATTAAAGTGATCATGTTTTTGTTGTATCTTCGAGCTCTTTGCAGCGTTCCTCCATCCATCTTTCCTTTGCTTCTTTTATGAGCTTTGTAATCTTTTTTGTAGATTTCTTTATATTTATTGTTTTCTTTGTGCTTGTATTCTCTTCTTTTATCCATCAATGCCAAGATTTCATCCGTCACTCATTTCTGTCTTCATGGGAGTAGACAGGATTCTTTCTCAGGGGGGGCGAACCTTAGACAAGGCCGCAGTTGTACCCGTTGCCGTTGGTGGAGCCAAAGGCGGAAAATGTTGGGGGTGCCACGCCCAATTTTTACCCAAAAGTCGTTAAAAAAACAAGGATTCGGTATCCTCTTGAATGGCATGGCATGAATGGTATGTTGAAAAATGAGCCGGTTAAATTCCCAGGCCATGCCCCTCCCCCTTCTGTCTACGCCCATGGCTGTCTTCCTCTCTGCTCCTGAGTTCCCAGTTCATTTTCTTGCACTTGACGATTACATTTTTAAATGCCTGCTAATGGTTCTCTATTGTTTCTGTTGTCTCCAGTTGTATAATTCCTTAATTTTATTATTCAGTACGTGTGTTATTTTTCTTCTGTTTCTGGTTCTTTTAGTTTTTCGAAGCTAGGTCTTGTCTGTTTTCTTTTCTGAACTTTCTTCAGTCTAGTCTGAAGTTGTCCAACTACTACAGGGTTATGATCGAAACCGATGGAAAGATATATTCGGTCAAATAAACAAAAACTAGTGAAACTCTGTAGAACCTTAGATTGGTCACGAATACAACCACCTCAGCATTGAGCTTTAAGGAATATGAGGTGAAAGCTGCTGAGTTAGCTGATTCTGATTGCATGAGGTATGAGAATGAACACACCGAAAACGTAAAATAACCGTCCGGTTGTTACCTTTTGACTGCGTCCTCCAGGAATTGAGCTAACCCCATTAGAAAAATTTTGAATGTCCTTCCTACCATAGATCATTATGAATCATCATTGCGGCATTATAGATCAATTTGAATCACCATTGAAACAGAGGACTGAGGCAACAAACTAATTGATATCCGTTTTGGATTTCTCAACAAGTTAAATACACTTAGTAATGAAGAAATAATTGTAACATCTCAAAACTGAGGAAGTTGGGAAACGAAGAAAAATTATACAAGCCCTTAAAAGTAAGGAAAAGAACAGGAAGTGGCAGAAAAATATTTTTAAACGAAAACCAGGACAATAATTTAATAGCCAAACTGATTTTACTGGCACAGTAAGAACGGTAAGAAATCGTATAAAAAAAAGTTCAGAACTGAGAAACAGATGTGCTGCTCAAAGCCATTTTTAACTGATATTAATAAAAAAGCTCCCACCAAAAGTTTAGGTGTCAATTTGATACCTGACCCAACCCAAACTAACACATAACAATCATAATCATATTCAGCTAAAATATGCGAAATATGATTTGACATTAATGTGTGGTTTCGCCCAGTAGCCAATTATTTAGATAACACCATGTATATGTGTCTGTTATTTTCTCATCGCGTCACAACCCTACTTTATCTGTACAATTTATTTTCATACATTGCAAAAACTTTTATCTCTTCAAATACCACCGCTCTAAAATTGCCACTAAACCAAACAGAAACGCAAAATGCTGGTTACGATGGCTACACTTACCGCTTACCGCCAATATTTACCCATTTCCTCGCCTGGAAAAACAGCACCAGCATTTTCACCGTTCATTTACAGTAGTGCATTTTGAAGTCCCCGGCTTGGAACGTTACGCTAGTTTTTATAAAGGACCTCCATTAAATGCTATTCTACCGGCTATAGGGCGAAAATAATATTGGAAAAATAATAAACTAGTCGCAAAATATAGTCAGTATAAAATTTGCGATCTGAAAATTTAATATATAACAGGTGTTTTAGAGTACTAATTGTCAAACGAGGCGGTTTCTAGCACGAAGCGTTAACCGAGCGTGAAAATCCACCGGGATTGAAAATGTACTTTCACACAAGTAATGTACACTATTTTTCCTATGACCACCTATCCAAATGTAACAAGAAGTACTCTTTCAATTCTTAGAAATGATTAATATGTTACGCGAGTTGAAATCCACTTTTTAATACGTGTGTTGAAATAATACATTAATATTACTAATTTTAAAAGATCATATTCCGAGTACGAAATGAGGAAAAGATCTTTCAGCAATTTCCTAACGTCGAGTGCACTAAATACTGAAAAGGTAATTAAAGAGAATTGGGAGGCAATACAAATGTGTGATACCTCTGACATTTCGTCACTTGTAATTACTACGGACGAAGATGACAACGACTATGAAGACAATAACTCTGACTTCAGTTTTGAGTCTGACAATACTGACGAGACTCATTGATAGCTTTTGTGCTATCATAAGTTTTATTTTGTGATTTGTTATTTAGGTATTTCAACCATATCGATGCAATTACATTAACGTGGCCATGTAATTGTGTGTTTTTGGGATGGTATTTTTTATTGTTTAGATTAACATTTTTATTTTTATATTTTTGCTAAAAACAACATACTAATATTTTTGCTAAAAACATGCAAATTAATTTGTCAATATTTTGATTTTATACTATGCTTCTTAATATTTGTATTGTTGGGGGAGTTAATTATGTTGCAGTAACGATTTTATGAAAAAGATTACCTCTAGTTGCACCTAAGTTTTTGTTTGTGCCCTATCTAATATTGCACTAAACCAAGGGCGGTTTTCATCGTCAATAGAGCAGGGGTTGAAATCGTCTTGTTTACTCGCTTGGCATTATTTTTCGATGAGTTAATTTGCCTAACATATAGCGTTCAACACAAATGCGATGGGCTCTCGCACATACGCAGTGCGGAAGAAACATGTCAAACTCCCACTTTATCGAACTGATTTAACCAAATAATTCGGTAATATAATATTATATAAATGCCTCATTTATGCTAAAACTTTTACATATTGTTAGATACTATTGTTTTTGATCTACGAACAAAGAATGCCAGCACCATTTCAAAATAGAGGATGTGTAACTTCCATGTCCCTGTGCGGTCTTCACATAATTAGATGTGGTTCAGTCAGTAGGATGCTGATAATTCCAAGGACAATATCGTAAGTCAGAGAAAGAGACAGGTCTGTCTTTGTTTGCTGGTTTGATAACTTAAAGGTGATTTCTATCTTAGTGTTCTAGTATAAATGAATGTACCTTTAGATGAACACTAAAATACATAGCTTAAAATCACCTCTAAGTTATACAAACCAGCAAGCAAATACATCAGGTCTGTCTCGTTCCTAGTCTGACAACAGTGTCGTTAATCAGCATCCTATCGGCTGTGTCATATCTATTTATATGGAGGCTATACGATGGAAGTAAGCAACCTTGATTTTGGTTTAGTTTTAATTCCGATTCAGCAGGCATGCGCCTGTATGCATTTCTAGTGTATCATCCACGTTGATTCTGCAGATAGACTATACACGATCCGACACTTAAGTTAGCTGACAGTTTTACATGCTTCCGGTCTCTATGTAAGTTAGTTTATTTAGCAACAAGTTTTATGGTCAACATAAACTTAAAAGCGTTTGGACATTGACGTGCTTTTTACGCAAATTAATTAAAAATAACACTTTTGCAGATCTCGCTTGTAGCTACGAGGACGAATAAATATTAGATTGTATAGAACATGGGAGAAGACTTTCATGCGATAAAACGAGAAAATTATGCCTTATGAAATCCACAAACATCGGTTATTCAGATTTAATAGAAAGTCTCATTTTTTCTCGAAGGTAAAAATGATAATATGTTTTGGAAAGTTTTGCTCTCTAAGGCAAAATCAATAATACTCAAACCAACTCCTAGGAACACTGAAAATTTAGGCTGCTGAAGGTTTTGTAGTTAAAAATCAAAAGCAGGAATTTGATAAAAATATTTTCTGAGGTAAGAGCAAGGTATCACAGTATATTATCTCATGGTACAGCATAAGCTGTAGTAATATTTGCAATTTTAATCTTTATTTTTTGAAGACTAGACTGATTTCTTTAAGAATAGGTGCATTATTTTTGAAAAAATTTCTTATGAGTAATATTTTAGCCATGTTCAAAATATTTATTAACCCATCTATTTAAAGGAGCGGCTTTCTAATTTTTAACCCGGAGCGTCTATTAGGCCAAAGATGTCCCTGACCTTATATTAGCTCATTTATTTACATTATAATAAAAACATATATGACTCATATCCGGACCAGTTCCTCTAGCCTTGCAGGACTGAAAATACTATCTGATTTTTTGGAGACCCTGTATATACTGTCCACTACACATTTCACTTTAATAGAACGAAAGCCTATAGAATCCCTACAATAGTACTAGAAACTAGAAACATCATTATGATGAAAACGGTTCTTCGCTTCACCGACTCTTCACCGTTAACGCCATATTATTGTTATCCTCCTCTTCATTGTTTACGGCGCTCGAAATATATTTACCTTTGACCAGAGCTGTGCTAAATGAATATTTATTAGTTTTCGTCGCATCTCGCTTGCCGACTTTATTTTTAGCATTCAGCTTTAATATGGTAAGATATCCGAGAACAGTTTCGATTCAAGTTTTGTCATTAGGTTTCTAATTTATTGTTGAGAAAATTTCTGCTGGGCTACCGAAACGTTGATAAAGAAAACTTGTCCAAACATAGTCCCTGCTGAGAACATCTCCGTAAGTGACTGTTTTATCAGTTTTTAAGGATGAGGACTCAGCTCCAGCAAGTTCCGAAGTCATGAAATAAATTCTGCGGTCTATGCAAGCGATTCGTTTCCTAATGTCGTGCTTATTTGAAAAAATATAGGCTAGTACTTTAAAATTAGTATACCAATATGATATTCTACAAAAACGCGAAGAAATAAAAATGAGGCTTTTTGCGGACCACCCTCACCCACCCCTGAAGCAGTACCCTTATCCACTTTAAAATCTTAAATGGTATCTACCTACCCTACTTGTGACACCTCTCTAGAAAGCTTATCAAAAATGCTTTCCACCGAAACCAAAATTAATGAGAGGTAGGTACGAAATGTTAAAAAAAAGTGAAAAAAACTTTTAAAACGCTTTTGCCAAAATTTTGTGGTTGAATCAAAATTATCCACACCAGTGGATTGGCAGAAGAGGTACAATTGAGTGGCCGCTAAGATCACCTGGCCTTAACCCTATAAACTTTTTTTTATGGGGTTACATTCAATTCCTAGTTTACAAGAGTGTGCCGGCTTTTCTGGAAGAATGTCTTCAAAGGATAACTGATGCATGTTGAAATATAGTCGTGTGACATTTTTCCGACATTTAGGGAGGAATTTTAAAATCACTTTGTTTCTGTGAAGAACAAAAAGCAAATATTTTCGTTATTGTAAAAAACTACAGTGGTGTTTTAACTTAGGCTTGGGATAATTTTTCATCATTTACGTTTATTTTCATTTTTGCTGCCAATTTTTGCAAAAACCAGTTTTAAAACATTTTTTGCAAATTAACATTTCGTACCTAAATCTCTAATTTTGGTTTGCTGAAAAGCATTTTTGACAAGGTTGCCAGGGAGATGTCATAAGTTGAGTAATACCATTTAAGATTTTAAAGTTGGCCAGGGTAGTGCTTCAAGGATGAGAGAGGGTGCCAAATACCTCACTTTTATTCCCCCGTGTTTAGGTAGAAAGTATATTTTTTATGTGTAAACATCTTATGCGACGGTATGAGGGTGAATCTCGGCAAATGGGACGGAAATGTGCAAGCGGATGTGACATCATAACCATGCGCAGTGATTAGGTTCTTTCTTACGGCAGAATATAGGCAACCATTTCCAAATGAGTGGTTGCCTATATTCAGGCGTCACGAGGTCTAAGGCGGCATTCGATTTTCATGTCGATGATGTCGATATAGGATATGTTTACACAACAGTGTCTCGAGTACTAGCAGACGAGCTCAATTTTTTTTCGGTGTTTTGATACATTCTTTAGGGTATAAAATATAGCCATTCCAAGGTTTCACATTGTAACCCTGTATGTTCTGCTCGAACTTAGGTATAATCAGAAACTAGCAAAAATATCAAATAATTTTCTATTGGCTGCACCATATTTACTGAAATGTATCCAAATATTAATTATATATATTTTTAATTACCTACAGCTAATATTTCAGCATTAGGTATTGGTATTACCATTGTTTATCTCCTTAAACAATGGTACTATGCAGTAATGAAATAGTCCAGAAGCCAAGAAAATAAATATCTGTAGGAAGTTTGGTGGTTTTGTTTCAAAATATATAAATTCCTAATGGATTTTTATATTTACTTGAAGTACAAACAATTTTTACTAATTTAGCTAAAAATAACCCTTTGTTCTTTTTATTTGGAAGCCGTTTCCTGTGCTTAAGTAATGATTTCTAGTTTATACAACCATATTATTTTTGGGAAACTTTAGTTGGGTTAGATGTTCCATCATTAAGTTTTACCGGAAATTCTAATAATGATGCTTTGGAAAAACCTACCATACCTATGATAGCCAAATAAAAAAAAAGGTTTACCAAAAATGTTAATAAAAATCCATGGAACCATAATATTTTTAATTTCAAAATCAACAGCAATATTTGGATGTCTATAAGGGAAAATTAAATCTGATCGGATGTCATGACTTTTAGATTCTTTAGTAATATGATTTTTGAGAAAAATATGGGTTAATATCAGGTATCAATAGCCAAATTAAAAATATATATAATTTTACCGAACATTTTAATAAAAATGCCATTGGAAAAACCATAAGGTTTTTAATTTTACAATCAACAGCAATATCTGTATTTCTGTGGGGGAAAAAACATTCTGATCAGATTTCATGGTTTTGGACTGAAAAAATATGGGTTATTATCAGGATATAATAGCCAAATTAAAAAAAAATAGTTTTACCGAATTTATTAATAAAAATGCTTTGGAAAAATTATAAGGTTTATAGTTTCACAATCAACAGCAATAACTTCATTGCCATGAGGGAAAATAATTAAATCTTCTGATTGGATGTCACGATTTTGAGATTTTTTTGACTTTTGGGAAAAAATATGGGTTATTATCAGGTAATAGTTTTATAAAAATTGTAGGGGTCTTCATTTCACAATCATCAGCAATATCTGCTGCATTTCTATGAGTAAAAAATTTAATCTGCTGAGCGGATGTCATGTTTTTTAGAATCTTTAGTGGTATAATTTGTGGCAAACGTAATGCGTTATTACCCGGAAATTATAGTCAAATTAAAAAAAAAAGTTTTCCGAAAATTCTAATAAAAATGCCTTTGGAAAAACCATAAGGTTTTTATAATCAACAGCAATATCTGCATTTCTGTGAGGGAAAAAACCTTCTGATCGGATTTCATAGTTTCAGATTTTTTAGTAATATGATTTTTTTTTAAAGATATGGGTTATTTTCAAGATATACCTTAAAAAAAAGTTTTGCCGAAATTTTCAATAAAAATGCTTTGGATAAAATATAAGGTTTATAATTTCACAATCAACAGCAAGAAAATAATAGTCAAATAAAAAAAATTGTTTTACCGAAAATTTTAATAAAAATGCTTTGAAGAAAACCACAAGGTTTGTAATTTCACAATCAACAGCAATATCTCCATCTCTATAAGGAAAGATTAAATCTACTGATCGGATGTCATAATTTTTAGACTTTTTAGTAATATGATTTTTGTGAAGAAATATGGGTTATTATCAGCAAATAACAACAAGCCAAAACAACAAAATAAAAAAAATTGTTTTACTGAAAATTTTAATAAAAATGCCTTGGAAAAACCATAAAGTTTTTAATTTCATAATCAACAGCAATATATGCGTTTCTATCATTATTTTTAGATTCTAGTAATATGATGTTTGGGAGAAAAGCATTTTTAGTAAGAAATAATAGCCAAATTAAAAAAAGGAATAGTTTTACTGAAAATTTTAATAAAAATGTCCAAAATCCATTGGGATTTTGGTTTGACAATAAACAACAATATCTGGTTTTCTATAGGGGAAATTAAATCTTCTGATGGGATGTAGTGATTTGTAGGCTATTTAGTAATATGATAAAATACAGAACATTAACAGGAAATAAAATCTAAAGTAAAAAATAATAGTTGGACCGAAAGTTGCAATAGAAATACCATGGAAAAACCATTAGGACTTTGATTTAACAATGAACAATTAAAAAAAATAGTTTTACTGAAAATTTAATAAAAATAATAAAAGCATAAGGTTTTTAATTTCACAATCAACAACAAAAAAGCCATTTTATAAGGGATAATTAAATATTCTGATCAAATGCCATGATTTTTAGATTCTTTAGTAATATAAAATGAAAAATATGGGACATTAATAGGAAATAAAAACTAAATTATAAATAGTTTTACCGAAAGTTTTAATAAAAATGCCTTGGAAAAGCCATTGGAAATTTGATTTGACAATCAACAATAATATCTGCATTTCTATCAATATTAAATATTCTGATCAGATTTTATGATTCTTATATTCTTTAGTAATATATATGATTTTTGCAATAAATATGGAAAATTAACAGAACATAATAGCCAAGGCAAAGGTGACTAAAAACTTTAATAAAAGAATCATAGGCCAATAACAGCATTCCTACCAAGGTAAATTAAAATCTTTTGATTTGCTTGTAATGATTTCTAGTTAATTTAGTATTTTTTTGAGAAATAACCTTGGTTAAAATTGGAGATAAATACTCTTCTGAAAATCTTAAATAATGCTTCGGAAAACTTTTATGAATTTAGCTTCAGAAAACAACAAACTGCCCAGAAATTTTTTATAACTTTTGCTAAACATATGAAAACTGCTCCTTATCATTAATTTAATTAATTGTTGGGGGATCTAGCAATACTGCCTTTGTGTCTAATGACCATTATGTGCACAAGGAATTGCTAATGGAATACGCGGCGAAGACATTTGCTGCAACTTACAATCATTACAAATGTCTACAACCTACAACCACATTCTATTTTATACTAAAATGGCTTATTTACTATTCTATCAACTCCCACAGAAACATTTCAGTTCCTATTTCCCATGTGAAAGTTCGTTCACTTTATCGTATCTACCCCTATGAAAATCAATCAGCTTAAAGCTATTTAGCAAAGGTAAAAACCCGTTTCCTTCGACATTGATAATTACCTTTAGTGGATTCGTCAGGGGTCGGGGGACAGGTGTATTTGCGACCGTGCTACAGAGCCAAAACCCTCGTGCACGTCATGACTCATTTCAAACAGCCATGTTGACACGAATCGGACCTATTAAGGGTTGAAACGAGAAACGAGTTGGTTGTATTATAAGCAAAAGCTTTCCAAAGTTGAAAGGGGAAAGGCGCGTATTTCGTAAATAAAATTCGAACATGATGTTAATACAACTGAACATCAAGCGATTAATAAATATAAAATATAAATTAAAATTCGCAATTGTCCTAAGAATTATAAGTATAAGTATACAGAATGTAAAACATAATTAATCTTCAGTATTCTTGTGTTTATTTTTGGATTATTACACATAACACCTCTACACTGCATGCATTCCTTCATTCAACGACTACCGTCCAACAGATATTTTATTACCTGAGATTCTTCTTTCACTGGTTTTAGATCATTTTTAAGTGCAGAATCCAATGTAGCCCTCAAATTTGGCCTATCAAGGCTATTTTAGAAATACATGTTATTATTGCTATAACCCAAACTGCCAATGAAAAAAAAAATAATGTAAGGCATTTATTTTACAATGTAGATAAATATACATTCATCACTTATCACTTACAATTTTTTTATACGACTTTCTAATCTGAAGTTTAGCAGAGCGATCTCGCCCTGGTCTGCCATCGATCATTGATATCGGTCTTGCTATATTCATATTGTTCTTCACTAAAATCACCTAGGTTTTCTGTAAACCGATTTAAATGGTGCATGAAGTAATGAACTTTTGTGCTCATGCTCATATGAAAACACTTGCACTTACTTTCTATAGTCCTAACTAAATATAGATTTTTGCTTTGTTAACTTGTATGAAATAGAATAAGTTTTTTTCTCTTACCTACTTAAGTTGGCAATACATTTTTAAATATGTCAATATCAATTATAATTTGAAGTTACCCTTTTCTAATTGTATGAATATTTAGAGTTGGAATACATATTTTCAACCAATTCTGTGTAAATTCTTATGATTTTCAAGAAAATGTTGTACTATTTCAAGAAATAAACACCAAATGTTAGATTCAATGTCATTCCATGAAGAGTAAAATCTGAATTTTTAATTAGCTGCCTTACTAACTCAAACTACGTTTTGAACTGTCAGTGAAAGGCGCCGCGCCATTCGTTTGGCATGACTTAGGGCAAATAAATTTTCCCCTTATATCGTTACATTTTTTAGAGAAATATTTCTAGCTGGATAAAATTTATTATTTTCATCTAATCTGTAGGCAAATAATTTGGAAGACTGCTTGAGACTTCAGGTCCCTCTCTAATGAGATAATTCAGTTCATGTTGGTGCTTTGAGATCACTGTCTGATTTTATACATTTAACTTCATCAACTATTGATGATTCTGTATCATCGTCCGGGAGTTACGGCAGATTGCTGAATGGCTCTTTCTTTAGAATGCAGTGCGGGTCAATATGCTGAATCTATATCAGGACATATCCATTTATGTTTATTGTTTCGATTGATGTCTTTAATACCTACGATACAAAAATAGCAGCCATCGTGGTTCCCTTTAAACCATTGGTACTTCAAACTTTAAGCACTTGCTATTTCCAACTGTCCACTGTCGCAAGTGTTTCCATAGAAAACGTGGAGTCCAACATTATCTAGATAACTCCTTTTCACAAAATTAGAAATAGGTTTTCTACTTTCTTTCAAAGTATACCCGCCACATACATAACAAAAAACGGCTGGATGATTCATGCAGCTGCATCTGCTTTTGGATGCCATGGCTTTAATTAAATGTTTTATGTGAATAAAAAACACCGAAAATGTACACAACTTCACCTACGAAAACTATAGTAAGCTGTACCGGATAGGACAGAGAGAGAGCTAATTAATTAATTAGTACGTGGTGGAGGTTACGCAGGTATAGGAAAGTTGGGGTCTACTCAAGTAACTCAAACTGGCTAATTAAATTCTAATTTTAGGTAGGAAATTTCAATTATTACCTTTAGAAATTTCATTATTTCATTATTATTTTTGCCTTTAAAATCAATTAGCCTGCATCTCAAAAACTGCTTCGAAAAAAAGGAGGTATTTTTGGAACCAGCATATCAAAAATATCTAAGACCGGTTCTTTCGTTCTGGCATCAAGAGAAAAATTTCATTTTGTCTGTGTTTATCTATAGTAGGGTTTTAATTTTTGAAGTGAAACTTCTTAACGCGCGCCGGGATTAAAATTTGAAGGTCGCGACACACGGCGGGCGAGCTGGCAGGGAACGAAAAACGGCCACGGATGTTTATCTTTGTTAGTTTACAAGATAAAAATATGGGATTTGCTCTATTTCCTTGTCTAGACATAAGCGAAACATTTATGAAGAATAGTTTTTTTCATTTAGGCGTTCCCTTTTTGTTAATTGAGTGATATATTTAAAAAAAAAACTACTTTTTAACCAAATCCGTTAAGATATGTGTAAGGTTAAGGCGTTTAATTATAGTGATATATTTGTTAGTTTACAAGATAAAAATATGTGGTTTGCTCTATTACCTTGTCAAGACATAAGCGAAACTTTTATGAAAAATAGTTTTTTTTTTCATTTAGGCCTTCTCTTTTTGTTAATTGAGTGGTATATTTAAAGAAACACTGCTTTTTAACCAAATCCGAGGCTAGGGCGTTTAAGTTTAAGAAGTTTCACTTCTGATATGCGCACATAGTGCACACGCTTTTTACGGTTATTTTTCAAAGTTACAAATTTATTGAATAGTATTATTGACACTACCATACCATAAACAATAATGCGACTGTTTCTAAAACCCAACCAAAATTCGGTTCTTAAGATTCATGTAACCTACAGTGTCTTTATAGGGACAGTGGCGACAATGCGTGGTCAGGGTTTTGATTGGCTCCGCCATTAATCATCAAATTTCCTTTGTGTACGTTTGTGTGTTACACGTATCTTATATGCTTTGTGTAAAGCTAAAGTATTTTTTGCATTTTTGGCTTAATTTCATCAATTCATTTGCGAACTTTACTCCATATTGACTGTGTATTATTAGGCTATACTTTGGAACATGAGAGCTGTTAAAAAGTGAGTTTACTTCAGTTTACCTTGCAGTCTTGGCCTTGGCGAGGATCTTGGTGCGGCTGTTAACAAACCTCTAGCATGTTTGGGTACAAACCTGAGAAATGAAATGAATGACTAAGTGTATTGCATATTATTGTGTAAAACTTATAAGTTTCAAGTAAATGTATAAAAATCATGATTGTCTAGCAATAGCAGTAAGCATACCAGGAGTAGAAAGACTTTGTGTTGTGTTTTCTTCTGGCAAACAAATCTATTATTATGATGCTATTAAAATAATATTGTGATTAACATGCCAGTAATTCTTTAAGGTAACTTTTTAGGTAAGTTTATTACTAATCATCTCTAAATTTAATTTAAAGTAGTAATTTAAATATTATTGCCATACTTATTTTTAACATTTTTTTGCATTTCAATATGTAATATTGCCCTATTGGTGTGTATGATTTATAGTTTTGACATTAATAAATTACATACTTACAGTTTTTGGGTATTTCGCCACCAAGCAGGGACTAGAACAACGTACCACTTTTTCTAACCCCTTCTCAATCCCCGTGGCGAAATACCCGAAAACGGAACGAGTCGAAAAGTCAACCCGCCATCGCCACAAAGATGCAGAAGTTATTAATAAATTATGTATATTTTTGCTTTATCTTGTGTTTCTTATTATTTCCCTCGCTTCCTTCTCAGCAATAAAAAATATGTCATAGCAGCGACATTTGTTGACTCTGGTATAGAGTTTTGGGTCGAAACTCAACCAATAAAAGCATCATATTATATTTTATATAATTGCCTACTCAAAAAATAAAAATTTCAATTCGTTATTTAATGAATACAAAATTTGTTCTTTTTTCAATTAAATCAAATTATTTACTTTGTCTTTAACTATTTTTATAATGAGGTCAAGTCATTTGGATGCCTTTTAAATGTATTGAAATCGTCTGTAACAAAGCCTGTGGGACATCCTGAACTTGCAAATAATTTAAATTAGCAAAGAAAATTATTTTTTGATAGTTCAATTAATAGTTATGTCGTATTAAGCACTAAAATTACATTTTGTAACTAATTTATAACCATAAAATAAAATTCAATATCGGTGTCCATATAAAAATCTCTATTTTGGCGTTTGACTTTGATGGTTAATGATCGATGGGCGGGGCTTAGACTCTATTATCGTCACTGTCTTGTACACTGTAAAAAGTGACTGTAAGTTTCAGTAAAATTACCATTATAACTATGCAATTTTTACTTCCTATTTGGTGTAAAATATGAAATAACTAGTTTTTTCAAGTAAATTTACAGCTGGTGTGTAATATGTTTTAACAATACATTATTTTAGGTTTAATTACACAAATATACACTATCTTCCACACCTTTGTGCAATTGAATGTAATATTATTTAAAGTCAAGTAAAATTATGTAAAAGAATGTAAACGTATTGATAAAAAGTAAAATATATTATTTTTACATGGTACGCTATGGAAAGATTGCCTTAGTGGTATTTTGCGCGCGCAGTCCATCTTCCCCTGAGCATCGATCATCGGATCGGGTAACGGGTGAACGTGATGCGTGATGACCTTTATACGGCATTCTGTGGCCAAAAAGCGGAGAAATTTTGTGATTTTTTGTATTGTATGTGTAGTTCCACTTGCTTGTGACTTGCCATTTTTATCGAGAGGTACTTTTTCGTTTATGTTGAAAGTACTTTGCCAGACTGTACAAAATATAAACCTATTTTACTGTAAGTGTCGCCATTATACTGTGGGTCGGTGATGCTTGTAAACCTTTTCCACTGTAGGATTGTCAATAAGGTAGCCGTACTTTTATGCCAAACGAGGAGGAGCCCTTTGCTTTGCTCTTAATGACATATTATAGCCTCTGTAATCTATTTTTTTACATTTTAAGTATTAGAGTTTTCAGTTTTTCCACAGCAGTTTTTATTAAAGACTTAATATATTCACAATTTGTTTTTCTATCCTTACCGTTACTTTTACGTTTAATATGTTTGTCGTGCAAAAGAGAACTATGTTGTTATAAGGTTAGGATGGTAGTAGGTATAGTGTTATTTATATATTATTTTACAGTGTGTCTGTATCGGAAACCCATTTTTCACATAAAAACGAAATGTACAGTTTAAAATGCTGTGCTGCGTATAAGTCATGGTGTTGCATATTAATATGAACGATTCTGAATGATTCCATTTCGACACGCAAAGGAGGAAAACATGCTCTTTTCGACACTACCTTTGTTGACTGGTTGCTGTGATATTAACAATATTATTTAATGTCAAGGCCAACTAGCAAAAATTGCGACACCGCTTTGAATGGGATTCACACATTTATCAAGATGTAGATTTACATTGATTTACATAAAAAGCAAATGTACAATAATGTAATAGAAAGTAAGTTTAAATATATCAAAACGTAGATTTACATAAAATTACATATAAGGCAATGTAATAAGAAGTAAGTTTA
>MU181919.1:237161-251567 GCA_016904865.1 Pissodes strobi
TACATAAAATTACATATAAGGCAATGTAATAAGAAGTAAGTTTACCTTAACCAAAACGTAGATTTACATTAATGTTCCTAAAAGAACATATTAGAGATACTGTAAAAACTTTTGCTTTTTTGCGTAAATGATTTGAATAAGAATGTAAATTCACACAGTATATCAAGGAAATTTTTACACAACCAGTCAAGTAAAATATACTTGCCTTGTAGTTTATGGTAATTTTACATGAAGGTCCAAGGCAACCCGTTGCCAACGATTGAGTATGTAATTTTACATAAATACTTTTTACTGTGCATAAAGTCACTGTAATGTACTAAATTTCAACTTTTTGTACTTAACCATAAAGATTATCATAATCTACCCAAAGTTAATTCACAGAAGAAGACTTGCAACTTTATTGGCGCACAAAAATTTTAATTGTTACAATGTTATTTCATAACAACATATTTCTTAATCCGAGAACGGCCGCGGGTTGGTTGACCGACGACGCCGACGCGACGATTATTTATTCAGTTCTGCTATCTTATTGGTAGATGAATTTCTTTGCACACCCCCACCTCAGTACGTTTTTAATTTATCATAAGCAAGCTTGAACTTGTCAGTCGGGTTATTTGGAATCTGTAGTGCGGTTTTGTGTGTAATTTGTCTTTTCGACCGCGTAGCGATCGGTAACGTGGCGTTTTATTTTCACATAACTTTGATTGCATTATTACATAAAGCTATAGTTTTACAATGACTTCTGAGCATGAAAAAGAGGTTGAACGGTTCCACAGATTAAGAAAATGCCCCTTCAGATGAGAAGCCTATTGAAGGCGAAGAAATTGATCCTGAGCATGATCAAGAAGATGATATACTCAAAGAAAGTCCTCATAGATACAGTTTATCCGATGATTCTCCAGATGCATCTGATATCCCGTTATTAAACCGATTGGGCATTTTCTTGGGAAAAGACAAAGTAACAAAATGGCGGAAGAATGAACCAAACAGAGCCATAAGAAAATGAAACCATCTATAATAATTATACTTTATAATAAGACGAAAGGAGGCCTTGACAAAGTGGATGAGATTAAAGCTGGATATTCCAGTAAGAGTGCTAGGGGGCCGCCGTATTTTTCACACTACTGATTATTCGTGAGTTATCTACTTGTGTATAATCAATAATTTGTTTGATATCAGGTCTTTATTTATTTCCAGGGGGCGAAGACTTACATTATTTTATCCGGGAACACGAAAGAATCTCAAACACGGTTTTTCTGAAAATCCTTGCCTTTAAACTGTGCAGTGTTCAGCTGATGTACGGCCTAACATTAGAAAATATACTGAGCAAAATAAAAACAAGAATCTGTGATATGCTGCCTATACTGCAACCACAGCAACCAGTACGATCACAAAATGGTTAAGGGAAACGAGCCTACTATCCATTAAAGAAAAGCTGCAAAACCGCAACAAAAAAGATGAATGTGAAAAATATATTTGCAGAAAATACATTGTGACAAAATACGTCCATTATGCAGAAAATGACATTTTGCAGCGAGTCTTAGTTTGATTGGGTGACTTATGTTCCAATTGATTATTCTTACAAGTTGGAATATTTACTTTTGTTTATTACTAGTTCCAGGTATAACATTCAATAAAATAATATCAACATGGAAACAACATTGGTTCATGTTGGAAATCTTGTTGCCATCAGCCGACGCGTTAGGCAGCGCGCCACCTATCTCGGGTTAAGACTACATAACTACAAACTAAAAAAATATGATTTGTATTAAAAGGAAACAAAGAAATGTTAATATTCTTAAAATAAGGACTCATAAATGAATTTATAGTAACTAAAAGCAAATGCCGAAACTGAAACTAAAAGCAATTCTAAAAAATGTTTTATAATCATCTACAACTAATAATGTAATTTGTAGGCAATGCGGGTTAGTACTGATGTATGACGTAAGAAGGGATGCTAGCACGGCATTTGTTATACATTACAAGCTGTGCCGACGGACATCGCGTGTGCGTTAACAATTCGTTTTCGAACGCGACTCTTGTTTCGTCCACTTCATGTCAGGTCAGTGGAAATATTGTTTTAGCAAAAATATATGTATTTGCTAAAATTACTTGGGTAGAGATTTAAAGCAGACAAATATGTTCAAAGTTTATAAAAACTGGTTTAAAAATATACACGGTCTTCGGCTTCGGCAAGTATACGGTATACCCTCAGGAGAGTATAGGGGAGGTCAAATATCCTTAATTTGCCATAGAAAAAAATGCCCAAAGTGCCCTTTAATGAAGATAAAGCACCAAGGGGGTATCCAGCGATTTACCTTTTCGGCTCTAACTTTTGGACCGACCGATAGTTTAATGAAATTTTTATATTTTATGTCATGCCAGTACATTATTTTGTTGTTATACCTTAGATAGCATTTACATAATGGATTACTTTATGCCCGTGCGGGCATAAAGTACACTTTATGGACTCAAATAATTGAATTGAATTCGTATTTTTTAAAATATTTACATATTGTGAATGCAATAACGAACTAATATGACATAAAAGTTTGTATGCAGCACGGGTATTAATAGATGTGTATGCCCTCGGGCCACTTATAACCCCACTGGCCAGAGGCCCTCGGGTTTGATACTTTGTCGCCCTCAGGACATAAACATCTCTTAATACCCTTGGTATATAAGTAACTATGTAACCATAAGTACTCCTAAAACCAAGCTGCAGTAGATGTTTTACATCGTCAGATGGTGATTTGCCAACACTCGGTGGCAATTGACGTAAAAACTAGATCTATCTGTCTATCTCGGATAATAAACGAAAATCAGACACCCTGTACATTAAGTGCCGACCAGTTATGCGGCTAGAGCTGGACTAATCAACGTTTTTGGGTTACTGTAATTTTTTATAACTCAAATTTTGAAAATCCCCGCCGTGACGTCTGTCATTTGACACTTCCGCTACTGTCAAAGCCGTGAAATGTTAACAACTGCCAAACTATTTAATCGCCATGTGCAATTTGAACGACAGCACCTCGTTTGTCTTTAATTTTTTAACGTAGAGGGGCGAAATTTTGGTATAATTATTAAATATAGATGACGTTTTTTAATCGACAGCCTCGGTGTTTTGTTCCAGATTTTATTTTTGTTAATTACATAATCAAGTGTGGTATTGCTCAGCTTCCTATAATATCCAAAATAAAGCATGTACAGGTTGTACGGTTATATTTTGAACGAGGTTTAGACGCTTTATTTTTAGAGATATTGAACAATGGTAAATACAAAAGTTTTAGGATTTTTTCTGAGCCGCCACGATTCGTCATCCTTGAATATACAGGGTGTGCCATGTAGCAGTGGTATATATCAACTTCGCTATTTTAAATGGAAAACCCTGTATATTATTGCACATTTGGATATTCTTGTCATATTTCATGAATAATGTCCTATACCTATCTCCAGCTATTTTTGAAATATTGACCGTTGAAAATTGAACATTTATCAAGTTTAATAGCCTGTAAAATCTAAACTGCTAAAGATAGAGCAAAATGGTTTGCACTTTCCTATCTTGGTTGTTCATAAGCTATCGTTTGACACCAGCCTTAGATTTAACCAGAGGTTAAAGTTAACCGGAATTTCTTAACCTCTGGTTAGTGTTAAACGATAGGTTATGAAAAACCAAGATGGGAAAGTGCAAACCATTTTGCTATATCTTTAGCCGTTTAATTACACAGGCTGTCAAACTTGGTAAATGGTCGATTTTCAACTATAAATATTTCAAAAACAATTGGAGATAGGTATAGGACATTATTCATGAAATATGTCACACAGTGTCCAAATGTGCAATAATATACAGGGTGTTCCATTTAAAATAACAAAGTTGATATATACCACTGCTACATGGCACACCCTCTATATTCAAGAATGACGAATCGTGGCGGTTGAGACAAAATGCTAAAACTTTTGTATTTGTATTTACCATTTTTCCATATCATTAAAAATAAATCTTGTAGACTCTGATCAAAATATAACCGAACAACCTGTACGTTGTTACGTGGTTATATCCAGTAAATTATTTGCCAATTTATTGGCATCTTACTTTCAACCATAAACATAATTGTTTCTATATATTTTTACAGTAACCTACCTATGTTTTTGATAAAAGTGAACATGAAATGTCGAATCCATGTACGCTTTTCAGTTCTCTGTTTCCCGTCGTACTCAGTACATGAGGAAACTGCTTGTTTATGTAACATTCCCAGGACATGTCGCATTATTCCATTAAGCGGCGAACATGGCAACTTAACAAACTTCCCGAACAACTTTTGAAGTGTACATTCGCTTCGTTGTCATTAAACGATAAATAAACATTTACAATTTACCTACAAATCGATTGCGGCTCAGTTCAAAAACTGACTAATCATGTATTCCCTCAGTTAATTACCATGAAACAGGATTTAATTTGATCGCAAATGCGCGCTTATTTATGGGGACACTAATTAGACGCATGTATCATTAATATAAACATCCCTATTCTTCTAAAATACATTGCTAGCATAAACATATTTTTAACGAAGAATGGTCCCTACTTAAATAATAAACTTAAACCAAACAGAGGAGCACTTCTAGTATTTTAGATCACGTGTTGATGTCATTGAACTTTTGACATTTTTCCATAAACGTAATTGACAAAAATCTTAAACCTAGTCTAACTTGAATCGTTGATTGAAGTCGCTCTTCAATCAACGCTTGAATCCATAAAATAAGTTTGTCACTTTTTCAATTTTCTTTTACTAATTGCAATGAACAATTTTGCTTCCAAAATTATCCTGAGTAAATTAAACTAGATGATTGGGTTAAAGACAAGTAGCAGTTTGGCGGACGTAAGCGCGACCGACACTCACCAACGTCGGGTCGTATCGTAGCGATCCCGATTCGTTTATTTGTTAACTGATTTTTCAGTCGCGCCAACGTTTCAGTACTAAGCAGGATTTGCATCTAGCCTAATTCAACTATCCATCTTCCGATTGCCATTACAGTGGCGCTTTCAAAAACTAGCCATTTGAATATCTTACTGCTGCTCCCCGATCAGATTTAAGTACAAATACTATATACCTGTAAATAATCGTTTGTGTGAATCGTTGTTGAAAAAACGAGTAAATTAATAAAAAACAAAAATAACCTTAAAAAAAGTAAGCAAAACATCTGTCGCGATCGACGGGAATCGAGCCCGCAGCGCAGTACGTCTAACTACTACACCACAGAGGCATTGAAGGAATCCCGCTAGACCGTAAAGACATGGATAATTCAGATACATTCGGCCATTACGCATGCACGGCTTTTGCATCGAAAATTTAGTAGGAGCGCCAGACGCTTGTGCGAAGCGAGCGGAGGATCATGCGTGAAGTGAAATATTAGTTTAATGATAAAAAGTTTGGATTAAGAGCCGTATTATAGTGGATATACGGCAGCTTGCATGTGATTCCGCGAATATATTCATTGCCTATCATTCAAAACATATTATAACAATAGAAATGTTGGCGTTGTTACGCAAATACGCATGCGCAACACCGGGATGGAAAGTTGAACAATCCGACTAGACGCAAGTACTAAGCAAGTAGGATGAAATCGTGCAATCGCGTCGTGAGTAAGCAAGCAAAATCATAGTCAAGTAAATTGTGTTTATATTGGTAGGAATATAATGAATTCACTGTTGTACTTTTTGAAACTTTTTTGGCTGTTTTCTGTCTATTTTAATGAATAATGTCCTCGTTTTTTACCTATCATATTACTATAAGTTTTTACAGAAGAGAAGAAGGATGAAACATATAAAATACGAGAAAACCAAACAATAAAATATAGTGAATTTTTCAAAATTGAAAGAAACTAAGTCACAATATTGCTACAAAAAGACACCTTATTTTGGACTTAAAAAAAGGGATTATAACCATCAAAGAAATCATTTTCCCGTATTTTTTTCATTTGTATTTGCTAGGATCGGTCTCACGTTTTCACTGAGCGAATTGATGGGAAACCTTTATACGCGTGCATCGTGCATCTAAAACTACACCAAAGTTTTCAGGAAAGAATCCCAAATGCGAATAAAGTAAATGCAGCTTAGGTGCCATGTTACAACATAATTATCTGTAAGATTGGATAAGTTCTTCAACGAGTTCTGTATATATCTACGATTTCATATTTCGTACGAAGTTGCTCCATATATTTTTGAAGGCAGTCCCCTCTATTTTCTTTTTCCAAAAGTCCCGTTCCAAAATGGTTGTCCTTGAAAATTTCTCGTATTTGTGGATCAACAAACATACCTTCTTTAAGTATACGGGAGAATTTATCTTTCGAATCAAGAAAAACATTTCCTTCTAAATTAATTTTTTATAAGGCCTAGTTTTATGTGCGTAGGAGACAAATAGATGTTCTGCTGCTCAACTTAAGGTTTACTAAGGTCGTTTTTCATGTCAGGAACAATTTTTTAATAATTCGCCCATTCTTTAACTACATCATATAGGCTTCTATTTCTACTGTCCCATTCTCATGAAAAAACAACAATATTTGGTTTAGCCACTTTGCAACCCTATAACTCCTATAAGCAGTGCAACAACTTTTAAATCTATAGAGATCTATTGATACTTAATGCTTTTAAGTAATATATGCATTTTCTCCTATATCACTTTCATATTTACAGCATGACCCACAGGAAGGGATGGCTGTTGATTTTCATTAATCAATAAAACTGGCCCCTCGATAGGATTACATCAAATGCGTTCATTAAATCTGGAATACCGTGATAGTAAACCAACCACTTTCCATTACAAAAAATACTGCTAGCTCCCTTTTTTAATACGTAGAAATAAAAGTTCACCCATTCTTGCAGGAGATTCCACTGCTGCAGAGGAGATCCAAGGAGCTATGCCTTTATTATGGTATGATCTAAATCAAATCTTATACCGGCTTTTGACGTAAAGATGATTTTAGTTCATTATGAGCATTATGAGGCACAGGTCTATAGGCCGAAAAAATATTAGGATATTTAACTTTATATCAACGTAGGTCCAAGGTTCCCGCCAAATCATTGGTATTCCAAATTCTACAGCCATCCGTTAAGGTTTTAGAACAAGTAGATATTACAGCACATTTTGAGAGCTCTAGCTATATATTGATCTCCATCTTTGCAAAGTCTTTCGTTGGGCTTTCTGGGTCACTTAAGTAACAGGAATTGTTCAGTTCGTTTACACAAAATCGCAACTGCATTGTTTATGCGCAATCAAAACAATAATACTAAAAACACTATTTAAAATGACAATTGCCACGTCTATTATGCACAGGCGCAAAGGAATAACTAAATAGGTTATCAAACTGATTCTTTACATTTGCTCTAAAATCGCTTCTGGTAGGTACATTAGGCCGCCCGAGCTACCAATGCTCCTCCTATTGGTCAGAATGTATTATCCGTGTTCTCTAGACTAGAATCGTTGGCTGCAGTCAACGCTAGAATGGTACTTATCTTATAGGTTCTCTCACGTCTCTAAAACTGAAATGTTCCCTGTGGTTTGTGGACAGCAGGTCAGTTGATCATCTGTGACTAAACTGTGTTCGGTTCTGGCATCAAATATTACCGCGAGATACAGGACGTGTTTATGATGTTGGATAAGTAATTAAATAAGTTTTTTGGATGCTATTTAACATTCCTACATCATGATACCGTCTAAACGACAAAATTAGGAACTGTGTACTAAATTGTGTGTTCTGAAATCTAACGTTGCTCCTAGTTAAAAGCCAGACAGATATTAGACTAAATGTATTCTTATCAGACAATTTTGCCTGCATGAACAACATAGTATTCATTCGACAAGCCCGAAAGTTATGTGCTTTGATTTTATCATAAAACTTGTTTATTATAATTAAAACAACTTTATACGTGTAACCGCATTTTCCTCCCTCTCATTTACTGCCAGGCGAATCTCGCCATTATAATTTATATTACTATAGTAGGTATATTAAAATCCAAATTGGCAAGTTAATTATCAAATTAATATTAGTTTTTATTCTCAATTTAATGTACGAATATTAGAATACTACAAAAATGCACAAACATATTTTTGCAACGAATAGTTTCTCCTGTAATATTCAGATACCTTAAACCTTAATTTCCATACTTTTTGTTGGGAATAAGGCAAGCAATTCAAACTTCAATAATATATAATAATTAGTAAATTACCAGGGTGCGCTGCTGTATTTATTTAGTCCTTCACTAGGAAGTACTAATACTGGCGCAATAAGGTAGAAATATTATCACTGGTCAAAATTAGACTGATTTGTCAACAGCATAACAATAATTGAGTCTCTCTTTATGGCCTAACTGTGTTCGGTTTCCTTTCTTCATTTAACACATAAATATTAAGTATAACTAAATTGGCAAACTAATTATAAAAGTAGTATTAATTTGTATTCTCCCAATAAGTATCAATAAGATGGTTCTCTGATGCCCTGTTCAATCTTAATAAGTTAAATGTATGCCCCAAAAACATGCATTTTACAAATGCATCTTCTCTTTCTTAATGTGAATTATATTAGAATTATTTAAAATGTGTGATATTTAATAATTTTCAACCATAAGAAGTAAAATATACAGTGCCTGCCAAAAAGCAAGTAACATTATGAGAAACCTTTTTTATACCAAATTACTCAAAAAAATAATTTTTTGATAAAAATTGATGCACCAAGAAAAACTGCTATTGACGAGGCTATATTTGGGATAGTTTAGGTTAGTGTCACGTAAAGGAAGGGCAAAAAATTAACTTGTAACCTATTTTCAATAGGTTTTTAATATTAAAAATTAACTTGAGGCTCTTTGAGAACTTTGCGAGCTCATGTGTGAAAAAGTGTATATTTTTTTTTTTATGGCAGTGGCACACACACTAAAGGTAGATTCTATGGCGCTCGACGAGCGGTGTGTGCGCGAAGATGTTGATTGACACGGTTCTTGAATATTTGTAGGTTGTAACTAGTGGGAAACAGATGTCCTGGAAGTGAGTTCCACAGTGATGCAGTGCGCCAGACAAAGGAGTTCTGGTAAAGCGATGTTCTAGGTGTTTCTAGTTGTACGACGAACTGGTGCGCTCCTGCCGTCTGTCGGGACTGCCTGACAGGAGTTGCCAGGGGCGGGATTATGCGGGCCAAATCCTGGGAACATCTGCCGTGAAAGTATCTGTAAAACAGAGACATCTCGGCCACATGTCTGCGATGTTCCAGACTATCCAGATTCCGGGTCAACTCCGGATCGCCGACGAGACGCACAGCCCTCTTCTGAATGGAATCCAGCAGCTTTAGGGTATGCTTTGGTGCGGCACCCCAGATATGTGAGCAATATTCTAAGCACGGTCTTATTTGCGCTTTGTACAGCAAGAGCAACTGCTGCGGTGTATAGAGTTTTTTGTTGCGAAACAGCGCACCAAGCATCTGGGAGGCTGATTTTGCGATGTTAGCAACATGGTCATGCCATGACAAATTGCTGTTGACCGAGACACCCAGCAGCCCGATTGACGAGGATGAAGGAATGGTCGATCCTGCCATAATGATGTCAGGGCCCGCTGTATTGGCCCTCTTAGTAAACGTTGCTGCTTGGGTCTTTGCTGCATTGAACTGGACCAAATTTCGGTCGCCCCAAGTTTGAACTTTCTCCAGGTCTTGATTAATTGCTGTAATCTGCTCCTGTCTGCGGTGATGAGTCTCAGTCGCTGGTAAGGGTTTTTCTGATCTAAAGTGGGAGACAAGGGTACTGTCATCTGCAAAACTGTAAACAGGATTATTCGTTTCGATCAGCAGGTCATTAATATAGATGAGGAACAGAGTTGGTGAAAGTATTGCGCCCTGAGGCACGCCCGCGTTGATGGTGTGTCCGAGATGTGTCCATCGACTGCAACGTGTAGGGATCGGTTCTTAAGGAAACTGGCCAGCCAGCTGCAGAGAGAGGCGGGCAGTCCCAAGGACGGCAGTTTGTTGAGCAGTCCGTCATGCCAAACTCTGTCGAATGCCTTTGAAATATCCAACGCAATCGCTCGAGACTCTCCGTAGTTTTCAATTGCCCTACTCCATATATGAGTGACATAGGCCAATATATCTCCTGTCGATCTCTCTTTGCGAAAGCCGTATTGATTATCGCTGATTATTCTGTTGCTCTCGAGGTACTTGAGTAGTTGCTGGTTGACTACACGTTCCATGACTTTGGAGATTATTGGAAGCAAGGCAATTGGGCGATAGTTTGAGGGCGTGGTTTTCTTGCCTTTTTTTGGAACAGGTTGCACTCGAGCGACTTTCCAAGAGGATGGGTAAATCCCTTTTCTGTAAGAAAGAGAAAAAAGCCTGGAAAAAACAGGTGTTAGTTCGTTGGCGCAGTTGTTTAGCACGATGGCAGGTATTCCGTCCGGTCCTGATGCCTTTTGCGTATCTAGTTCTTTAAGGATTTTGCGAATATCACGATGAGAAAACTTGACTTCTGCCATGGTGGTGTTGATGTTCTGTATAATGGGGAGAGTCTTGCTTTACGGCACGTCTAAAGTAGAGTGCGATGAAAACATTTTGGCGAGCATGTTTGCTTTTTCCTTGGCTGTAGTCGCCGTGATGCCACGTTCTTCCGTCAAAGGTGGGAGAGACGTTTTTGTAAAGTTGTTACTTACTGCCTTTGCTACCGACCAGAAATTCCTGGAGCCACTGGGGCATTGCAAAAGTTTATTCCTGATCCTTTGATTGTGTTTGTCCTTAGTTTCGTCGATCACACGCTTGCACTCGTTTCTCGCTTCGATAAAATAATTGCGATTTTCAGCGGTCTGATTTTGCTGCCAGTACTTATAGGCTTGCTGTTTCCTTCCTACAGCTCTTTCGCATCTTTTGTCGAACCAGGGTTTTCCTTTTGATGGTAACTTGATGGAATTTGGGATGTATGCTTCCATTCCTGAGAAGATTACTTTCATGATCTCTTCGCAGCAGTCTGACGGGTCGTCAGTGGCAAAAGAGACGTCGAGCCAAGGAAAATCTAGGTAAAACTGCCTTAGATCGTCCCAGTTTGCAGAATTGTAATGCCAGATTTTGCGAGGCAATGGTGGATCCTTCTGTATGAGTGGCAATTCACAAACCGTTGTAATAAGTTTGTGGTTTGAGGTACCTAATGGCGGACCAACTGTAACCTTGTACTGGTCAGGATTTGTGGTCAAAAAAAGATCCAGGAGGGCGGCGAATTCGCCCCTCTCTGAGATTCGAGTTGGTTCGTCTACAAGTTGAGTAAGCCCGCAGCTGATGGCAAATGCTTCAGCTTCTCTACCTTCGATGTCGGTCTTGTTGTGATGTTTGAGCCAGTTGATGTTGTGGGCATTGAAGTCTCCCAGAACGATTATTTCTGAACTGGGGTGATCGACCTGTATTGAGTCAAAGGTGGTAGCTAGTGTTGAAAAAAAGCTTTGGTAGGCTCTATCGCTCGGAGGGCGATAGAGACAACATATAAACTTGGTTAATCCCTTGGCGGTGAACTTGAGCCACATGACGTCAAGGCTGTTCGGTTCGAGTGTTTCCTCGCGGTGACATGAAAGGTCGCTTCGGACAAAAAGGCATATTCCGAACTTATATCTAAATCGGGTATGTAAGTCGTAACCAGGATAGAGGTAGTTCACTGTTGTTGTTGTAGAACATACTTGTGTTTCTGTAAGGGCTAATATAGCATTTCTGCTCAATTTTTAGCTCTTTAATTTTGTTGTTACGGTATGTACCAACTTTCATCATAAAGGATTTCTACGTTTGGAAGCTTAATGATAACGGTGTTTCCATAATTATGTTGCATACTTTTTGGTAGCTAGCCAATGTTTGGTTGTCAAGCAATTACAATTAAAAAGAAAGGCGTGTGCAATATGTGTGCATATAGAAGTGAAACTTAAACGCCTTAACATCGGATGTGGTTAAAAAGTTGTTTTTTTTTAATATACCACTCAATTAACAAAAAGGGAAAGCCTAAATGAAAAAAAAACTTTTCTTCATAAAAGTTTCGCTTATGTCTTGACAAGGTAATAGAGCAAACCCCATGTTTTGTATCTTGTAAACTAACAAAGATATCACAATAATTAAACGCCCTAGCCTTATAGAATTTTCTTTGATAATATCTTAACGGGTTTGGTTAAAAGGTATTTTTTTTAAATATCACTCAATTAGCAAGAAGGGAAGGCCTAAATGAAAAAAACTATTCTTCATAAAAGTTTCGCTTATGCCTTGACAAGGTAATAGAGAAAATCCCATATTTTTATCTTGTAAACTTACAAAGATATCACAATAAATGTCCTTGACCGTTTTTTGTTCCCTGCCAGCTCCTGTCGCGTAGCGCTGGCCATGTGTCGCGACCTTCAAATTTTACTCTCGGCGCGCGATGCGGCTGATGCAAAATATATACCTACCATATTCATATTGCGTCATGTGATAAAAAAGAAAGTTTATAATTTGAATGCCAATTTATTTAGTTTGTCGACCAAAGTTTGTCCTCTGGATTTAAATAGATTTGAATATCATTACGGTGACTGGCTAATCGATATTGAATTTTATGAAACAGACAGTCCAGTAAATAACGCAAACCGTCCATTTAAACCATCATTTAAACCATTTGACGACGTTGGAGAACAGACGAAAAGGTTAAGGCTTCAGCATTTGGTGACCCAACACTCCAGCCAAGAAATAAGTTGTGCAGCTTAGAGAGTCTATTTAAATGTGGGCAACCTGATTTCGCCAAAATTGTGTCTGTCGCATTCAGTGGTTCCCCATCAAGAGAACAAAATATAAAAAATCGATTTGTTTCTCTGTACGCACTGCTGTGAAATTTTCTAAAGAAGAAGCGCTGGTCCTATACATGTGGATGGTTGATTTACTAAACATATATATTTTGATGCAAATAGGGCCATGCTTCGGAATGTAAATATTTATCCATTTTATAATTATGCGCTAAGCGGGAATGTTTTATCCATGCGAGAGTGAAGTTAAAATTACAGGCTTATCAGCATAGATTACACTACAGACATTGGTTGATCACACTGCAAACCGTATTCTGCAAGTACAAAAAGATGTTATTAACCTCAGATAATACACATTTAACCCTTATATTTAAATGGGGTGTGACGGGAGTGCAGTCCATTCCTTATATAAACAGTCATTCGCTGATGATGGGATGAAAAATAATTCAAAAACTGATGAATATTTTTTGCTATATGTATTGTTTCATTGCAGTTAGTCACAAAAACAACGTAATTGTTTGGTATAATCCACAGCCATCTTCTACGTAATACTGTCGACCAATTAAACTAATTTTTCATAAGGAAATGGCTGCTTTTGCAGAAAGTGCAATAAGAAAAATAGAAACAATTGCGAAAATCTGTCTTTTAATTTTTCGACGTAGTACAGTAATTGAAATTAAATATCTATTCAAATTAACAATGGTTGATGGGAAAATATTTCAAATTATTACTCAAACATCCTCAGAAACTTATGGAATATGTAAAGCTACACCAAAATTAACGAACAAGAAAATATTTATGAGCTTACAGTAGACATAATCGTGGCTTATCTAGCCTGCATGCCTGGATCAGATCGTCTGAGTGCATTTTAAACATTTCCTATAAATTCGATGCTAAAAAATGGCAGGTTAGAAATAATGATAGCAAGGAAAAAATAGCTATAAGCAAAACTTATTATTGCAGACATTCGGAATCAGATGGGTTTATTAGTTGATATACCTAAACCCCAACGATGAAAATGCAGCGAGGGTTTTTTTGGCAAATCCTTTGTTAACTTCGCAAATAACGAACATAGATCAGTACCTATTATTAAAAGCAATATCTTGTAATTGTGCCCTCAATTCCGATAATTTTGAGCTTTATCGTAGAGAAACAGCAAACAAGTACCTTTGGTACAATATGCCTTTCAGCCTTCATAAATTTCTAATTCGTGGTGCTAATATTATTAGAGCTGCAATTCTTGCGATATGAATGTTCTCTGAAGAAGCACTCAAATCTAAAAATCAAGATTTGAAACGATTTCGCGAGTGTAATATTAGAAAATGTTTCAGAGAAAATGCTATGGCAGATATACTTAACCCGTTACTTATTTCGTCTGATCCTGTCATATCATCTATATCAAAATGTCCAACATGTGCCTACATTTTAAAAGAAAAATTGTGTTACGAGAAAAAGCCATTTGTTACGATATAATGCAATTATTTAATTTTGTTACAATAAAGGTTAATTAGTTATTTGTTAAGATATAATTTCAATTAGTTAAGATAAACTTTGATTTGTTGAAGTATAATTTCAATTGCCTTATTCTAGAATTCAAATAAAAAGCCAATTAGTTACAATAAACTATAAATGCACTTTT
>MU181919.1:266567-285527 GCA_016904865.1 Pissodes strobi
AAATCAATGGTTGGGACCGAAATAAAATTTTGTAAAGGGTATATTTCGAGTTTTTAATATAAAATATGTTTAAAATTGTGAAATTTGAACATTTGCAGTGGGCAATTTAAACAAGGCAGGTAATTTATTGTGTTAATGGCATGCAAGGACATTGCCCTGTGTTTGTGAAAATAGGTTTTTAGCCCTACTACACTACACTATACATCCTAATTAGTATACATTATACAATTAATACTGATTGCTCTGTTACAAGGTGTATTTCCACAAGTGTCTATAATATATAATATAAAATAACCGAAATTTTAATATTCATATACTATCTACCTGAAGTAAACAAACAAGCCCTTAAAGTTTTTATTTTGTGGATATATAATAATAATGCCTATTTACCTATTTACTTTTACCGCCTTTTTTTAACTTTAAATATAATAAGTTTTAGGTAACCACAGCTAAGACCGGATAACCTGAGAGGTTTGATACTCCAGTTTTACTTAGGATACCTAAACACTTTTCATTTGTAGCATTAAAGAATTAAGGGTTGCAGGGTGATTTTAGGTACGTGCTGTAGTAAATTAAAGTGTGTTTAATCTCTGATTAAAGTTCAGTCGCTTAGTTGAGAACATTGACTTTTAAATAAATGTGTATAATAGTGTCGAGTGAATTGAAGACATGACGTTCACCTGTTGCGTTCTCAAATGCAGAAAAGTCGAGGGGCGATTCACTTCTCGCAATACTGTCACAAACTCACTCGCAATCGCCGAAATCACTATCGCAATCATTCGCAGTCGCTTCGCAATCACCGCAATCGCTTCGCAATCATCGCAATCCCCCGAAATCGATTCGCAATCCACGCAATCCTTCGCAATCCTATCGCAATCCATTCGCAATCGCTCATAATCCACAAAAATGTTCGTTAAAATAGATGATATAAAGTACCAAAGGAGCGGCTACGCGCTAACAGGGTATAGTATTTGTCATAAACACGTATAAAAAATCGTTAGGTATTTTTATGGTACGCGTTTGTTGACAACAATTGAATTGATTGTCGTCAATAATACAGGGTGTTATTTAAGTACGTAGCCAAACCTCAGGAGGTAATTCCTCGAGTGATTTTAAGGTAAACATATAAACACATGCCCGCACTGTTTCCAAGATACAGGATGTCAAACTTAAAAAAAAATAGTTTTTTTGGTAAAAATCTTAATAAGATTCTTTTGGTCGATTTTGTTAAAATTCGGCATTAATATTTACATTACAACGAGCTAATTTAGCCATAATTAATTATTTTTAAGTCCATTGGCGCCCCGGAAGTCACTCACTTTTGAAAAATCTTATATTTTTTTAAATTTAGCAACTAAAAATACAACTTTCCTATCCCTTGTATTATCTTTGTAACTTGCTTAGTTTATGAGAAAAAAATCACCTTTTTTGTGATATAGTCTAGGGACATGTAATAAGTAGTAGTGGTGTTTATTTTTTTCCCTAAAGAGCAAGAAAGATACGAAAATAATTCAAGGGACAAAAAAGTTGTATTTTTAGTTCCTTAATCCGAAACAAATACCAAAATTAGAAAGAGGTCAACGGCGTACACTGCCGTTTTTTTTCTTAAACTTGAACACTCTGTATTTTGGAAACAATGCATTTCCGGACCTATGTTTATATAAACTTTTCGTCCTAAAATCACTCAAAGAGTGAACTTTGACCGCGTACCTAAATAACACCCTGTATAATACCAGTTCGTATACAGAGTATCCCTTATTATACACTGCTAGCTGTCTGACATGAACTATACTGAACTGGCCTCGGAACTGGCATTGGAGTGGGAAATCTATACAGGGTGAAACAAATTTGCTGCTCACCATTAGGATCTCGGAAACCATAAGAGATACGAAGTCTGTTATATGGGGGCAAAGTTGCGCAATTTATGGGTCATCGATATGTCGTTGAGAAATTTAGAAAATTCCGGCTACTTCCGGAGATGTTCTTAGTAAACCGAAAAGCAGCTATTTCATTTTTATTTTTCCTGACTTTATTTGAAGATATAATATAACACGAATTTAACATTATTATTTGTTTATAAGATGGAAGTATCAATTTTTAATCTGATGTTTCGTGCCCGGCCCCCATCATCAACTTCATTTCTTTAAACACGGACCTGGATTTTCTATTTAATTTTTTAGAAGCCTTTGTTCTCCCAAAACCAACGATGTCTCACACATACTAATAAATCAACAAATCTAGATTTTTTCCATAAGAAATAATGTGTTAGACAGAGATAGGGCAATCTCGAGGGCAATCTTTTCTAACTCGATTTCACTTATGAGAATATTTGTTACCGCTATTGGACAAGTGTGAGACATCGTTGGTTTTGGGAAAGCAAAGGCTTCTAAAAATGAAATAAAAAACACAGGTCCGTATTTAAAAAAAAAAGTTGATGGTGGAGGCCCGGACGCGAAACGCCAGATTTCAAATATGATACTACCGTCTTGTAAAGGAAAAAAAATGGCAACAATAATGTTAAATTCATTTTATATTATCTCTTTAAATAAAGTCAGAACAAATTTAAAATAAAATAGCTGATTTTCGGTTTATTACGAATATCATTGGAGGTAGTCGAAATTTTCTAAAATTCTCAACGGCATATCAATGCCTTTTGAATTGCGCAACTTTGTCCCGATTTAACATACTTCGTATCTCTTATGGATTTCGAGATCCTAATGGTGAGAAAATAGTTTGTTTCACTCTGTATTGCAGAAAAAATAAATTTGACGTTCCATTTAAAATTTGACATTTGGCTATGATGGCAGAGAAAAATCGGAATGAGTGGCAACACTGCCGATATGATTTTGAAATCAGGAACATCGGATAATCCGAGGGATCTTAATTTTGTCGCAAAAGAATTTGTGGTTTCCAAACTTATGCCACACTCTGTATGTGTTCCACTGCTACATAAATAAATCTGACGTATATTTACTAAGACATTAATTTTTTACTCCCACTCGACTTTCCACTGATACACCCCTGTATGAGAAATTCCAGCACCATCAGTTTTAAATTTTTAATTAAGTAAACGATATTGTTGCGAGAAAAACCTACATATCGATTTTTATAAAGATATCTGAAATACATAATTTAAACTCGGTTTTAAGATCATATATAAAAATTATAATAAGGCCTCCAAAATATTTTTTATATGTACCGAACCGAGGTATGAACACAGAAGCGCAAATGCGTAAAAATAGTTTTTTTCTTCAAAAGTCAGTATATCCGTCATTACTCGACTGTGTAGGCGGCCGTGAAGTTTAGTTTTTCCTCCGCCGGAGCTTTACTTTTCACTTTTCCGCCGGCGGAGGTAAAAGTGTTGTCATAGCAACATAGATACAATACAAACAGACAACAAAATAAGCGTCAACAACTCAAGATTTATTAAACTACAATTTGTATTTATCACTCAATTTGTGACTGCATTTCTAAAAATCACTAATTTAGGAACAAATTGGTTATTATTTAATCGAACTTACTCAATAACTGCTTATCAATACGGAATTAAAACGCAATCGGAGACGCCATCTTAAAAAAATAATTATTGTTGACAGTGTCCACTGACAGCTTTATGTTAAATTCATCGACACCGGTCTAAGCAAGGCCACCTACTACCGTGGTCTAAGCCGCCTTGCGAACCCATTTATCTTTAATAATAATTAGATATTATTACTATTAAAAAGAGATGTTTTTGCATTAATTTGTCGACATTTGAAGAAAAAACAGCATATTTTATTTGGAGGAAAAGTTACTTTTCATGGCTTGCTCTCTATTACCAGCCTCACTCCGTTCGGCTGTTAAACACGAGCGCGCCATGAAAAGTATCACTTTTCCTCCATATAAAATAATATACTATTATTTAAAATCCTTAATATCTTAACTATGAATATGAATCCGAGTATGAATCTCGGTATGAATCAAGATATAGAGGGGCAAACGGTAAACGAGGAAGACAGACAAGATATTCACAATGAAAATAATGCATTTGAGGATTTATAAGGTATTACCTCGGGTATTACTGAGTTAAATATTAAGGAACAAAAAGAAACAAAAGGAAGATCGTTCTTTTCTAGGTGTTAAAGTCAACAAAGAAATGCTAGTAATGAAATCCACTGTTTATTGGCTCTTTTCTAACAAGTTAGGAAGACTTTCAAGCGAATGGGGAGGTTCCTTGAAAAACAAAAATAAGAAGTAAAAGGAAGATAAAATATCAACAAAGGCTCTATTGATATACGTTTGGAAAATTATTATGCAGTATGTTATTTACGGACAAAGAGAAAAATGAAGACATTCAAATAGTGGAAAATAAGTTCACATTTTATGAGCCAATACCACTATTGAAAATTGAGCATTTTTATCTAAAACGGCATCAAAAATTAGAAATCGAAAAGAAATTTAAGGCTGCAAAAAATAGCCTCAAAGATTATTTGTAATTAAATGCACAAGTTCTTATTTCTGATTTTGGCTGTTTTTCTGACCTGCTATTTTTGAACTAGACAATTTTAAAGTTAATTTATTGAGGTCAATTTTGCGTATTGGGGTTATACTTACCTATGTTTTTAAGTTTTTTTTTTTGTATTTTTTGATATTAATTTTTTTAATATTTGTATCTATTTTGCATTAAAGCACAGTCTAATCCAAATAAGCTATGTTTTTTCTGTTTATCTTAAAATAAATTTGAAACAAACAACTGAGCATCAAAAAGCAGTGAAATAGGACACCCTGTATACCGGGTGACCGCGAGATTACTAACCAGGCGTTTTATTTAATTATACAAAAAGATATCAATACGAAGTATGGAGAGCTTACCGGAATGTCCATCAAGAAAAGAACAGGAGTAAAAGCAATAATTAATGGGTCATTTTCGATCCGACCAGAAATAATAGAAACTTTGTTATTTGAAATCTTGTTTGAAATGAAACACCCGACAAATTTTTGCGGTATATTAACTATTAAACTACTAAAACTTTCACTTTCAGTTTACCTGTAGGTAATCCGCAAATGTTTAAATTTGACACTTAACGAGCATCCACTTAAATAATTTTAGTAGTACGTCCTGTATCCGAAACTATCATAGATAGGTATAGGGAGGGTTACATGACTTAGATTTTGATGAATAGGTAAAACCGAAAATAGCAAAAATATACAGGTTGTTCCATTTAAAATACCTAACACAGTTGCCATTACGTCGGGTATGATCAGAAGTGATTAATTACTGTTTTTACGCCTACTTTTTTTCCTTATAGCCGTTTCTGTAAGCTCCCTAAATCTCAAAACATATATTTCTAATGACGTTAAAAACGCCTGATCAGTGGTCAGTATAATCTCGAGGTCACCCGGTATACCTATATAATTTTTGAACCAAAACATTCAAAAGATTTCCAAAAGGCCACAAATAAGCTATTTCATTTTGATGTTACCTAAAATTATCCTGTTCACAAAGTTGTCATAAACATGAATCCATTGCCAGAACCATGTCTGTGTGCTCATTGGTTTGATTCATAATAATTAACAAAATATAATAGATAAACTACCCTAGAACTTATGTATTTCTTTTTTAATTTTTAGGATAGCTTTTAATTGGGGCTCAAAATTTGAACGTGGTTGATAATGTAAAATATTTTATCTCTATTGAGGATTTTTGTTTAATCAAAGTCCATGTTTTAACAATTCTAATTTCTATATTTTCATATTGAAGAATATTTCTAGTTTCCATAACAAACCTATCTATAGTTCCCTAAACCCGAGAGTAAAACTAAGTATACGTTTTGCAATTTGCAAGCCACTTTAAAAGAACATGAAAACGCTTTGGCAATCTTTAGAAATCCCTCGCAATCCTTGTAAGTCTTTCGCAATCCTTTGGGAGTCTTTCGCAATCCTTGGGAGTACTTCGCAATCCATGGAATTCTCTCGCAATCTGTCGCAATCCGTCGCAATCTTTCGCAATCCCTCGCAATCTTTCGAAATCCCTCGCAATCCCTTACTTTTCGCAATCTTGTCACAAATTTTACCTTAGTGACTACCCCCTCGAGAAAAGTAGCAATTTTTAAATTTCCAAAAGAAGCTGAATTCAGAGACAGCAGTGAGTAATTTCAATTAAGAGGGAATAATCATCTGTTTCAACCAAGAATGCTCAGGTAAGTTTTGTTTTTATATTTCTATAGGCAGTCACTAGTCATACACATTGTATTTTTAGAGGCTTTGCCTAATATTACGTTCCCAACATATGATATTAATTAGTTGTGCGATTTTTCTATTTTTTACCTAAAAAATGCTTTGCACTACCTGCTTACTTTACCCCGAGGGTGGTTGGTTGTAAATGCCTGTCTGGGTTAAATGCAGGCTTTTATAGTCAATATATATTTTAGGTGTGTGAACTCTACTTTAGGCCCAACGAAACTGAAAGGGCTAGAACCCGTATTAAGAAATACAAATTTATTTTTTATGATAATTACTTTTAATACTTCGATGCTGTAACAAGTATCTTGCCCTTGATATTACCTAATTATCACAGTTACCTATCAAAACCTCAGACATCTAAAAGAGAATGCCACCTAGCAAAAAGGCACCAGCAAAGTGAAAAAAATTGTAGCTAAGTGTTATGGTTGTCAAAGCATATTGGTAAATCGTTCTCATCACTCAATGATGTATGCTTCATATATAACAACCCAGCCTTAATTAAAAATGCTAGGTGATAGCAAAGGGCCAACATAATATATGTTTTCTTAATATTGATAAAGCTCCTTAAGCTTCATTTAAACTTTATTGTCCTTATTTCTGAAAACCTGTTTATATCAATAGAGCAAATGGATGCTGCTGTCAACAGAATTTTAGGTATATCAAGATAAAATCCAACTCAACTTAGCTCTTGAAGTACATGATATTAAGACTGTAGATAAAGTTCTTATTGAAACTGCTTATTTTCTAAAAGAACATACCGAACAACATTCTGTAGAAGACAATTTAAACATTGTAAGTGATATTTTAGCAGCGATGACAGATCAAATTCGAGCTAAAAAGGATTCTATTACATGTTTAAAAGAACAATTATTAGTTTTATTAAAAACCACTTCTAAATACGACTACTCTATTTTGGTGCATTTTATTTTCGATATCACATGCATATAATTATTTTATGCCGTCTTTAAAAAATATCTAAGTAACATACTTGTTTTATTTTATATATACCTTCATATATATTTTAATGAAATCACTGTATATCTATAAATCAATAGCCATCGTGAGTATTTTTTTACATTATAGCATATTATAATAGTTAAACTAATTCTTATAATAATTATTATGTTTCTTTCTGTGATGGGTATGGCATTTTTTATTGTTAGATTGGTAAATGACATGTAATTAACTATTAGAGATAATTTAGTTATGTATTTTTTTGCAGTCAAAAAATAACAAAAGTAGTTTAGATATTAATCCATTGCCAGAGCCTGCTCCCTACCCGCGACGCCAT
Organism: Pissodes strobi; assembly: GCA_016904865.1. Lineage (NCBI taxonomy): Eukaryota > Metazoa > Arthropoda > Insecta > Coleoptera > Curculionidae > Pissodes > Pissodes strobi. Next base: position 274,081 of record MU181919.1, read on the forward strand.
CTTAGATTTAGATATCAGGTCTTCTAGTTCAAAGGGTTTTGCCTCGTGTGGTATGCAGATGCACACAACTGCAAGGTAAAACAACAGCTTCATTATAAGCTGTGGTAAAATCATTGGGAAACAAGTGTGCGCCACTCTGTGTATAGCGAAATGCGCGAAGATTAGAAGCAATGCCTACTTATGCCACGTAATGTGAAGGTAGTATCAGAGTCTGTAGTATGGCATAATGCGATAAAATGCAGAATGATGCAAACTAATGTAATACAATCTGATAATATGCGGAAGCAATACCACGCAATGCGAGCCAATTTGTCCATGTATTGTGGCTAGTAGTTAGTCCCTCGTATAGTATGCCTGTTATACAACTTAGATATAATAAATAAACTAAATGGGACTCGACATCACACACGGACAAATTAATCTAAATTATCCGATTTGTAACACTTAGATAAATAATGCCGCTTGTTTTCCGTCTGAAAGAGAAGAATCTTCATTTCAAACTATTTCTTCGCCTTAAAAAAATTACTCTGTATGTAAAATATTGCGTTAGTTCGCAAAGAACCAAGAACCACTTGGGGAATGTTGTTTTGCTTCTATGATTTATAACATAAAATGTGCGATTTCAATGATTTTGAAGTTTTGGCAATGGTGTGACATACAAGCGCAGTCAATTAAATATATTCCATCATGCAACACATAAAAAGCAACTGAGATGAATAGAATTTAGCTCGGCTACCGTAAATCCCGGATGTGTTCCCCCGATATTGCCACTGGATTTTCCGGGACAAATTGTATTAGAGTGTTCGACAATTTAAATTTACGCCTATATCATATAGACGCTCAGACACTTCACTTGATATAAATTATATAGCAATTTCCTGGCGTTTGAAAACGTAAAGTATACACGCTCTACAATAGTTAAGTACTTTGACAAAAATACAAGATATCGAGAATATTTTTCAATTTTATTAACCTTATCCGCCATGATTTCAATAATTATACCTCTACCTACCAAATATAAACTTTTATCAATTGAAACACACAGTCCATTAGTTGTCTTTGTTGGAGGGTCTCTAAACACATCCTTGCTTGTCTACACACTTTTCGAAAATCAGCAGTGATTGAATTATATGAATGGTAGATTTTGAAAATGAGGACTGGGCGCCATCTACAACCCCCGAAAACACCTTCTTATTAAATACAAAATGCATCATGTATCAATTTATTTTGAAACCTTTTTCGACCTTAATTTCAACATCGCGGCCAACGATGGATGTGAGAGGCGTGAGTTTTTTCTTCTCGTTAATTTTCACCCATTTTATGTGAGGCTAAATAGGTAACTGATTACGTGCTTAGATTTTCAAAATGATGGCAGAGCTTTACATTGAAATTATTTTATTAGATTCAAAGGAGGCTCTTCTTTAATTCATCGTCAAAGCTCTGGGTTGTTGAACATATTAATTTCTAGGTGACTTCAATATTAAAAAAGTTACAGATTTCTATTTTTTGAACGAAACAGCTGTGTTTTCAAAACAGCGGCAGAACGTCATTATTAAATTATTTTATCGATGCAAAGGAAGCATCTTATTTTAAAACCCTTTTCATCTTTAATTCATGTCATTTTGTAGTTATTTTATTGGACACAAATTAATGAGGCACATTATTTTAGAAACCTTTTCATCTTTAATTCAGCATCAAAACTTGGAGTTGTTGAATTTAATAAAATTCAAGATGATCATCAATATTTTCTCCTCATCAATTTCTACACGATTTTACATAGTACTGTGGTAACATTTGAAGAGTTTAAAAAATTAGTAATTACTACTTTCGGAACGAAACAGCTGAATTTTGAAAACGGCAGCTAGCCGTAATTTTAAGTGGAATAGGAATCGAGTGACAGCATTGTAAATGTCTAATACTCAACGCATGAGTATGTTTTGGTCATTATTGAATATACCTACTTAATTGATTCAAAATACATCCGTAGATTTGATATGCATTAAGTTAAATTCTGTTTGCCTTTTCTAAAACATGTTTTGGTATGTAGTAGGCTTCAATAATAGTGCAGCCACATAAGAATTCACGCCGTTGCTAACTATTTCCAAGTGAGCGGAAACTTTGCATACACTATTACTTTTATTATACTAATAATGTGTTAAAAGTCCCCACCGATATCTTGTTTGCATTTCAAGTTATTCAAGGTCAAATGTCACAGAAATTATTTTTCGCAAGTATTTTGTTCCTGTATATATCCTATGACTTTTTTGGTTATGAAAAAAAATGAAGACTAGGAAATTATATATATGTATATATATATATATATTACGTAAAACCAACCGTTTTCACGCTATACGCCAGGAAAACACAGGGTAGCTGTGCATCCGTTTCCACACCTCCTCAGGGGTAGGATGCACAAAACGCGTTTTTTACATAGTTTCCATAGTTTTCCCTGTTTTAGTGCCGTCTATAGCTGATCCGCATTCTCGGAATCTGTTCCCTCTTCTACGTCTTCGTCCTCTATCATCGCCTCCAAGTACTCGTTCTTTGTCCCCCACTCCAGATTCTCGTCGTCTTCCCCAACATTTTCTTTTCATTCTGTTATATTTTGTGTCAAGAGGTCAATGGGTTAGATCCCATTATCTTCTCTATCCTAAATATTTTCTTCAATAGGGCTATCGTCATTTGCATTGAGACATGACTGACCGTGACAATGGCCACACAGTATTATCTTTAGTGCAGTTGCAAAAAAATAGTATTTAAAAGTGCATCTGGTGCAAGGAGCTCCAAAATATTATCATTTATTGTCCATACCCATTTTTCAAGATTAAAATCATTACCAAGCCAATTCTGTATTTAATAAAACACTTGACTTAGATGCTGGCATGCAGCTGTTTATCTATTTATTATTTATTTATTTATTTATTTATTAGCAAAAACCTACCCAACAGGCATAAAGCCCAATTATTAGACAGGGCCTGAAACATATTACAAAACATGTGAACACGTTACAATTACTAGGATTAGTACCAGATCACTAAGGAAACCTAAACCTAGTCCTAAACCTAATTAATACTTAACCTAAAACAAATGAGATGTATTGCTGTGACAGTAGGTGGAAGTGACGACAATTTCACTGTGGTATTGCGGCTTGTTGACTTCGAAACATCATGTATTGTATCGATAGTTTTGAATGGATGATTCTGTTTTAGGAGCTCCATAGATTTCCAGAGGATTGCGTAATCCACTTTCCAAAATCATCTGTAGAAATTTCGTGTTTTTATAAACTTCCTCAATTGTCGCAAATAAGGAAGCATTTTCGAAAGCATTTTGTTCGCGGCATTTAGATGGTCAGTCCAGCTTACTAACCTCGCAGCTCGGATGAACTCTTTTGCTATACATAACATATCAACGTATTGTACCCATAATTGTAACGTAGGACCTCGAATTTTGATTTAATTTAATTAATGAGTGAAGTGTTCCCTTAGGCCTCTTTCAGACGATACGGATTTTAGCCGGTCTGAGTCCGGTTTATTGGTTTTAACGTGGAGTCCAGTAGTGCATTAAACTAATTGTCACATGGTTTTAATGCACCACTCACGTTAAAACCAATAAAACCGGACCGGCGAAAATCCGTATCGTCTGAAAGAGGCCTTAGTGATTTTAAAACACCGACATTTTCGTCTACGTTTTCATACGATACTTGTCCAGTTAATACGTTTTCAACGTAATTCTTGAGAACAGTTTTTTTTGCCATAGGCTATTTTTGTTCCTTCCAACCATTATGTATCTAATTTAGATTATCTAATACTTCCAAGAAAATATAAAAGCATGTGGCAACCTCCAAGTCTAAATATAACTTTTGACGTATCTCTAGAGAATTTCCTGTTCTTTATTTTTTTTGTAACTACGCAAAAACTCATACGCCCCACGAAAAGCGAGATATTTGAGAAAATTAAATTTGTATTACCTTTGACCTTGAATAACTAAAGACGCAAGCGCGATATTGATGATGACTTTTAGACAGTGCTTCCAGAGTTACAATAAAGATGTAAACAAAATTTAGGCTTACTCGGATTTTTTTCGCAGATGCTGCTTTTTCCTACCTTACATAATTAGATCGTAAGTGCAACTAAATTTTTACAAAAAATCCAACCGATACAATTAAAATGACCACCGTATATCATTTTGAACATAACGAATTTAGATGGACTTCCGATTCGTCTTCGGTCGAGTGTGCACGTGTCGGGTATCGGCCATTTTGTTTCAGCTTCATATACATATATGGTAGTTTGGGGACACATGGGGCTTTCAGGGACTGTGTAGATTCTCCGAATAAGATTGATTCGGACGTCCAGCCGGGGGTTAGAGCCCCGTACAAGATTTAAATGTGTGTGAATGTCCAGCCGGTGGTGTTCGAACCTTAAAACAAGCCGTGCATGTACAAGTCGGGGCCCCAGGAGTACATACTCGACATACTGGAAGCCCCAAAAATAGTATCTCTATCCACCAAGGTGTAACCAATGTAGAAGGGTCGCTCTACCTCTTGCTAAGCCTGGATAGGGCTCTTTTCTGGCTGAATTTTCGAAAGAAAAAGGCCAACAGAGAGTTTACCACTACTACTATAACCAATTTAGATAGTGTGCTTTGTTGATAGTTCTCTACGAGGTTTTCTAAGATACTTTCATAATACCGCTTCATTATAATTACGCTGAGCTTCAAGAAAAATGAAATTGTTTAAATTCTTTCTTTCAAAGAACGGGCAAATGAGAAATGACGTTCAATGATTCAGTCCACATTAAAATTTAGAAAGGGTAAAATGACTTTAAACATTACTAAATTATTTGTTTATTTTCTTTTCTACTTTTTATATTGTATAGGATCATGAAAATAATTAACTAAATAAACACGAGCATAAACCTCTTTACCTAATAAGGTATGACTCATTTCATTTCTTGAATGGTTCAAGATGACGGTCACTCGCCATTTTGAAATGCTTAGTTGTCATTTTTGTAAGACTTGGCATTTTATTATTCATTTAATCCAGAATTAATCTATATCTATATCTAGATATATGATAGAGGGCTCTCACAACTATGAATGTTTGCAATATTGAAATGGTTAATTTAAATGACTCCAGATTTGGAGAGTGCTTTAATACAAGGCGCCAACTACTTGATTTTAAAATCGCTATAATAAAATTGTCCCGGCCATTATTTAGAAACATTTTTTAAACATAGTGAACGTCTGATTCATCCAAAACGCAAGCAGGCAAGGGAACGCATAACGTTTGCTTAGGCATCAGTGAGAATCTCTTCAAACTAGCTCCCAGGGATTATATTATGTCTAAATAGGTGTTTGGAATGCAGTCGATTTCAGGGGCGAATTAGCAATACAGGGGCCCACGACTCATTCAAGGGAACACGATTTAAGAACTTAGCGTACCAATTTTTCAAGAAAAAATTAGTCTCTTTTTAAATAAGATAAAAAACTAGTAAAATATATATTTTTTGAAATTAAAGAAATAAGAAATGTATAGAAAAAAATTGGTATAAGTATCCATAAAAGACTTCCCAAAAATTTAAGCTTTCATATGCCTAAGGTGTCTAATGGGTAAATTCTTTCTTTATCAGGTGTGTTTGTCTTTCTCTGTTTTCAAGTTGGAGGGCGCGGCGATGGAAAAATTCTGGATTATCATATATTTTTTTAGTTTTTCATTTCATCATTGCAAGTTTTGCTTTAATTTCTTATTATCGAATTCAATCCTATTAAAGTTATTTTGGTTAATAATTTTATGGATATGAAAAATTCTACTAAATTATGTTTATACAGGGTGTCCGGAAATACCGTTCGAATCATTTCAGGGTTGATTCTACATAAGAAAACATGAAGATTTTTTCATATGAACCTGGGTCCGGAAATGTATAGTTTTCAAGATAGAGGGTGTCAAACTTTAAAAAAAAAATCGTTTTTTTAATAATATCTTAAAAAATATCCTTTTACCGATTTTGCTGAAATTTGGTAGTATTGTCTGTAATAATAAGGGGCTCATCTAGCCTTAATTAGATTTAAAATATGAATTCTGGTGGCGTCACGGGGGGCTTCATACCGGATATTAATGAAAAAATATGTGTGCTACTGACTTTTTTTACACATTTTAAATTTTTATCGTATTAATCAACTAAAAATACAACATTTTTGTTTTTTAAATTGTTTTCCTATCTTGCTTCGTTATCGAGAAAAACACGTAAAAACCAGTTTATTACATTTCTTTAGGGCAACAAATTTTACATCACTGGGTAACTATTGTTATTTTTTTTGAAATCCATGGCTTATTCTATTTATACAAATTGTCCTAATAAATTAATGCAACCGTTAATTTTTCTCTTTTTTTTTGTTTCATTTTTGTTTTTGAAGGCGCAGCAAGTTATGTCTAAATCAATCATCAAGGGAGGCTTTGATTGACAAAAACCTAAGGTTGACAGTACAGTTGGCATGACAACTAAAAGTACTATCAAAAATTGTTGTACTAAATAAGAGATAAGAGTTCTAGTCTACCTATTTGAGTATTAAAAATGCCAGAATATTCGTTTGAATAGAAAGGACCGACATGCATGTTGTGTACGGTAGAGCTAACGGTTCTGCTCAAAAAGCGCGCTGATTATATCAAGAGTTTTTTCCAACTCGCCGACTTCCTTCTGATAAGATATTTAGTATTATGCATCAACGGCTGAGAGAAATTGGTACTTTCACGCCAAAGAAGAGTGATGGTGGAAGAAATCGTAACACACGGACTCTAGAAGCAGAAGAAATGGTTCTTCGAACAGTTGAAGTAAATTCCTATAGCAGCACCAGAAGAATTTCTTTACAAGAAAATATTCCTTAGAGTACTGTATGGGAAATTTTGCACGAAAACTCCTATATCCCTATCAATTACAAATAGTTCAAGCGTTGAAACCTCAAGACTGAACCTAGAGTACAATTGTGCCGTTGGATGCAGACAAGACATCATCAGGACCGTTCCTTATTCGATAAAGTGTTATTCACAAACGAAGCTGGATTTACGCGGGAAGGCGTTGTTAATTTTCATAATAACCATATGAGGGCTGAAAATCCCGATCAGATTTTTCAAAGTCGATTTCAAGATATTTTCCATTAACTTTTGGGCATGTATTTTGGGAGATAGACTAATAGGACCGTATGTTTTACCTCAGCGTTTAGACGAGCCGGCATATTTTAATTTTTTAATAAATACTTTACGAGTTTTGCTGGAAGACGTACCCTTCGGATTAAGAAAGGAAGTATTTTTCATGCATGATGGTGCCTCAGCCGATTTCAGTGCGTTAGTTCGTGACCACTTAAATGCAACTTATCCAAACCGATCGATCGGGCGGGGTGGTCCCATCGCGTGGCCAGCCCGTTCGCCAGATTTGAACCCGCTGGGCTATTTTCTTTCGGGCTATTTAAAGCAATTAGTTTATTCGGTTGCTGTTCATAACGTACAGCAACTAGAACAGAGGGTGATGGATTGTTGCCAAGAAATATGCAATAAACAAGGAGTTTTTCAGAGAGTGAGATGGTCAATGAGGCGTCGTTTAGGGAACTGCATTGAGATGAAATGAAGATACTTCCAGTGGCGGATTTGGAGGTGGGGCGAAGGGGGTTTCGTCTCCCTGAACTAAAATGTTTAATATAATAATTGCGTTGCTTGATTTTGTTATTCTTTTTCTTAGTGCGTTTTGTCCCTTTATTCTAAATCGCCCTCCTCCTCAGATAAATACTGGATCCGCCCCTGGATACTTCGAACATTTATTGTAACCTTTTTCATTTTTGTTAAAATGTTTTTCTGTTCTGTTATTTTTGTTATCTAATATTAAAAAATATTTAACCTAGTGACGCTATATCCCTTCTCTGATGTTTTTATTTAAATAAATTTAATAATTTGGATCTACTTGGGTCTGAATTGGCCTTTCATCATTATAGGATATTTAAAATAGTAATAAAAAACGATTTTTAAAGAAAAATTGACACCCTGTATCTTGCAAACTGCATTTCCGAACCCAGGTGCATAAAAATTTTTTTCATGTTTTCTCATGTAGAATCACCGCTGAGATTATTCGAGCGGTATTTCCGGATGCAGGATAGGACTTTTGGTTGCCATGTCAACTGGAGTGTCAACCTCAGGCTTTTGTCAAAAAGCCTCCCTTGATGATTTATTTAGATACAACTTGCTGCGCTTTCCAGAGAAAAATAAATCTTTATTACCCACCAGCTTCTGATGTAACATTTGTTGCCCTAAAGAAATAATGTAATAAACTGGTTTTTATTTTATTTCTGGAAAAACAAACAAGATACGAAAACAATTCAAGAAACAAAAATGTTTTATTATTAGTTGCTTAATAGGAAAAAAATTTTAATGTTTAAAAAAGTCAGTAGCGCATATTCTTTTGTCAATCATAATCGGACGCCACTGGACTTTATATTTCTAATCTAATTAAGGCTAAATGAGCCCCTGATTGTTAAAGATAACACTACCAAATTTCAACAAAATCGTTAAAAGCGTAATTGAGATATTAGTAAAAAAATCGTTTTTTTTTTAAAGTTTGGAGATGTAATAACCTTGTTTTTATTTTTTTTCTCGAAAAGGAAGCAAGATACGAAAACAATTCAAGAAGCAAAAATGTTGTATTTTTAGTTGCTTAATACGAAAACGAAAAAAATATAAAATGTTTAAAAAGTCAGTGGCGCACATTTTTTTCCGTCAATCATATTCAGTATGAAGCCCTCCGGGATGCCACTGAAGTTTATATTTTTAATCTAATTAAAGCTAAATGAGCCACTTATTACTGCAGATAACACTACCAAATTTCAACAAAATCAGTAAAAGGATATTTGGGATATTAAAAAAACCCGATTTTTTTTAGAGTTTGACACCCTGTATCTTGAAAACTATATATTTCCGGACCCAGGTTCCTATGAAAAAAATTTAATGTTTTCTTATGTTGAATCACTCCTGAAATTATTCGAACGGTATTTCCGGAACACCCAGCCGGTGCCGGCAATTAAATAAACCCGATTGTCAAAAGCGGCTTTGCTGCGTTATTAATATTAGTGATACAAATAAATTATTACCTCTGAAATATCCGGATCCATTTTCATTTTCTGGTCGAGGGATCCATCGGTTCTCGCTCTTCCGACCCATATAAAAAAATAAATCCAAATAACGAAAAATAAACGTGAACTTAACAGATCCACACGAAAGTGTTTCATCGTTGGCCGTAAGTTTTCACTGCTCGCGATATTTTCGGAAAACTGACCAAAAAAATCGGACGACCGTCGTCTTCTTTAAAACTGAAGTTTACTACGCGGAAAAAGCGATGCCGTACTGACCGAGCGACGCGACGTCTGGGTTTCCCCACCGAATTTTCAATTCCGCGCTCCGATATCAAAAGGGCGTGCGCCGCATAGCAGGAGGACCATCGCCTGTATGCTCATATTGCGTAACGATATTACACTGAGTGTGCGTTGGAAAGAGTTCTGTTTCTTTTTGATTCCTTCAAATACATCTACGTGACTGGTTAGTTATATTCTCTTCAAATATTTTTCAGACACGTTGGATTGTGAACTTGAGAAAAATCCAGAGGAAACTTTAAACCCTAATTCATATTGATGCTAATCGTTAAGAGCCAATGCGCTTTTTGTGTTTATACTTAATACTAATTTAGCTTTGGAATGAATGAAGTCGTAAATTCTTCTTAATAAGCTTATGTATGGTTACAAAAACGAAAAATTTAATTTATAAATTAAAGCAGAGTTAGCATATTCAAATGCAGCCACCACAGTAAAATTATGAAATTTATGAGAATTGCTGCATAATAAAAAACAGTCTTTCTCATAGTTATTGCAATTACGTTTATAGCGCTCTAGAAATTTGTCTACATTCTTTAATTACTGAATTAAATAAAATTTTTGTAGAGGGTTTTCATCTGTATTTTGACATCCACCTATTATAGAAATTGAAACCTATCAAAAAGATCGCAAAACAAGAACTAAGTCCAACATAATTTCCTTTAAATGGGACACCCGGTATATTTCCACCATAATAAAAGGTATGTTAGTTTGCTGATTTAAAAAGTATCTTTTTATAGTTTGTTATTAATTGGTTCAACCTCTTTTGAGATATTTAAGTTTAAAATATAATAATTCAATCGAAATGTAATCTAGCCTGCTATGAAAAACAAAATGTTATGTGTTAAAGTTTGGTAGATATATATGGCGTAGACGGGGGGAGCCATGCCCCCCTCTGGGAATTTAACCAACTCATTTTGCAACATACCATCCAACATGTCCGGAATACTTGGAATTTTAAAACATTCTAAAGGCCGTTTTACATGCTGCAAGAGTTTGTGCAAGACCATGCAAGACGCAAGAGATATTGCCCGAACGCATGCGCAGTTGAGACCCAGCTGATCGCAAGTCTCTTGCACTTGCAACTTATCGCTTCTGCTCGATATATCTGCAAGTGCAAGTGCAAGTCTGGTGGAAATACTAGTAATATCAGTCTCGCCAAGACCCGATAAAGTCACTAGATACGCTTGACAGTTGATGGATGCTTGTTTATTTCATATTTGGTTGTTACTTTTTATGTATAAATAAAATGAATCAAATTTCGAAAAATAAAGTCATAAAAAGAAAAAAAATTGCTGCCACAATATGTTTTAGATTTGATTTCAAAGGTTGGTAGCAAGTCGCAATTGCAAGAGAATTGCGACATGTAAATCCAAAGTGCAAGAAACGTTGCAACTATCGTCTTGCTCTTGCAACGTCTTGCTGCAAGAGAATTATGGGTTGTCTTGCAGCATGTAAAACGGCCGTAACGACAGATTGTAAGCACCTTAATTCGCCATTTTGTCCTCATTTCACCTGCGACACTGTATCTCTTACGGTTTTCGAGATTCCCCTACATAAAGTGACATAGACACGAATTCGACCCACCCTGTATTAACAGCAACAGTAAGGGTCATTCATATGCAAATTTTCGATTAAAAATGTACAGTAAATTGTTAACATCTTTTTTACAATGAAGTGTTGTTGCATATTTTGCTTTAACGAATAGAAAAACAACCTGCACTTGATCTGTTGTATTATTGTCGGCAGTTTCCAATGTTCTAGTCAAAAAATACATAAAAAAAACTTCATAGTTCAAATACGAAATTCTACAATGTTAAAACTAAGTTTGATAAATTATATCAAGAATCAACGGGAAATATGCTTGCCACCCGAGTCCCCGCCGCGAAATTAATTTTAAATCTGCTAATTGGAACGATATTCGTGTGAACTAGGCTTAATGCGGATAACAGTTTTGAATAGTCTTGACTAATCACACTAGAGGACGCAAATTGGTTGCGATTCCTCTCGTCTTGTTAAATATTTTTTTTCGTACTATATAG
>MU181919.1:290527-314375 GCA_016904865.1 Pissodes strobi
ATTTCTTGTTAAAAAATATGAAAAAAAGTTTCTATAAACATGGGTCCGGAAATGCAGACTTTTCAAGATACAGAATGTTAAATAAAAAAAAATTATTAATGTCTTACCCGATTTTGTTGAAATTTGGCAATTTTTGCTGAGAAACAAATAATAATTTCTGCATGGTGGTTTGCCATTTGCGCGTCAGCTCTTTTAGAAAATAATTATACACGTAATAGGTGAATGGATTTAAGATATTAATAAAAGACTAATTTAAAAAAAAAGTTTGAAAATGTAATAAACTGGTCTTTATTTTTTTTTCTTGAAACCGAAGACAATTCAAGAAGCAAAAATGTTGTATTTTTGGTTGCTTAAAATGGAAAAAATATAAAATGTTTAAAAAAGTCAGTGGGGCACACTTTTTTATCAATAATATTCGGTATGATGCCTCCCGAGACACCACTGGACTTCATATTTTACTTTATTAAGGCTAAATGAGCCCTATATTATTACAAACAAGACTACTAAATTTCAACAGATCCATCAAATGGATATTTAAGATATTAATAAAAAAACGATTTCAAAAAAAGTTTGTAAATGTAATAAACTGGTTTTAATTTTTTTTTCTCGAAAACGAAGCCAGATACGACAACAATTCAAGAAACCAAACTGTTGTATTTTTAGTTGCTTAACACGAAAAAAATATAAAATGTTTAAAAAGTCAGTGGCGCTTTTCTTTTTGTCAATAATATTTTGTATGACTCCCCCCGAGACACCACTGGACTTATATTTTTAATCTAATTTAGGCTAAATAAGCCCCTTATTACTACAGATAGCACTACAAAATATTAACAAAATAAGTAAAAGGATATTTAAGATATTAATAAAACACCGGTTTTTTAAAAGTTTGACACCCTGTATCTTGAAATCTCTACATTTTCGAGCCCATGTTTATAGAAACTTTTTTTCATATTTTTTAACAAGGAATCACTCTCTAAAATATCTCCGTCTATTTCTCGAACACCCTGTATATATCATAATCTTAAACTATTTTTAAAAAATCATTCTTGTATAATGGAAATTGCCCTAAACCATTGAAACTTATGTACCGTGTTGAAAGTTACAATGTTTTCAACACAGAATCAAGTGAAAACAAGAGACTCAGTGAGGATTCCTCGTGACGTTAGGACGATATAATCGCTCATCAGGGATGCTTATGATTTTATAACAAATTATTACTCATTTCATATATTTTTTAATATTACAACAACGTATGATACACAATACACATTCGAAAAGCGTTTCATTTTGGTTCATGTTTACTGTAAAGACTAAACCAATAATATCAGAAGCGTTCGCTTATACCTAGGTCTTTAACGCACATTTAGTTAATGAAATAATAATACAACACTTTTAACTTTAAAGAAAATTCGAATACAATAATTATAATTCCTCGCGATGATGTTAGGATGATAAAACCGCTCATCAGGGAGGCCTGTCATTATTAAAAAAATATATTACGCAGTCTATATATTTTTTAATACTATAAAGGCGTATGATACACGTTCGAAAAATATTTCAATTGGTCTTTTTGTACCGTAAATTCTTATCTATTAAAATAAGCTACGTTCGTTTTTATACGTCATCAATGCACGTTTCGTTAATGAACATACTATATAACTTTAAAGAAAATTCAGAACCAATTCGTATTTCTCATGATCTTAGGTGATGTAATCGCCCATCAGGGGTACTCGTCATTATATAAAAAATCATTACGCCTTCTATATATTTTTTAATATTACAACAGCGTATAAATGTTCGAAGTGTTTTATTTCGGTTAAGTTGCAACGTAAATATTTAACTATTAGAATTTGTAGCCTTCTTTTCTTAACACGTCTTCAATGCACGTTTATCTAAAGAAATCATAATGCTACATCTTTAACTTTATAGACAATTCAGAATCACTTAGGATTCCTCGCGACTTTAAACTGTTATAATCGCTCATAAGAAATAAAGAATTATTACGCATACCATATATTTTTGAATAAGTACTGCAATACGTAAATACTTAGCTAATAAAATTAGTAGCATACTTTTATTATACGTCTTCAGTGCACATTTATTTAATGAATTCGTAATGCCACACCTTTAACACATTCTCTGCTGACTGATTACAGGGACCACTAGGCTAACAGGTTTTGTTATGAAATATTAATTAGTAAGAGGATTAGTAATACGCAGAAATTATTTATTTATAAAAAAAACACATACAATACAGAAGGCGCACGTGACATGACGTCTATAGACCCCATCAGCCTCCCAAAAGAAGATTTGTAGTTAAAGGCTGATTACATCGAAAGACGACATGCTAATTAACACCGTAAATATATTGTTACTTACATATAGTATTCCTAAAAATTTACAATTTTTTATACAATTTAGAAAAGCAAGGTTCAATACAAAGAGCAGGTTTACAGGACAGTTAGGACAATGAAGGACAGGCTCTTGTCGTACTTTATTCTTATGGCAATAAGTGCATCTTCGATGCACATGTTTTTTATTTGCGCCCGTAGAAGAATTTTTTCTGTTAGGATGAGGGCGTGATTTTTTAACTAGGATTAGGTCCTCCTTCCAAGATTTGAATCTTAAGGTCATATAAGCAAATCCTCGGTTGTTCGATCATTTTGTACAATACAAATGCATTCATGAAAAGCATAAAACTAATATGTATTCCGATTTGTTTGTACCTCCATACAGTTTTTCTGTCGCAGGGGTAATATGATATAATTTGATTCTTCCTATCTACTCCTCCTAAATAATTATTGTACTGGAAAATCGGTTTTGCCTTTTCTTCCTGCCCTTTGTTGCAATATTTCTTCAAATTATTACCAAACTCCGTAGATATGTACAACACATCTCTATTGTCCTTCCATTTAGCGACCATCGCTCCCTTGGAATATCGCACAATAGTTTCACCTTTCTTTAACTTCGCAATTTTCATATCAACTAGATTTCGTTCCCTATCAACCCTGACAGCTCCAGTGCAATAGGTATTACTGGCCAGTAATTTACACACAAGGTTGCAACTATAGTTATCTAAATATACTGAATGCCCAGTGTTCAACTTTTCTTCTGCTAAATGTAACACTGCATTGGCAGCATGCTCTTTGCCACCATAACCGTCTTAGATTCCAGTGTACACCTACAGCAAATTTCAAAACTGTTGCGTCTGGTTCCTGGTTCTGTAAGCAAACACAATTTTATGCCATATCTATGCCTTTTATTTTTGATGTATTGCCTAAACACTAAGCTATCACTAATAGCGGTTTGTTTTGAAATTTTCTACCCAGCGACGCGACCTTGGTCGAATGTGATAATTAAATTTTGTATACATTATTTATTTGATTTGGCAGAGACTGAAATTTATTATTGGGAGTATTATCAAGCCTAGATGAAATATTTTACCTTGTTTTCTTAAAAGGACTGTATCAAGTGAGGGCGAGAATTACCTTCACGCATGGCCCTCCACTCGCTTCGCTCTCTCCGGGACGCAGCCAAACAAAACTAACCGAAACTAACCAAATGTTAAAAAAAGAAACCAACATAACCTTAGGGGACCGCAAAGACATGGGTAAGTCTGCCGATTCGGCCTGCGTTACATCGCGTCGTGTGTAATCAGGTAATCGAGTAGAAAAGTCCAAAACGGATCGCGCCTGAAGACGCTAGTTCTACAACGCCATAAATCCATGGACTCATCTAGCGAGACTTTTTTGTCTAGATGATAAATTTTCACTTCCTTTCAAGTCTTACTGCCGACTGGATGATAGCACGATTGCAATACTGCACGTTAAACAACTCACATACCTGTTGTTGAGTCCTAGTCTTTTCACCATAACCAATAAAACTTTAAATTTCTATTGTGTTTCTCATTTGATTTTAAATAATACTTTGATGTTATTTACACTAATTGAGAATTATCCACCAAACAACTTTTGTCATTGACACTGACAAACAGCGGTAGATTTAATTCTAGTACCTGTTAAAATTCTAGGAAAATTTCATAATTTCGAGATCAGTGTAGTTTAAGTATAGGTTAAAAATTAGGATATTCCATTTAAAAAAAATAATGACGTCATAGCTCTTACATGAGTCACTGTATATAATTTTTAGTGTTGACCCGTTGTTGAATTTATGTCGAATTTATGCAAAGCATTGCTCGCTGTATATTCTTTAGTATGATATACATTCAAAAAGTGTTTCATTTTGGTCCATTTGTACCATAAACACTGAAGTATTGAAATGATTAGCCTTAATTTCTTCGACGTCTTTAATACACGTTTATTTAATGAAATTATAATGCCGCACCAGAATTAATAAGGATTCCTCGTGATGTTAGGATTATCGACAATACCCACTAGGCTAAAACTAGACTAGAGCCTAGGAACACCCGGGCAGCGTAAAGACAGACCATACCAGGATACAACGCACTGCCTTGCGAAGTAGCGTCTGAACGTGGTATGGATTGTCTGCAAATAACGGCTGCCTGTGACTAGACAAAACATACCGCGATACGCCCGCGTACGCCTTGTCAAGACAGGCGGATCGCGGTAAAAAATCTTTCTAGGGCTATGCATTTTGTTTTATTTTACGCCATTTGCAATTTGGCAGTGTGGCCGCGTGGTTCATAATGAGTACAATAGAATCCATGTTAGGCGGTCTTCCGTGCTAACATGATAGTAAAATAGACTAACCCAAACTAACCCAAACTAACCCAAACTAACCCAAACTAGCCCAAATGCTAAATCGCATGGAGACAACCATTAGATCTTTATTTTACTCATATTTCAGTTATTTGATTTAAATAATACTGTAATAATAAATACTTAATATGTTTTTGTAAGGTTGTTTATCATTGGAGTCCGATTACTTTTAGTTTTTAGGCCGCAACGACTTTATAAAGAGGCCGATGTTTTATCGCGGTATGTTTTGTCCACTCGCAACGCGCCATTATTAACAGACAATCCATACCACGTTCAGACGCTACTTCGCAAGGCAGTGCGTTGTATCCTGGTATGGTCTGTCTTTACGCACCCGGGCAGTGGGGGCGCCGCGCGCCGCGGGCCCGGCAGCAATCTGGCGCGACTACGCCCGATACCCAAAAATATCCGAATATCCAAAGGACCCCGCAGGGAGCTTATGGAAAAGTGGTTCCGGTAAAATTGGCTGAAATTTTGATATGATTTTGTTTTCGAGTTCCCGATCAAAAGTTATCATTGCACCAACGAAATCGTTCGACCGGTTTTCGAGATATTGGCTGCCAAATCCCATTTTGGGGTATGCGGTAAAATAATAAGGCTTAGTACTTAGAGGATACTACAAATTGTAAATGCAGTTTTGTTGTCACTTATATGTTACGAAATTACCATAATTATGCTTAAAATATTGAACACATATACTAGGAACATCAAAAAAGCCCTTCACATTGTACAGGGTATGACAAAAATTAAGCAAAATACTAATAGCTATCTTTTCCGTCAAATAATTATTATTAATAGTACCGGTACAAATGATATTAACTGGAATATATATCTAAAAATATATACCAAGTAAGTCAAAAAACGTACAGGGTACGTCAAAAAAGTTGCAACAACGCTACCAATAGAAAATATACCTATTTCCTCACAACGAATTTTTCATTAATACTATACTTCACGAAAATAAATTAAACATCAAAATGCCAAATACGTACCAGGGAAAACAAAAAAAATAATGTTAATATACAAGGTGAAAGTAAACGTAACGCTTTTCTGTTACACCGCCTTTAGCGCGCTATAGCAGTATATCGATCAGTATTATTCTTCTCAACTTAATAAGCAAATATTTCTTGGAAATATTTACGGCATTCTGTTAAAAAAAATATTTGGTTATAAATACGGTAAATTTTAAAACAATTCCTACCGTTATAGAATAAATTGAATATTGGGATTATGTCTTCTGTTACCAGCATCCAAAACCGTTTCTAATAAGGTTGTAGCTGGATATTTTACAGTGGTTTCGTATCGCGAGTAACCCACATATCACAAAACTGACGCAACATGGGCAGTATGGGCACACGTTCCTAGTGTCCTTGCACCATATTTACAAGTACAGTAGTGCCTCGAATTGTATCTTCTTGGTATTCAATGAACAATTATTGATGTTTAATCGCATTGCGGTGGTGCTAGTAAATGCGATTTAATGTTACGAAATGATAATGTATACTTAATTTTCACGTCAAAAAATGCGCAAATAAAAATATTTATTTTACTCAGACCGTTGTTGCCAGGCCTGCAATATGTAAACAGACCCTATGCCATTAAAGGCCCTCAACTTGCTTGTTTATTGAAAGAGCTCAGAAAAGCTGAAAATAGTGTTTCTAATGAAGAATTCCAGTACATGTTTGCAATAACCAAAGAGCAGTGTGTAGATTTGTTTCAATATTGCGATCATATACTTATACCTAGAGATAACCTTACTATTAACAGAAACAATTTCATGACCAAGTTAAAGCAAGGACTTTCTGATGAATTTATTAAAATTATTTTTAATTGTCTTAACTATGTTGGGGTTTGGAACTTTCGGCAACATGCACTAAAACTTAGCTTTATCCACAATACCGAAATTTTTGCACTCGACGCGCGTTTTGCTAACCATGTTAGCATCATCAGGAGATGATTAAAAGTTTTAATCATCTCCTGATGATGCTAACATGGTTAGCAAAACGCGCGTCGAGTGCAAAACTTCTGTTTCGGTATTGTGGATAAAGCTCAGTTTTAGTTAGTTTAATTACCTTACGCGACAAACTGTTAGTTGGAATATAAGCAATATTACTAAGATTTGTACCTCAAAATATAGGCCTAAACGCAATTACGAGGCAGCAGTATATGAGCTATATAATCCAATCGAAAGAAAAGCTATCGCTTATATAGATGGTTCTTATTATGCTATTCCAAAAAGTAGCAACTTTTAAGTCTACGGCAGTCATTCTGAACCCATAAAGGGTACTACTTGTTAAAACCAGCCTTAATTGTTGCCCCAAATGGCTATATTTTAGCTATCCAAGGGCCATACTTTTCAGATTCCCCCAACAATGATGCTTCAATGCTCAGGAATGAATATCAGAGGGATATTCAGAGAATTTGGAACTGGTTTCAACAAAACGACAGTTTTGTTGTCGATCAAGGTTACCGCGATGCCATACCATTTTTACAAGAATTGGGTATTGAGTGTAGAATGTAGAATGCCTTTCCAACTAAGACCCGGAGAGCAACAACTGCTACAGAGGAAGCGAATGCTTCTCGTTTAGTAACTAAAACTCGATGGATTGTGGAAGCTAATAATGGACACATTCAAACAATTTTTAAGTTTTTTTTCAGAAACGATACCAATATCCCATATTACCACAGGAACTGTGGTGCTAGTATCAACAAATATCGTGAACCTATAGTTATGCAAGGAGCCACAGTACAATTAGCTCGTGACGTCGTAAGGTCAAGAGAAATAAACAACCTCCAAATAAATGTCGAACAAGAAATAAATATAGAAATGCCAGATGGAGACGTTTAGATCAAAATCACGTCCCTGCGTTTCCCCGTCTTCATATGGTTAATCTAAGGGACATTACTATAGGCATATATCAGCTTATTCTTACTCCTTTCTATATTTAAGATACAACTCAGAGGATACCGGATAACGAACTTTAAATAGATACGCTAATGGATAATCAAAACATAATTAAGTTGCGCATTTACTCGCTTCATCGCAATGCGATTAAACATCATTTACTCATTGAATACCAAGAAGATGCAATTCGAGAATACTACTGTACTTGTAAATCTGGTGTAAGGAAACTAGGAACGTGTACCCATGTAGCGTCAGTTTTGTGGTATCTGGGTTACTCGCGATACGAAGCCACTGTAAAATATCCAGCTACAACCTTATTAGAAACGGTTTTGGATGCTGATAACAGAAGACATAATCCCAATATTCAAATTATTCTGTAACGGTAAGAATTGTTTTAAAATAAAACTACTCTGGTTATTCTTTTTCTATTTACCATATAGCCGTTTTTATAATCAAATATTTTTTTTACAGAGAAGAATAATACTGATCGACATACTGCTATAGCGCGCTAAAGGCGGTCTAAGAGAAAAGTGTTACTTTTCCTTTCACCTTGTATATTAACAATATTTTTTTGCTTTCCGTGGTACGTATTTGACATTTTCTTTTTTAATTTATTTTCCTGAAATATAGTATTAGTAAAAAATTCGTAGAGAAGAAAAAGGTATATTTTCTAGTGGTAGCGTTGTTACAACTTTTTTTGACGCACCCTGTACGTTAAAAATTACTTTTTTGACTTACCTGGTATATATACGACATTATTAGATATATTCTAGTTAATCTCATTTGTACCGGTACTATTAATAATAATTATTTGACGGAAAAGATAGCTATTAGATTTTGCTTAATTTTTGTCACACCCTGTACACACCCTGAATGGCTTTTTTGATGTTCCTAGTATATGTGTACAGGGTGTTCGGTTATAAATGTAACCCCCCTTTAACTTTTTTATTTACCCTCGTATAAAAAAATGTTAAGTACAAAAGTTGTAAGGATCTTCATATAGTTTTCTGCGGTGTTACTAGAAGAACAATTAAACATCGAAATTCTACTGTGCAAATTAAATTAATGTTTTTTTAAATGGGACACCCTGTATATTCTTCCGGATATCGGTAGAGCTCTTTACGACGAGTTCAGTAATATAAGGTTTGTTGGGTCTAGCTATAATGGTTACCAAGTAAATTGCAAGAATGTCGGGTATCTGATAATTACTGAACCCCTCTTCTAAATTCTTTATTTGGTGAGCTAGAAAAAAATGTTGTATACAAAAGTTGTAGGTTCCTTCAGAAACTTTTCTGCGGTGTTACTAGAAAAACAATTGAACATCAGAAAAGCTTCTGAAGGAAGAATTTTTTTCTAGCTCATCAAATAAATAATTTAGGAGAGGGGTTCAGTAATAATCAGATACCCGACATTCTTGCAATTTACGTGGTAACTATTATAGCTAGACCCAACAAACCTTATATTACTGAACTCGTCTTAAAGAGCTCTACCGATATCTGGAAGAATATACAGGGTGTCCCATTTAAGAAAACATTAACTTAATCTGTACAGTAGAATTTCGATGTTCAATTGTTTTTCTAGTAACACCGCAGAAAACTGTATGAAAATCCTTACAATATTTGTATTTAACATTTTTTTTATACGAGGGCAAATAAAAAAGTTAAAAGGGAGTTACATTTATAACCGGACACCCTGTACAATGTTTTAAGCATAATTATGGTCATTTCGTAACATATAAGTGACAACAAAACTGCATTTACAATTTGTGGTATCCTCTCAATAGTATGCCTTATTATCTTACCGCATACCCCAAAATGGGATTTGGCAGCCAATATCTCGAAAACCGGTCGAGAGATTTCGTTGGTGCAATGATAATTTTTAATTGGGAACTCGAAAACTACATCATATCAAAATTTCAGCCAATTTGACCGGAACCACTTTTCCATAAGCTCTCTGCGGGGTCCTTTCTCGCCTTATTAAGGTGATAATATTTTGATCTTACTATATATAAAATATGTAAAAAAAATTAAGTTAAACGGTTTTATTGAAAATAATATAATAGATACTAAAAGCTAAAAAATAATTCGATAGGTCCTAGGTACTAGTCATCACACCACTCTCCTCATCAATCTAGGACATTGATCAAATTAAATCGTGGGGCGCGTGAAATTTCGATCAATAGTGAACAGCTCACATCGTTATAAATGATATTTACATATTTACTCAGGTTACGCTACGCCCCACGATTTAATTTTTTGTCTGATCAATGCCCTAGATTGATGAGGAGAGTGGTGTGATGACTAGTACCTACTACTAGGACCTAACGAATTATTTTTTAGCTTTCATTATTATATTATTTTCAATAAAACCGTTTAACTAATTTTTTTTTACTTGTTTTATTTTCAAGTTTTTAGTTTTTATTTCATTACTTAATATTTCCCGTTATAGTTAGTTCATTTAGTGCCTCATTATTACAAGGTTTCTGTCCTGCCAATTTGTTGCAATCTAACTCCTCAATACATAATCCTCCCAAAGACTTTACTCGACTCAGAGCCACGTATGCTTGCATTTTGTGGACAGTGGAAGCCTAGATTTCAACTTTAACTGTATAAACACTATGATCCGCCATGCAATGTGTTCATACTTATAAAGCCCTTTCATTTGATACCCATTACCCATATTGAAACAAATATGAAATTAAAAAAATTGAAGCAAATATGAAATCTGGCATTTGGTGCCGGCGATCATCTTAGATTTGAAATTTGTTATACCTAGTGTACAGTATTCTACTAGTCAAGCTCTTTCATTTGATATCCGTATTGAGGAGGTTGTGAAACAATATGTAATCCGCCATTTTGTAGCGGGACCATCTTAGATTTACAATAACACAGAATGTATTGCATTCTCATCAGAACTAAAGGTGTGTACCAAATATCAGATCAATCTGTCAACAGGAAGGGGGTAAAATTTCAACTACAAAATTTGATCCAAACAAGTAAATAAATAAATATCAAACAGGTCAAGCTAAATAAAGCCGTATAATAAAAGAGAAAATCTGGTGTTATTACCAATTATATACCAATTTCTATACTTTGTAATTTTTCGGAACTTTTTGAGATCATAATGTATGACAAAATTTTTAAGAATATCCGAAATATGCTTTCCACAGGTCAACAGGGTTTCATCGATCGTAAAACATATATTACCAATTTAATCTTTTGTCGCAGTATGTGTGTTATGTACTGAATTCACGCGGCCAGGTTGACGTAATATATACCGATTTCCAAAAAGCGTTTGCCCAAATCGATCATTTCATATTACTTAGCAAACTCGAGAACCATGGCATAACTCATAGACTTGCTGCCCTGATTAGATCATATCTGATAGGTTGTGTACAGTTTGTTGAATATGAAGGATTTCGATCACCATCATTTACTGCAAGCTCTGGAGTTCCTCAGGTCTAACCTGGGACCTCTCTTTTTTCTCATTTTCATTGACGATCTTATTAAGAGCAGCAACGTCATAAACCAGCATATACAGATGATCTGAAAATATTGCAGGGAATCGATTATATTGAAGACTGTGAAAAACTTCAGGTTGACTTGCTCACTATTAACACCTGGTTTGAGGCCAATAAACTGACTCTCAATGTTTCAAAGTGCAACCTGGTCAGTTTTAGCAGGAAGAATGACATGATAAAGCATGACTACTCATTGGATGGCACTGTGCTGAGGAGATCTGAGAGTGTTCGTGACCTTGCCATTGCTTTCGATGCCAGGTTCACTCTTAGTTCTCGCATACAACAATTAGTGACCTCTGCCTCCAGAACACTTGGTTTTATAAACAAGAAATTTACCAAATAATTTACTCTTAAGCGCTTGTATTATACGTTTGTTGTTCGATCTAAGCTTGACTACGCAGCGGTTGTTTGAAATCCAATTTATGATTGTCATATTAACAGCATTGAGTCCGTGCAGGCGCGGTTCCTAAAATATATAGCATTCAAGGATGCCGGCGTATATCCAGTTAGGCAGTTCGACCATAATCTCCTTCTGACACGGTTTAGTGAGCAAGCTCTCTCAACAAGAAGATTTGTTTAATTTGTTGGCTTGTTAATAAATGTTTTTGGTTGGTTTCTTATTTGGAATGCTGCGTGGTGGAGTGGACTTTGCTTTTGAGTTGTATTAACTCCCTATTACCACGTTTGGAGGTGAGACACAGCATTCTGAAGCAATGTGCAGTTTTCGCAATTCGTAACGTATTTAATCAGGTCTGTGACTTTTGTGATATTTATATCGATCCCCTAACAAAGATAGCCAACTCTGTTACAGATCTACACCTTCCCTTTTTTTTCTGTAATTTTTCTGTATTGTAGGAGTTAAGTACTAATATAATATTTGTTATTTCTCGTACATGCACGCTGGCACTGCCTAGTCTTTCCTTTGGATATACATATCTTCTTTTTAATTTTATTTTATTTTTATAATTACTTTCTTTGTATTTTGTAGTTATTACTGTTAAGTTATGATTTTTCTGCAAGTCGGTGTTTAACCTGTTGGAAATAAAGGCTTTATTATTATCATTATTATTATTATTATTATTAATATTAATATTATTATTATTAATATTATTATAACCTTTGTGTGCATATCGTCGATCTCCGCACGTAGAGGCGTAACTGACAAAAAAGCAATATTTCATTTACGCCGAATTTCTATGTAACTTTGTCTGCTCTTTTACGTCACGAAGCGGCGTAAGTGGTCTTCAACTCGTTAGCCGATAATCGTATTAATATCAAGTAGCGTAACTGCCAGAAATGTAAAAGGATTCCTCACATAGTGACGTATGTGACTTACGCCTCTACAATAAAACCAATTTTGTTCAAATTTCAATTTAAACTTACAGCTCGTACCGGATCTGACAATAATCTAAAACGTGTTAACTAAACATAAGCTATAAAAGTTTTTGTTTAGAGTTCACATGTCGACATAATTGGATTCAACTTATGGATATCTATCTATGTGATTTTCTATCTTAACTATATCTTGTTTTTCTCTTTCTAAACATTCAAGAGATCTCTTGATTCCACCTCTTTTTTCACCTTTTTTCAAGGCAGTACGAAGTGTTTAGGAAATACCTATTTACATATCAAGGGAGAAAAATACTGCTTTTCCTCCCGCGGATAGTTTGATGGTCGGCGCGAAGCGGAGGGCATTAAATATCCATGGGAGGAAAAGCACTTTACTCCTGAGGTATGTATATAGTTTTTTATTACGCATGCATCATAATCAACGATCATCTCACGCTGCAGCGTGCTTAAATAGTTATTTTCTTAACAAGTGCGCAAAGTGATACTTTTCTGCACGCGACTGATGTTGACCGAACGACGCCAAGCGGAGTTCGGTCAATCAGTCGAGTGCGGAGAAGCCACTTTGCGCAATGATGCGCCTACTTTTTTAAAGGTAGCTATAGAAACATTTGATCATGTCAAATGTGACAGATTAATATATTCGTCAATATATCCCTTAAGTTTAATATTTAAAACCTTTTTGAGATTATGATGCACGATTAAAATGCGTAATAAAAAATAGCGTATGATATACGTGTATAAAATGCCTTTAAAGCCCTTGCGACTTACAAAACACTCCGCTGCGCGTCGTGTTTTGAAATATGTCGCGCGTGCTTTAAAGGCCCTCTTATACATTTATATAATATACTATTTTCTACTACCTCAGACGTCGTTATTTTTTACAATAACCATGTTAAAAAAATCTTGCTTATGTAAAAGTCTTAAGAAGCTTAGAGGGAGGAAAATTGTTGTTCTCAGGGAGGAGAATAATTTTCCTCCCCGGGAGGAAAAGAATAATTTTCCTCCCTCGTTTCGGTGTCGAAAATGACGTTTTTCTACTACTGTATATATAAATGAACTTTCGGGCACTCGCAACACCAAACATAACGAAAGTAAATCTTACACATACCTGAATATTATACGTCGCCAGCTACGAAAGCATAAGCATAAGCATATTTATTATTTCAAAATTTACACATTAATGAATCACTAATCCTAGGTTAAGTATGCCAGAGTAGCTACTAACTAAACAATTTAAACTGTTGTTTCGCCTGGCGCTGTTGCTGCAGCACCGTGGCCAACAGTTTGGCACCCGTAGGGGGTTGATCTTATTACCTACTTAAATCTAGGGTTCGTGGTACTGCTGTCTGTTCGAACATTACTTGGGTAGCCCCGTCAATGTCGTTACCACTTGAGAATTAGCGAAAGCTAGGATAGAAGTTGTGTTGCATTATTTAGTTATTTATGTTAGTACCCGGTGGAAATGCAGGGAAAAAAATAAAGAAAAACCCTGCTTAAATGCTCTATAAGAGCAGGAGTTCATAAGTTAAAATGACAACACACTGTACAACAATAATTAGAGCTAACATATACTATTTACAAGAGAAGACTTAATGAATTAAGTCTATTCCAGTGTGGATGCAATGATATCAAGGCTCACAGTTCGAGCCCCCGCGGTATCGACTGCGGAGACATGGATCCTTCGGTAGGTAGAAATCAAGTGAGCTAAATGTGGCAGTATTTGCGCATTTATAGGTCGGGAAAGTCGTTAAGCAAGCCACGCCCCCATGTTCGGACACGGCTAGCTGGCTGGCTAGCTTACCCGCGGTTTCCCGCTGGTCGGCTTCTGCGCTCCAATTATTACGAACTTTTTAAAATTATGCGATTTTACTTTTAGAAGTTGTTGGAAGGGTCATTTTAGGGTGGTTTATTGTAGTGACTCTATTCCTGAGGGGAATAGAGTCATGGCGGCATAAGTTGCTTGTAGAACAGCGTGATTTCCCGATATATGGTGCCGTGCGGCGTGCGGCGTTCGTGGTTGTATCGAACATCGGCGATGTGTGCTGTCAGAGTCGATCCCCGGATCTGCCTTTCGAAAAACCTACATGCATGGTTGTCGATGTATTCATCGACTGTTTCGATTCTAGCCCATGCATGCAGGTCTTCCGTTCTGGCTCGATCCCCTAGGGTAAGAGAAAAAGCTGCCCTTAGGTAGCTGTTTTGGAGAACCTGCAGCTTCTTTTTGTGACACTTTGCCGCCGAACACCACACTGGGGCACCATACATCAGGGCTGGTCTTATGACTGAGCGATATAATACAAGTTTATTCGCAGGACTTAAGTAGGATCTTCCTGCTATCAGGAGTCCTAGTCCCTTCTTTATCCCTTCATTCTTTCCAACGATTGCCTCGATGTGCTTACTAAAATTCAACTTACTATCGAGGGTTAGGCCAAGATACTTTACCCTGTTTTTAGGGTAGATGGCTGTGTTGCCTATTAAAAGGGGGGTAATAGCGATGTCTTTTCTTTTTCGGGAGATTATGATTAATTCCGTTTTTGAAGGGTTGAGATTAATCTTCCACCTTTCATAGAATGGAATCAAGATATCCATGTGCTCACTTATTCTTGATTTCGCTACCTCAGCTATAGGATTTCGGGAATATATCGCTGTGTCGTCAGCGAACAGGGCTTTACAGGTATTAGGATGAGACGGGATGTCTGCTATAAAAAGACTGAATAGTAGCGGCGACCATACGGTACCCTGCGGCACTCCTGCTGACAGAGTTCTGTTTCTGGAGGTTTGTTTGCCTATCCTGGTGGAGAATGTGCGTCCGGCAAGATATGACTCGATGAGTGCTACTACGTACAGCGGCATGCTGTGAATTACCAGCAGCTTATACAGCAACCCATCGTGCCATACCCTGTCAATCGCTTTCTCAATGTCCAGCAAAAGTAGGGCAGTGGACTGACCATAAACGTCAGTGGCTAGCTTCGCTGCCAGCATGACAGTGCCATGCTGGCCTCGAAAGCCGAATTGTTCGGGGGGCAAGATATTAAGCTGATCAACAACCCTGTTTATCCTCGGTAAAATAAGCCTTTCGGCAACCTTCCCGAGGGTGTTGAGCAGGGAGATTGGCCTATATGATGAGGTTAAGGACGGGTCTTTGCCCGGTTTAGGGAAGTGTATGATGCACGCTACTTTCCAAGGTTTGGGAAAGTGTTGCAGTCGTATGACCGCGTTAATAATATGCATGTAATGGATCAGTGTTTTCTTAGGGAAATTTTTAAGGATAATGTTCGGAATATTATCCGGGCCGGGCGCTTTGTTTCTCGGAAGATGACAGAGTGCTTTGCAGAGCTCCGCCGGTGTGATTCTCCATTTATCAAGAACTGACGGAGGGATGGGGTACTTATGCTGCCTAAACACATTCACAGTGTGACTGTAATGTGCTTGATCCGGTAAGGTGTCGGGTGCCTCGCCATAGACGCCCTCCAAGTAGTCCGAGAAGGCCTCGGCTTTCCCTATGTCATTCATACTATTTCTACTATTTCTTGCGGCTTGATGTCGCCATCAAGACCGCGAAGAACGAATGCTCGTGTTTTGTCTTTATTTTCAGCGTACGTATGGTATTCTGTACGTTCGGTGTCGAGGGCTCGTTTTAAATTGTGTAAGTCGTTCGCTATAGAGCAGTATACAATCACAGAGTTTTTAGTGTATTTTAACTCGTACTTACTTATTCTTAGTGCTTTTAGATCCTCTCGCAATTGCCTGTGGTCAGAAGGCCTTCCCTTGATGACCACAGGGGGTAGGGGTTGAAGTTTGGGGGTTGGTTTGTCTGACTTTTTCGTGGCTGGCTTTCGTCTATTAGTATTAGTCGTAGGAGTGGACGCGACACTCACGGTATCCTCGTCCTCGGTTTCTATGTCTGTTAGGGGCTGAAATTGATTGGCTGTTGGTAAGGGTGGTTGTCCCATGTCCTGGTTAACAATCCTGAAATTCCGTTTAAACGGTATCTGTTTAAACGGAGTTTTGAAAGCGTCAGACTCTGTTGCCTGTATCAGGGTACCAGAAGTGGGCGGAGGCCGAGGAGGAGCTATTTGGCTAGGTCCGCTCGACGCTTTTTCAGTTGACGCCTCTTTAGGTGCAGAAGAAACGTCCATTTTTTGCAAAGGTTTCTTGTCTGGTGGATTGACCTTTGGCTTTTTGAAGGTCGCGATAGATTCGATGTTTGAAGGGCTAGCCTTCTTTTTCCCTGTGTCGATTTTCGACGTTACCTGGCGTTTGATACCTTGGGGATGGGTGTCTCGATGATGAAGTCGGACTCTTGTAAGTAGGCCATTTGCCTCGTAGACACTAAGTTCAGAAAATTCTCGGAATTTCTCACTGTTCAGTCGGCACTGAACGCAGACTTCTGCATAATTTAGGGAACGGTTAGTGAGTTTCCGTAAGGTGGTGTCTGAAACTTTCCTGTCGGAGTTTGACTCCATCGAGATGTTGGACAGGGTGTCCTCATCTTCAGTACGGTCGCCCATAAGGGCAGTTCCCGGGGTTACGTCCCCGGGGACTAGAAAATAAAAAGCACCTGGCTGTAAATGGCCTTTACTGATTACTTTAAAAGTAAAAAGCAGTCCGATAAAAATTAAAAGCAATCGAGCAGTAAAGCAAGCCTAATACCGTTAAGAATAAACGATCGGAATGTGCGAATAAACACTTTTTATCGGATATTTTTTGCTCGCGTCTGTACCGGCCGGCAGTCAGATGTGAACTCGCCAGCTACGAAAGGACTACGTTGCTAGCTACGAAAGTACTACTTTCGGGACCAGGACAAAAAAAAAACACGAATACTCGTAAGAAATTTTTATTATGTATTTACTCAACCGAATTTTGGAAAAATACTTAATAACAGACTGCTTATACCTGTTTACTGAAGAAACAAGTTATATATCAACAATGATATAAAACTTAAATAATTATTATTTATTACCATTAAGATTAACAGTGAAATTTGAACAGCTGGAAAGACAAATTGATGGAATGTTATTCAATTTATAAGCTTCGCCGCCGCTTCGTATTAAAGTCTCGATATTATCCTGGACTTCGTTCTATTCGTCACTCTCACGTCGTTGGATTGAATAAAAGTAGGATTTTCATGTAAGATCTTTTTGGAAATTTCATTTTTATTAGTATACGAATCACCAATATATCCCTCTGCAACGAAAGAAGACCTACAACCGCCATAATCCAAAATGTCGACACCTGGAGCATTTGCGAGAAACGTAGCTGATGTTCTTCTAAACGAGTGACCAGTGTATTTATTTATGTCTTCAAGTTTCAAAAATTTGGATATTTCTTTGGGAACATTCGAAATAGTGTGTTTTCCAATTACCTGATTGATTCACACACCTACCTCGTTCATAGCGATAGAACAAGCGTTCGTCTTGTGCATTATTGGGCCTAACTTTAATGTAATCTTGTAGTAACCTAACAGAAAGAAACTGGGTAATTATTGCTTATACGGTTTTCTGCTATTTTTGGATTATATGGAAAAAATATTATGTAGGCACATTCTAGAGTCCTTACGGATTGCAAATATACTCGGGGAGAAGAGAAATTGCGTTTTTTTGTAAGAAAAAATAAAAAAATAATATGGTTTGCTTTGGTTAGCTTTAGTTAGTTTGGATTAGCTTTGGTAAGTGTAGGTTAGCTTTAGTTAGCTTGAGTTAGTTTCGTTTCGTTTAGGCCACTATGCATTTGCGTGAAGAAAGGCTTGCCCAAAGCGCAAGCCTTTCTTCATGCAAGTCTAGGCGAAACAATTTCGGTTAGCTTGGGTTAGCTTTGCTTAGTTTGGGTTTGCTGGGGTTAGTTTCGGTTAGCTTTGGTTAGTTTGGGTTAGTTTAGGTTAGCTTTGGTTAGTTTCGGTTAGCTTTGGTTAGTTTCATCTCGTTTAAGCCGCTAAGCACTTGGGTAAAGAAAGGATTACGCGAAGCGCAAGCCTTTCTTCACTCAAGCCTAGGCGAAACAGTTTCAGTTAGCTTGGGTTTGCTTTGGTTAGTTTGGGTTAGCTTTAGTTAGTTTGAGTTAGCTTTGGTGAGTTTAGGTTAGCTTTGGTTAGTTTCGTCTATTTTAAGCCACTACGCACTTGCGTAGTCAAAAAATGATGGTTCTGTAAGTTTGTTTAGTTGAAAAAAAAAAAAAAAAGCACAATTTCTCTTCTCCACCAGTGTATTTGCAATCACTAAGGACACTAGAATGTGACACTATAAAAAATTTCTATATAATTCAAAAATAGCAGAAAACCGTATATGCAATTGTTACCAGAAACTGGACTTCCATCATCGGTTAACACAAAACTTCTTTGAATCATGTTTTTGCTCTGGAGGATTTTAACAATAGCTACTTCATCCTTGATCTCGACGTCTTTCAATTTCATTTTATGGATCTCGGTCCGGCATGCTCCAGTTATTACCATTACTGCTATCACTTTCATAGATAAATACTAGCTATAATTAGGAACGTCAATTAGAAACTTTCTTATTTCTTCTTTTCTAAAAATTTTAGATTTTTTAGCTTTGTAACCATCGTTTTTTCGTTTAATAAATGCATTGAGTTTCTTATACTGCGAAATATCTTGATTTTTGTTCACAGAAATAGTCAATTTAAGCATGCAATATTGCGACCATAGGGACGGAGGTGATAAGGTTTCAGATTTCTCTTGGAAGTACGCTAACATCACATTTTCGTGAATTTGAGGAACGGTTTTATCCGCCAACCATTCTAAAAACAGGTTATACGTTTGATAGTATCTGTCTTTCGACTTCTCGGGTAACAGTGAGGCACATGCCAACTCAGCCGCCTTCTGAATAGCAACGTTTTGGTCTTGAGAGAACACTTTAGACTAGCGAAATTAAACAATTATTGGAAAACTCTTGACAGGCCTTGACAGTACTCAAATAACTAGTTGTCATGGATTATTTTACAGGTGAAAAATCCCAATTTTATCATATTTGTAATTTGAATAAAATCAAAGTTCATTAATTAATAATATTGATCAGGAACAGTAGTAGAAAAAATGGTAATTATTTAGAAAACGGGTTTTCGCTAATATAAGAGATTTTTGAAAAATTCTTTTTTAACGTGTTTATATAGGTGAAATATAACAATAATCCGCCACCGCAGCTTAGTAAAATTGTTTCTATAATTTGTTATTAACAAATAGATATTCACGGGACCGGGCGGCGAATAGGGGTGCTAGGCGGGGGCACTCGTTGATAATATCGTGCCTAACCAGAAACAAATACAAATAGAACGTATCTGCACCCTGACTCAATTTTAAGAAGAATGTATAAGATGTTTACAGAACAAGAGATAGTAAAGGATTGCAATAAATTACCCAGCTTTTCTACTTATAGAAAAATATTTAAAGTAAAAAACATTTCCTTCTTGCGCCCTAAAAAAGATAAATGTTCTCTTTATCTCGTTTATAGGGACGGAGATGAAACAGTTAAAGAAAAATTAGAGAACAAGTATAAAAAACATATTTTAGAAAAAATATGTCAGAGAAAAAAAAGACCCAAGTAAAGCAAAGGGTCAAGAAAACTCAAGGTTCTTGTGTGCAGTTTTTGACCTTCAGCCGGTAATATAATTACCGATATCAAAAGAAAGTGTCATATTCTATAAGTCTAGGTTATCCACTTTTAATTTTACTTTCTGTAACGTAGCGACTAGGGACTGTTTTGCTTTACTTGGGACGAAACTAATAGCAAATGTGGTTCGGCCGAAAGTGCCTCTTGTGTCTTTAAAGCTGTAGATGAATATAACCACAGGGGAATAAAAGTTATTCATCTATGTTGTGATGGATTCTACGGGCAAAATAAAAATTCAATCGTAGTATCGATGTTAATCTATGCTCTGAATAAGTTCCTTACAAGTGAAGAAATTTGCCTTAGATTTGAAACAAACCATGGGCAAAATGAGGGAGATTCGGCCCATAGTGCTATTAGTCACGCGATATCTCACACCGGTGACCTCTTCACGCCATCTCATTTTGCCCAGTAATACGTTTTGCTCTATCTAACCAACCGCATGTTGTCATGCCAATGAGCTACAAAACATTCTCTAAGGAAATACGAATTTTATCGATAAGGGAAAGTGAGCCGGGAAAAAGTATAAAATGGACAGACACAGGGACGAATGGGATCCTACTGACTGGCCCGGGAAAGTTACCTTAAGGGGCCCCCCCACCCTATGTAAAAACTGAGTTGTGTCAATGGTGTTTTCTATAAAATATTTGTTACCATAATAATTTAAATGATGAACAACATGTATTTATTTTTTTGACATTGCACTTTTTTAATATTTACATTAAAAAAACATACTACATACGTATTAAAATAAATACATCACTAAGTAGATGAAAGTAAAAGTAGCTAATTAAATTAAAAAACATGTTTATTATATTGACCTAGCTATAACTTATAAAAAATAAATACAAAGTAATAAACTATTAGTACATGAAAGGTAGATAATATAGCATATACTTCATCTAAAATCTAATAATTATGTTTTATAAAGTCTAATATGTATATGTAGAATCTAATATAAAAGTGACGTTTTAATAAGTTACTAGTAACAGCAAGAGAAACAATAACCTTTTGCTTATCCACACGATTTACACAATAATTTATCCAAGGGAATTAAACGTTAAAAATCTAGGATTTCGATGCATAGGCATCCTCTACAAAAACTACCCAGAGTAGCCAAAAGCGCATTGTCATTAAGCCATTTGAATTCATAGAATTCCCAATTATTACAAATAAATGCGTGCGACGCTCAATCACATCAACCAATCCCAAACCAGTATGCCTCGGAGCCGGAAACAGGGCCTTTTACTATCGACTTTTCACGCGCTAAATTCAATTTGTTGAAAATCGAATCGTTTCGCGCGCGGCTTTATTTAAATTTCTCGATCGAGAGAACGTCGAAGCCAGGTCAGCCGGAATATCTACGAGGGTTATAATGCGTAATTAACTCTAATTATTATTATTTTGTTCTTTTTTTTGCTTTCTTTTCGAACAAAATTTAACTCTTAATCTTTTTCTCTTTAATTAAGGTAACATTTAGTCATTAACATTTCCTTTTAAACAACCTTTGAATTTTTTGGGCAATTTGTCGAGCCTGAGATGTGAGATGCTTGATTTTATTTAAACAAATTCTAAAATTCAGATAGATCCATTGATCTAGAATAAATCAGATTTTGGATCGAATTTCTTTGAACTTTTAAATGACTGACGCAATAACGTTGTAGGTCGAACTAGTTTAAATATTATTCTCAGTTTTCACGATTTCTAACTTACGTTGGATAACTGTGGATCAGGTAACTACCAGTGTTGTTACAGCCTGGTAGACTTTACTTTATTTTTAATTGTTTTTTAATGCGGCCGTTGATATTTTCTTTACTCGAACAGATTGTTTATTATCTGTATCCTACCGGTAACTTGACCGTGGAGTAAATTACCATATGTTAAGGTCAGAATCTGTAATTAACTGGTGGCTATAATAACGCTAGATCTAACTAGTTTTTTTATATATTGTTTTTGCTGCAGTTATTAACGAAGCTTAATTGAACTGAATAACCATAGTTAGTTAGTTATACGGCATATGTGACGGATCATGATTCGAAGCCGTGAATTAGTCTTTAATGAGGTGATTACTCGATCTAATTAAACTTACCTATACCAAGAAGTTATTTGCAGTATCGCTGGCTCTCAACATATTTTACTGACGTTCTTTTTATCAATGCTTTGAGCGATCGTCATTAATTACAACTGATTATTTCGAAATTTCTTTAGATTAAACAGCGAATTATTTCACCGAGTAACGCCTACCTTTTTTGCTTAAGAATACAGTGTAACCATAAGAATTGATTTACTGAAATTTTCTCCAATTTAATCCTTCTTTTTCCTCCTGACCAGCTGTGATATTTTCTTCCTAGATAATAAAACCAATCCTTGTTTGTTTTTTCACCTGTTTTATTTAATTAGAACTTAAGCGAATCTCCAACAGGACAAGCCGCTTCCGTAAGTATCTGTTTTTTATCATTTGCGCTCAATACTTGAAACGTTCTTGATTATTTTTGAATATTTGTCCTCGACTTTATTTGTTTTGTTTGGTTAATTCGGGTACTTGCTTTATTTTGATTAATTTACTGGTAATTATTTTTTCCATTATTAATACTGATAAATTGCCGGTATATATATATATATATATATACAGTGTGTCCAAAAAAGTATGCAACATATGGGAAACTTCTTTATTATTAAATTCTCAGAAAATTTTATTCTTCATAAAAGTTGGTGCTTACCCTAAAACAGTAAATGAGTATTTCAAATTTTACGTACTGCTTTTAGTGTGGACGCAAATGTCATTTTTCCGAAATCGCGTCAAGAGTAAAGTACCTTAATTTATAAAGATACAGCAAAATCTTATAAGGAAAAGTTCTTCCAAATTAAAAAAGTAATCTAAATATGAAATTTGAGCTAAGTACATCAATTTTTAATTTCCCTTTTTTTTTCGAACACATTTAAACAATTTTGGTCCACAATAATTATTACAAAATACAATTGGAATGACTGACTAAATAATAATTAATTTCATATGTCAGAGCGAAGTAAAATTAATGCTATTTATTTGTTTTTGTTCCAAATGCATGGCCTACTCTTCAAAACCAAATATTTTATATGGCTTTTTAGGATACTTGGGCACATTTTACTCATCGGGTGCAAAAGATAAATAAATTATTAGTTGTTTTACATGAAATGAAAAGAGTTGGGTCTATTCATGATTTTGAGTCGAAAATTTTTTAAATCAAAAGTGTTTAAATGTGTTTGCAACACACTGATACCTAAACTGGCTATTATCCCTGAAAAAACTGCAACATTATGCAACTATGTAACTAATTTCTATCTTAAATAAATTTTGAAGTTTTTTGGCAAGTATACTAATAACAAAAGAACAAAATATTCTCCAGTGGCGTAACGTTTAAGAAAAAATCGAGAAAAAAAAAAGAAAAATTAAAAGTTGATGTACTTAACTCAAATTTCATATTTAGATTACTTTTTTAATTTGGAAGAACTTTTCTTTATATGATTTTGCTGTATCTTTATAAATTAAGGTACTTTACTCTTGACGCTATTTCGGAAAAATGACATTTGCGCCCGGACTAAAAGCAGTACGGAAAATTTGAAATACTCATTTACTCTTTTAGCGCAAGCACCAACTTTTATCAAGAATAAAATTTTCTGAGAAACCAATAATAAAAAAGTTTCCCATATGTTGCATACTTTTTTGGACACACTGTAT
>MU181919.1:314775-379855 GCA_016904865.1 Pissodes strobi
GATAGAAATAAATAACAAATTTTTGGTATTCATTTATTTTGTCGCGAAGCTTAAGCTAAAACGAGTTCCATATTTCAACTTTGGGGTAATTCTCGCATGTGCTGTCTAAGAGCCCATGGCGCCTTAAATAAATCAACCCGCACCCTACTCTCCGGTATTTGAGCTAGGGCCTAATTTATACGCTCGTCGACAGCTCGCTTTAGCCTACGCATTTACATACTTTATTTCATTCAATATATATTTTTTAAATTCTCGAAATTATTTTTTTTTTGTTCCTTCGATTTGAAATTATTCACTCCCAGTTCCTTCTAAGCTGAACTGAAAGTTTGCGCCCATTAGAAGGACAGAAAGGGCGTAAAATTTTTTTGGCGCCCAACATGGGGCTTGTCGCACCATATCGATGCGAAAAGGCAAAACGGCTCGTGACATGGTTTAAAACAATTTCGAATTTGACTATATAAAGAAAAATAATTAGAATGTTTCCCAAGCATAAGATTACATTGAATTTAAATTAGTAGTAATAGACTTAACAATGACAATCGATGACGTTTCGCCTGTACCCCGTGCGCCCCGCGACTTTGGATTCCTGGGAAATACCTACCTGAGACCGAGATTCGAGCGGTAGCGACAGATATTATTTTGACTTGCCTCGGGGTATTTCATTTTTACAACTTGGCAACTCTAGACCCCTAGCCCTAGCACCTAGTCACGTAGTCATTTCACTTACCATGGGAAAATCTCTTCTTTACTTGCATCCTCAATAAATTCATAATATCTATAATATATATTATGTATCTACTGTATACACCTATTTTTCAGTACACACACTGCACTTAATTTTTTAATAATCGTGTTATGATATCGTTTCTTTCGGATCCACTATCCATACATTAACTTAAACTTACAGAGACACAAATACAGTAATCAGTAATGACACTCCAGTTGCAATTGTTTTGTTATTTGTAACGTTTAATACCAGGTTTCTAACCTACCTATATTATATACTTTTTTATTTAAAATTAGATTTATGTGGGATAGATTAAGATTGACATTTACTCCAAGTGAGAGAGTAATAATTATAGACCCAGAGCCAAGAGTCAAAAGGCCTCAACAAGTTTTATTAACAAGCGGTATTTAATTTTTAGGCCTGTGGCCCATCTGTAGTTTGTAGCAGTAGGGGCCCCATGATACCCCACATTAAGAGACCCCTCGGGAAATTTCCTGTTCCCCCCCCCCCCCCCCTATCCGCCGCTGGACAGACATGATGGAAATAATGATTAGAAAACCGGAACCTACAGTATATTTCAAATGTAGTAATCAATACCAGGAATATGACAGTTTAAATTTGAAGCAGCGCGTTAAAGGCGGTCTTTCCAATTTACCTTTGATGCCATTAAATACTGGATATACGGATATACTACTAAAAAAATATATGACGACCTAATATCTCTTTGTAACGGTGAAACTCCAGTCATCTGGATGCCCGAAATGCAACAGTTTTATTTATGTCTGCCCCATGAGGATTATTGAACACGGAGATAATAGTAACAAACATTTTTCAGGATAATATTAGTTCGTTTGTTTTAATTTATTTTTACCGTTGTTGTACTATTGTTTGTACCCACATTATTATTCGAAAGTAATAAATGAATGTTTTGTTTGCGCTTTTACGTTTATTCATTTCCTTTAGATTGAAAGTTTGATTGAAAATGCAAGGTAGTTTTACTTATTCTCAGTGAAAATACCAAGTTGCGTAGTCACAAAATGGCGTAACTGCAAAAACTAAAAATTTTTGACAAACTTCAAACATGCCAACATTAAGATTTTCAATTTTGTGATCCAACAAAAAACAATACGATGCTGTTTAAAGAACTGCTATATCATTTTACGTTCTCTTTGATGCTAATTTTAATTTTTTCTTCCTCCTGTAAAATTAGCAAAATGCTAGATACGCCACTACGTGCGGAGACCGACGATATGGTAGGCAATTGATGCAAAAAATACAGTAGAAATCTTTGTTGGCGTGGCGCTCCGCATTCCGAACGCCAAAAAACGGTAGTGCCTCTAGTTTAAAAACAAAAATCTGTATATCCTTTCCAATCAATCAAATCACCGCAAAGGAAACCGACCGACAGTGACACTGAGAGTGACCGCTGCACGGACCCACTTACAAGACGTTGCCTGGACCGGGTCAGCCTTCAGAGTTGTTTTAGAATTCATTTTAACTTCACGCATGGCCTTCGCTCGCTCTGGGGCGCAACCAAACAAAACCAACCCATGGCATGCCCAAAATCAAGAAAAGCATAACTTAAAAAAAGCATGTCGTGCCACTGAAATCAAACCCGGCCTGCCGTATCAGAAACACAGCCAGTCATCCACTGGCAATCCGCTGGACCATAAAGAAAGATATGGTGTTGGTCAAAAATGTAATACGAGCGCAACTCTGAGGACCTGTGATCGGGTCTCGGAAACGTCTATTGGCCCACTTTACTTTTATAAAAAAATAAATTATTTTCCATCAAAAAACTCCGCACACCGCTAGCCCTTACCCAACACTCGCAAAAATAGCTAGGCAGTCGGGTCTTGAGGAATAATTTTAAGCTGTTGTCAAATTTATACAGATAGAATATTTATATTTTAAAATTTTATTAAATGTAGTATGCAGTCATGAGAACGATCACAAAACAAGTGTTTTCATAAATATTCGAATATTCGAGAAAAACTCCAGAAAGCAGACCTATCCATTTTAGCCATTGAGTCTGAACTGGGCCAAACATTAGACTTTGTCACATAATTAATAAATGCAATTCAATGAAATGACGAAAAATAAAGTATTAAATATTTGTTTCAATAAATTTGTTTTTATTTTCATTAAGAAACCATTTTCATTAGTGTAGTGAAAGTAAATTATCAACAACATAAACATGAAGCCAGACGCCGAGGACCGGCTAGCCTAGGGCGCCTTGGACCCTTAATCTGATCATGGATCCATCATCTATGCCATTATCACGAATGCTTCTCATTTCATGAAACATTATTACGTAGTCCATATATTTTTGAATATGATTTGTTCCCTTTGTACCTTAAATACTAAACCTGTTAAATGAGTAGCGTTCATTTCTTATACGTTTCCAATGCAGGTTTAGTTAATAAAATAATTGCCATACCTTTAAATTTAAAGAATCAATTAAATTTTTCGTGATGGTAGGATGATATAAACACGCATCAGGGATGCGTGCTTATATCATGCCATATTATAAAAAACTATTACCCAGTGGCAAGTATAACTGGAAAAGCGGAAAGAATGCGGACAAAAAATTGGCGATGTTGTCGAGTAACTTTAATTTTTTTTGAGAATTAATATTTATACCTATTATTTAGATAAACACATAATTTAATATACTCATTAACTCATTGAAAATAAAAAGTAATATCCAAACTGGAACTTTACTATTACTTCAACTTTGTAGTATTGTACAATCAATTTAAATAAATTTGCGACATTTATATCTATTGCCCGATACATCCGGCAACAGGTGCGTCAAGTACCCTTCGTCCTCGTGACAAAGTGCATCAAGGCGATTGGCTGCAAGCCATTTTCCCTCTCTTCGCTCCTCAAACGTCGCTGTTTCAAATAAGTTTGCCACACTTTACATATACCTACGTTTTAATACTTATTGCAACGGCATATGAAACACGTTTGAAATTTGTTTCATTTTGATCCATTTGTACTGCAAATATTCTAATATGCAACTATTAAAATGAGCAGCATTTATAGTTAATGCAATCAGTCTTTAATTTTAAATATAATTTACAATCATTTAGGATTTCTCGTGATGTTAGGATAATATCTACAACCGCTCACCACGAATGCTTGTCATTTTATAAAAAAAAATAGCGCATTTCATATTTTTTTAGTTTAAGTGCGAAAAGTGTTTCATTTTGGGCCAGGTGTAACGTAAATCCTAAACTATTAAAATGAGTAACGTTCATTTCTTGTATCTACGCCTTCAATGCACGTTTAGTTAACGAACTCATGAGGCCAGATGCCACACCATTAACTTTAAGGAAAATTCAGAATCGATTAGTGTTCCTAGTGATAATATATAGGAATCAATCGCTCATCACGGATGTTTCTCATTTTATAAAAAAAAAAATATTGCGTAAATCATATATTTTTTAATATATATATATTTTCTAATATTACAATAAAACAGCGTAAGGCGTTCGAAAAAGGTTTCATTTTCAAATAAGTAGCGTTTATTTCTTATACAGCTTCAATGCACGTTATAATTAATGAAATCATAATGCCACACCTTTGAAGAGGGTGTTATAATCCTTTTTGGTCTGAAGTTACAGAGAGCTAAAGTGTTTGTTGTGTTATCAATTATCAAGCTTCTGTATAGTTATGCAACGAATATTGTCACTTCCGATAAAGATAAACAAATGATCAATATTATAATGGAGATTTCGGCGCCAGTGGAGCCTGACATAACGGCAAAGAGGGACAACAAACCGACAAAGGGGAGTCGACTGCAAGGATTTTATATGTCATAGTAAGGCTGTTGAACTCTTAAGGTTAGTGGATGCCCTTTTTCTATGAATGGATGTACTTAGTTACATTAGGCTATAATGTAATATAATACTGTTTTCCCTCTGTCAGTTATATTGTTATGTATCCAGTGGCTTAACGAGGGGGGTTTTGCGGTGTACAGCCCTCGTCAGCCCTAGCAAATATTGAAATGTTGAGCTAAAATAAAATCCAAATCAAGATAGGCTGATCCACGTTACTATCTATTTTAAAGAAAAATAGATGGGTCGTATACAGTGTCGTAACTAAAAATTTTTGGCCCCAACGCAAAATACATAAGGGGCCCCCCTTTCAGTCACAAATCACAAATACTAAATAAAAATTAAACAACTAGCTTTAATTTTTTTTATTTATTTTACATATAACATCAAAATATTTCTTTTTATCAATAACAGCAAAACTCTAAAATAACTTTAAATTTTAACCAAGTAGTAGTTATTAACGACGACGTTGGATATATTATGAAATTTCCCTAGTTTAAAGCAACACTCTTAACTTAACTTATTAAAATCTAAAACGATTTTTTCTCGTTTTACACACTGCAAATTCATATGCATATTTAAGATCTAATTTGTTGGGAGCTTCACTTTCGACGGAAATTAAAGATAAATATTGAAATCAATCTTGGATGCCCTATTTGATTCCTTAAATACTTAGTTTACTAAAAGATTCTTCAGCTGACACATATATATCGGCATGGTAAAAAATAATAATAGGTCAATGTAAATTTGTTTAAATCAATTTTTTTTTGTCATTTCTTGATCTAACTCTGTTTTTATAAATTGTAAGAGAAATTTTGCAATATCCTATTTAAACCTGTAAATCTAGTTGTTAACTGAGACTTTATAATGTCAATACCTAATAAAAAACACCGATTTAAAAAAATAAAAAAATTTTGTGCTTAAACCACACGATAGAAGTGAAAACTTCAACAAGTGGGGTCATCGTATGTCAGAATTTCGATCCGAGCCTTCGTTGTAGAGATACCCCAAAACTCCCCCTTAAATTAGAGCCCCGGTTCTCCACGTATGGTCTAAGGTGGCCCACCATGTGGAGCACTTACCATAAAAATTTCGAACCCGTACCTCTTCCCGTTCTCCCGAAATTAATTATTTAACTTTTTCCTTCTCCCCCCTACAGGGTCCCGTTTTCGTCCAGGATCTTCGTTTACCCCCCGCTACATCCCCTGAAAATTTCAGCCCTCTGCCTATACGGGAACATGCAGCGTTACTTTACGTTACGTGACGGCGTTACGTGGCGGCTCGGTCTCATTCAACCCCCACAAAAAAAGTGCAGAGCGCGCCTAAAGAAGTTTTCACTTCAAAAGTGTTCCCTGGAATCAAAACGACGATCTAAAGTTAATTCATCA
This sequence comes from Pissodes strobi, assembly GCA_016904865.1. Lineage (NCBI taxonomy): Eukaryota > Metazoa > Arthropoda > Insecta > Coleoptera > Curculionidae > Pissodes > Pissodes strobi. The sequence continues at coordinate 320,736 of MU181919.1, forward strand.
AATACTTTTTTTAATAATTTGTCGCGTACTACTATAATTAGTTGGAATGTACCATTTCAGAGCAGTTGTTCGTGCTTCTTTTAGAACTTCATTATAGCGTTGACGGTAGTTTTCCCGCATTGCTTTTTGTCTTTAGTAAAACAGAACTAGCTTCGTCCAAAGCAATTGTTTCTTTTTGTGAAGCTTTGGAAGTAAAATTCACTTCTGATAACACATAATGTAACCTAATAGATAACAATACCAGCTCAACTCAAACTCAAAATCTAGCAAATTTTTATTTCATCCCTATTTTACTTGAAAGCTCAATTTTTTGAAGTTTTTTTTTCACATTTATATCTTAATGGTTTATTAACAAAATGACCTAAATCACTTTCGAGTATTGTGTCGTTACTTGATATTACGGTGTCTGAGGATATTTCAGCTTCATAGAACTTTTTAATTTTAGCACACAGAAAAATTAGATCGCTTGTGCTGATGCCTGTGGCTTAGCCACATGAAGTTGTGTTATACCGATCAAATATTCTGAGTGATCTTCGTCTATATAACATATAAATATAATTATTGTCCCCAATGTCATCGCGTTTGGACGTAAATGGTTGCAAATTTGGCTCAGACTGCGATTTCGTCGAACAAAAAACATTTTCGTAATTTTTCTCTAATTCCAATTATTTTTTTAGTTTTCTTTTAATTGCGGGCGCTTTTTTTTTTTTTTTGTGGTCACTCATTTTTAAAAGGCAGGAAAAATTAGCGTATCAAATACTAAAACTATAAGATAATGGTAAGGTAATGCTATCGGCAACAGGTTAAAATATGTCAACAAAACGGGATTCACGGGATGTCAAACCAAAAGATGATGGTGCTCACTGCGAATCAAATCAGGACTAATCCTGGTCGGCGACTAACGAGTGTCGCGACGCTGATGTTGCCAAACTTTCATTAGGTATTAAATTATGCAGAACTTAATAAAAAATAATCCTTGCTTGACAGAAAGGTATTCCTAGGTTCAGTTGACAGAAACCTTCAATATTAGGCACTGGACGAGTGGGCCCCCCGGCTTGGGGGAAACGCATTGCGCTTACTTGTCTTATTGTAGTTACGCCACTGGTCGTATAGGCCGGATATAGTTGACAACAATTATTTTCAAAGAATTTAATCTATTTTTTTTTTGTTTTGTTTTTAACGTCAGTACGCTCTAAATATTGAGATCTTATGAAATGCATTTTATTTGCAAATCCTTTGTATCTTTTAGAATATATGTTGGTAAAATGCGCTTTATCAACTGCTTTTGTTAATCTAGAGAAACAATTTAAGGTATTTTAAGTTGCTAGTTCATGGTTGTGAGTGGCTTGTAGATTGTCGCCTGCTGATGAGCCGGGTGAGTTTTAGGCTGCAAAAAAATAATTTTTGATAGGTAATCTTAATATAGGTAACTTCTGCATTACCAATGGAAGACAAGAGCATTGTTTATACAGTAAAGACAATGACAAGAGCCAAGCAATATTTGGAATTAAGATCAATTATTCACCTCAGTGAAGTTAGTTCTTGAAAAAAGAGAACAGAAAAGTCAAGAAATGATGGAAGAGCAGTACATGACTGAAACAAAAGGAAAAAAAGCAAACAGATTAATATACAGAGGGCCCAATAAAAGAAAAAAAAAACACAACAAAGAAATAAAAACCGGAGTAAAGAGACACATTTTTGATGAATAATTGAATGAGGAATGTGCTAGTGATAAAGATCTTTGTGATGATACCTCAGACAGTGAAACTTTTATTAACAGACACCCCTCGACAATGTACTGAACACTGAACGGACAAATTTTAATCAATCTAAATTTCCCCATGATATCTGGATATACCTATAGTTAAGACACCCTTTAACAACAAGGACCTTCCTCACAACGATTCATGACTTAATTTACGTGTATAAATTTTTATTAATTCCTGTAATTTTACCTGCCAGCAACGAGCAATAAATATGAAGACATAAGCAAACCTTTTGTGAAGGATATTTTTTTTCCTTAGGTCTTCTGTTTTTGTTAATTGAGTGGTATATTAAAAAAAACTACTTTTTAACCAAATCCGTTACGATATGTATAAGGCTATGGCGTTTAAGAAGTTTCACTTTAGATATGCGCACATAGTGCACACGCTTTTTTTGAGCTTGGAAGGAAAATATCAGTGATAGAGTCGTCTGAAAAAAATAATTCTACCGTCCGAGTTTTGGCCGAAAAATATCAAAGAGAAAAGGCTCAAGTTAGTGGCATTTTAAATAAAAGGGTCGAATTACGAAGGCTGTATGGTGATAATGGCAGTCTGCAACAAATAAGAGGATTAAAACTGATTCTATTTGGACCAGTACTTACAGAAATTGAACTTTAATGCTTCCAATGGTTCACTCGGCAACTTTGACTCAATACACTACATTAAATTTAGAGCAATACTGGGGAAGCTGCAAATGTAAACTTTATCGAAGTTTCAGAGTGAAAAAGAGAACTACCAAAGTTAGTAAGTGGTTATTCACCTCAAGACATTTTCAATGCAGGCGAGACTTATCTATAAACCTAAATGGGGAAATGGAAAGATTCTTTAAGGATCCTCAGGTTGATATCGATCGACTAAGGTTCCTCACAAAGATGGACAGGTACTATAAGAAGAAGACCTGGATTGACCAGAGATATTATCGTAGATTGGCTGCACACATTTTTAAAAATGTATCGTCAAAACAGAAATTTTATCTTCTGCTTAGACAATACAACATCCTACCCGGATATTTCGCTAACCAACATATCGTTAGCTCTTTGCCATCCATTGTCGACCGCTACTATAAGAAATAATAAAAAAAAACTTTAAAACCCTATATAAAAAGTATTTGATGAGAATAATGTTATAATCTATAGGATGTTCTTTACCAGCGGCTGAATTGTAGAAGTCCATCACGGTTGCTAACGCCTTAACTTGGAAACTTGGATAGTGGCAGCATGGAAAATCGTTTAAGAAAAAATAATTGAAAAGTGCTTTTATTAGCACGGTTTTAAAAAAGGCAGTGATGTAGAGGAAATTGAGAATATTCCAGAGCTAGAGGACTTAGGAAACGATTTACCATTCACAACATTTTTCAAAGGAAACGAACTTGAAAATTTTATAAACTACGTAGCTAGTTGTGTTTGAGAATGACTATGAATCAGAACTTAGTGTGCAACTGTTAGTAGTATAAGACCTAGAATATTTTTTTATATCTAAATGTGATGCAATAACATGTTAATATATGTCGGAGGTAATTTCGAATGTTGAAGCACAAATTGTAAAAAATAATATTCAAAAGAAAAAATAAACTAAAATTGATCGTTTTTTAGGAAGTAATTAGGTAATTTGTTATTCTGGAACCTGGTTCGATTTCAAGTTGTGAAAAACATATTGAACATAGGCTTACTACAGACATACCAAAATTGCTCATTGCTTTTAATGGCAACAAACCAACAGGACAGCACATCATGGGTCAAAATATAATTAGTAAAATGTCCAAGGTGATTGCAAAGTATTTAAACTTACCAGACTTAGAAAGATATACTGATGGTCATTCCTTTAGAAGGACCTTAGACTATTTTAGTAGAAAGTGGTGGTGATTTATTAACTTTAAAACAGCATGGATCTTGAAAATCCTCCACAGTAGCCGAAGGTAAGTAAAAAAAATCTATGGTTCAGGGCGTTACACTACTAGCATCAGTACCAGAAACTATTAATCGAAATTATGATGATTCATTTATAACTTATAATAATTGCACTTAATTAATATTAAATTAACGGTAATACCAATCAATGAAACAATATTTTGATCATATTAGTTTTACGGTTTTTATTGTTGCTATGTTTATTTTAAAAAAATATATATGGATGGGTGTAGTTCAATAGCGCTAAAGTTAAGCGTTTTAGAGGTATTCGCTATTTTAGCATTGGATTCAACATTTTTATGATTGTACCTACTTGTTTTATTTCGCACCGTCCAAGAAATACTGGATGCTTATTGGTTATAATAAGTTATTGAATTATTTGATGAACAATTTGACGTAATTACTGCAAAAGAATGAAGATTTATTTTTTTATTTTTTAAATAAAAATACACAATTATTCTGACATTATGTCGATGTTGCATTCAATGCTAAAAGAGTAAATATCTCAAAAGAGATAAAGCTAAGCGCTACTGAACTAGTATACCCGAGAGTATACCGTTTTGTTCAAAAAAGATGGGCAAATAATAATTGTCTGTTTCTGTAAAAGTTTCCTCTGAAAAAGCATTTTAAAACAAAAAATGATACCTACGCAGCGCCCTCTAACTGCTACATGAAAAAACTATTTATTATTTCCCAACTCAAAGAACCCTCATCTCAATTTTTAAGGCAATATGTCAAAAACTTAAAAAATTATTGAAAAAAATTCAAATTAAAATTGTTATTTTATCTCCTTTATTATCAGCATCTGGACTAATTAAGTTTAGCTAAATTGCAATATTTTGGAGAAACGCTAGTTTTACACGCGTAACAGTGAATTAGTTCATGAAGTTGTAATGAACGCCGATTTACCCTATTCCTTTACTTACTGTAAATTCGGCCTTTTCGTCACCTCCTGTTCATTATCTGTAACCGGGTTCGCAGTACCAGTGTGTTGTCACCCTATTTTCGTCGTAAAATTATTTACCTATACACTTGGGCAACCACCCATATTTCGCAACCTAGTTGAAAACCATTTTATGCTTCTTATCAGTACCTAATTCTATTGTCAGGTATATTAAATATAATTAAATGAATGTAAGTCGTTTGATATTAATAAAACAATTGAAAGGGAGCATTTTAGTAGTGGTTAAATTTATTCGCATATTTTTTTAATATGACCTCGTATCTACAGCGCCAGACAACATGGGCGTAGACAGGGAGGGGCCAGGGGGGCCGTGGCCGTGGCCCCCCCTGGGAATTTAACCGACTCATGCTTTTGTGTAAAAATTGGGCGTGGCTCCCCAAAATTTGCCACTACTGCGGCCTTGTCTACGGCTCGCCCCCCCCTGAGAAAAAATCCTGTCTACGCCCATGCCAGACAATCAGTCCTTTTACATTAAAAGAAACTGACATTGGTATTATTATTTAGTTACTGTGATTTTTTTTCAGTGTATCAACTTTACTAGAGTATTATATTTTACTAGCCAGTCAAACAATTATGGAATAATAAAATAAATTCAATCAGCAATATTCTTTTCCGCAGTGAATTAATTGAATAAAATGCAGATTATGCTAAGCACTAATTATTTTAATGGAATACATACATAACTGTTTCCAAAAATACAGGCACTCTACGCCCCATTATTTAAAATTAAACTTACTATCTAACGCTAGCACTGTATGGTTTTACTGAAATACTCATGAAATTCTTGCAGGCAGACAACGATAAATGTTTTCAAATATACAAGCACTCTACACATTATGACTTAAAACTAAACTTACTGTCTATCGCTTCATATTAACCCGGAACCTGCCATCGTAGCCGCCCTTGCTGTTTGATATCTTCTTCCTTGACGGATGACGAATTTTCAACCACGTTTCTTTACTTTACTTTTCGAACCGACGCGACGATATAAATTTGCGTAATTACTTAGTTGTTTCCACGAGCCTTTAAACTGTGAGGCACTAATTTCGATTTGGTCAATACTGTGACCATAGTAACAGACTTGAAAATTCAAAGTTATATTATACATTTTTAGCGCTCCAATCGGGCATAAGGCCCTCCTACAAATGGATAGACTTATAAAAATTACCCGAGTCCCAGTTCGGACATTATGACGTGCTACAAGTGAAGAGTATGTTAAGACTGATTTTTCTCCGATAATTTCACGCTTTTATAGTAGCTTTTTGACGCAGTTTTGCCCAGAAAAATCTGGAATCTGTACACCTGCATCAAGGAAACACGTGCAATGACGCAACAATGCTTCAATTTTCGACAAAAACAACTACTCGACTGTTAACTGGTTTTTTACATTCCAATCTAAGTATTCAAAATTTTCCATGCCCAGCTTAGGTACGGAAATTAGCTCACACATGTGTAGGTTTAAAGTTCAAGAGGTTACTTGAACCTTTTAAGGTCATGACTTTTTTGTCTTTCGTTTTAATTGGCTGAGCTGTGGAAAATTTTCCTATTACACGCCCCCTGGCCAATAGTGTTCTTTTAGAACGATGTTTGATCCTCGCATATACACAAAAACAAATTCACGCGCTATAACTTACTAATTATTTTGTTGGTGATTGGTGACACTGATGAATTGTCAAAATATTCATGAATTTTTTGGCACATGAAAGAAAATTCTAATTCATGAAAAATTGACGAGGAAAAATGCCAAGGAATCCGCTGCTGTAGGGTCTTTCGAATTCCATAAATAATACCGTATTTTGTTTATATAAAGCCATTAACGTAAGCAACTTCTCAGTTCATCCGTTGTTAGTTGCTATTTGCTTCAATTTTCCTACGAGCGTGTACACGACGTACAACGGGAATCTCTTTGTGTTCGTCCTAAAAACCGCCACTGGATGGATGGATCACTGTGAAGCATTCGAACAACAGATCTAGGATTAGATCTGTTATTCGAACCACGTAACGCTCGCAGTGCTCTCCAAACGGAAGATGCACGTTACATCACACGTTACATTACACGTTACATTACACCTGTTTGAACCTAAAGCCTAAAGGCTTTAGGTAGCAACTTTTTCCAAACTGAAAAAAACTCCTTTTATAAGTCAGCTTACACCTGGTTATCAGACCTGCATGATTCAGTTATAAAATGATATAAAATATCATAACAGATGTGACTAAAAATGACAGATAACATCATACCACGTGGCTGAAAATGACAGAAGACGCCAGAGTACACGCGGACTGTGATTGTATTAGTAGACTGTCGTCGATATTCTTGAATTCTCTAATAGAGATCGGAAGTGGCATGCAGAATGCATTCCCAAAAATTTAAAAATTTGTATGAGAAATCTCATGGACATTTTCTAAAACGTGGAAATTTTGCGGCCGTATTCGTATTTTATATATAACTGCAACGGATTAACAGTCAAAGGTCAGGGAGTGGTTGAATAGGCGAATGCTAATAAAAACATAACACGCTATCAAGATGGCGGTACAAAGTTATATTTCGCATCGGTCTACTGATCAATAAAGAGCTTTCCATCAGTTATAACCATTAAATATTTAAACATTTAAAATGCATATTTGTCGGCCTTCTAAACCAGTTGACGTCTGATTTCATAACGATTATCTACGTGAAACATTGGCTTTAGAAGCGGCGGCACTCAATTTTAATTTGTGTTTTAAATTAGGTATAAATTATTTTAAAACCTAAACCAACGTCAGTTTCAGTTTTCCTTATCGATGTTTTATATATACATTCAAGTTAAAACATAAAGTTTAAAAAGTAGGTAGTAGGTATAGGATTCTTCTTTGAGCACCAACTTCAGCACTCGTTATTTCGGTTAGAAAAAGCTGGGGCCTTTATACTTGACACCTTGGTAACAGAGGGCCTCCTTTGGGTTCTATTTCTGTGTTAGCGTCAACAATTCTTTGACTCATATAGTTTCCCTTCATCTACATGTGAAGCCTAGAAGAATTTTGCACACCATACCTATGTTTACTTTTTGTCATTTTTAGTACCTTTAATGCACTTTGATTGCCTTCTATTGAAATTGCCAAAGTTTAAAAACCATTTTGTAAACTTTGATATTGTTTCGTTTGAAAATATTCCCTCACATTCAGAATTCCTTTTTTTTTTCGTTGTAATTATTTGGTACCACAAGGAACCACGAGCTCCGGGCATATTTTATTTCACTAATAAAATAGTAATTTAAGAGATTAATTATTAATTATTTTACTGTAATACGATAATTAAAACGGTGGCTCAAAGTTACCTCAGAAATATCCAGATCATGTTTTATTTTGTCGTTCAAAGGTTCATCACATTTCAGTCCCTCAAAAAATAAAATCAGACACGTCCCGGTTATCACCAGTCGGATATTAAAGACCCGGAGGTCTTTCATGATTGCCCGCGAGTTTTCACTGAACGCGAAAATTTACGGAAAACAGAGAAAGTAGGCAAAGTCGGCGATATCCTCGTTTTGGAAGTGTACACGATAACGTCGATGCCGTACTGGGCGCTGAGCGCCGCTGGGTTTCCCCACCGAAGTTTCAATTCCGCGCCCCCTTTTCTTAAGGGCGTGCGCGAATTTAGGATCTTGCGTATGAGCCATCCCTATTCATCCGATGAAACAAAATCTAAGCTAATTAAAAAGAAGCTCAACAACTTAGTTTATCGCCTATTCGTAGAAAATAGTTGAGCATTCCTGATAAAAGTTCGCAAATCGCTGATAAGGGATCGAAACTAAACACTACGAACCTGAGAAACATATAATTTTGACGAATTGAGCTGAACAAAAGTATGAAAACACATACACTTATTTCCTGCATAATGTCTGTTACAACACTTTTACATGAGCCAAGACGATTATACGTTGGTTTGTTATACTCTGATTATACTGGCAAATTATTAAATTTTTAAGCTTTTGGTTATATGTGGGAACAAGGCTTAGAGTTTCCAAGTTATTTGAGATAATTTTTCTCTTAAAATTCACCTTCTCGCGAATTATATGCTTCAAACTCATAAAAGAAAAATAGTTTTTAAATAATATGGGTCTGTTTTTACGCAATGTAAAATGATAGAGAGCAAATAATAACCGAAAAATAATAAAATGGAAAAAAAGTATATACCTATGTAAATGTTTGAAAACAATTCAAATACCAATTTTACAAAAAATGGGTTAGAAAAGGGAAATATCTTACTCAAGTTTTTTCCTCCAATTACAGTTGTGGGTGAACTGTTAGACAAATGGTTAACACCACCGGACAAGACTGTCTTCAGGAATCGAGCACTATGCAGCTTCCAAATATACTTTACACTGGTCTTCTATGATTTAATAAGACTGCGCCAATTATATGTTTCAAACTTAAACTTTAGTTTTTAAAAACATTTATTTAAATTTAAAACAATAAAATATATTCATTAGTTTTCAAAAATACAATGTTTCAAAACTTAAATGAACAGAGTGACAACTTAACTAGTCAAGATCGAAAGTAAGAGTGCCCTACGAAGTACCTGGATCGTATTTATATCTAAGGGTAAAGTAAACCAAGATTCTAAGGGCTAAGGTACAGGTGCCAACATAACTCCTCCCTCCTTAAGATTCGGAAAATAGGGGAACACGATTTTCCGAAGTCTTCAGCTGGGGAAGCTCGATTTTGGTTTCACCATGGGGTTCATTTGGTTTCTTGCAGGAATTTTCCTTCATTCTATAAATGGCTAAAATTGTACCAAGGATGCCCAATGTAATCAAGATGCTTATTGGGACAGTCCAATGGGGTTTTAAAATCCCGGGGTACAGCATAAGTGCTAGTTTAGTGACCCTAGCGAAGCTGAAATATCTAGACAACTTGAAAACAAACCTTCAACGTTTCGGGGATCAAATCAGTCCCCGTCGTCAGAGTACAAATAATATCGAGCAAAAATCGTTTGATGTTTTTGGATCAAACGCAAAAGCCGCAGCACGGTAAAAAAATAGTTTTTACTCTACCTGCAGCAGCGAGCAGCCTGTGAGGGGAGATTCAAAAAGTATTAGCTGATGCAAAATTATTTCCTCGGTTATTATTTGATACACGATATTTCAAAGGGCGATTAAGGTAATTTTTAATACGTGTTCAAATGAATAAAACTATGTAATAAAGTTATACAAAATAGTAACGTATACTAAATTCAAAAACATTAAAAATAAAGGTAATACCTATTAAAATATTTTATTTGACAGTTTGTAACTTGATTCATCTATTAAAACTAAAACATGTATAAAGCAGAAGGTTCAAAGTACCTGAGAAATATTATGGGAATTTAAATATAAAAAGAACAAATTAAGCTAGTAAAGTAAATTTATAGCTTCTTAAAAGTCTAAACACTTCATTACTCGCGCTACGAGTATTTCTCTCACATTTTCTGCGAAATCGTCAGGTTTTGGAGATGGCTTGCGGACGGAGTTGTCCTCCACTACTCTAGCTGACTTATTTGGCGTCCTCTTTAACATAGCCAATTAACCGGGTGCATTTCTCAAATGATTGGCTGCATTTGTGAGAATTTCTCTCATCGCGCTACGTCTGCCGTAGTACTTTTAACATTGAAAATGTTTCTGTTTTGCTGTTGTGGGGCATCAAATTGCGAAAAAGTGCATGCTACATTTGCCACACATGATGTCATATGCGTGATGAACTACTAACCCAAACTAACCAAAAGTAATCAAAAGCACCAAAAAGAACTAAATGTATCGGAACAGATTAGAAAAATTAAAGTAAGACTAACTCAAATTATCCGAACTTTTGCAGCTAACCAAAACTAACCAAATACATTAAAATTTGTTATAACGTATTGGATCCGGTTCAAATTAGTAAAATAAATTGGAACTAACTGAAACTAACGGAAAGTTGAGTGAACAACTAACCAAAAGCACCAAAAACGTCTAAACCGTATCGGGCAAATTACAAATATTAAAGTAAGTTAAAATTAACTTAAATTAACCGAATTTTGACGACTAACCAAAACTAACCGAAAACATTAAATTTGATTGTAACGTATCGGAGTCGGTTCAAGTGACTAAAATGAATTAAAACTAACTGAACTTAAAGAAATGCCTTTTTAACATTACATAATTATAAAAAAAAGGTGCCGATATGAAGACCTAAAAAATTACCTTCCACTTGTAGATAGGAAAAAATATTAATATATAACTAGCCATGACGTTGCGGTAGATAATAATTCTAACCTGTTCCGAATTGTTTTAGCCCGTTCTTTCGCTTTTGCTTACTCAGCAATTAATTAACTTTCGGTTAATCTCAGTTAGATCCTATTTATTTTAGTCATTTGAACCGACTCCGATACGTTATAATCAAATTTAGTGTTTTTCGTTACTTTTGGTTAATCGCCAAAGGTCTGCTCGTCTTGGTTAGCTTTAACTTACTTTAATTTTTGTAACCTATTCCGATACGTTTTAGTGCTTTTGGTTACTTTTGATTAGTTTTGGTTTGTCATTCAATCAGATTTCTGTTAGTTTTAGTTGGTTTTTATATATTTTAGAATTTGAACCGGTTCAAATACGTTACGAGTATAATTAATTTTAATGTTTTTGGTTAATTTTAGTTAGTCGCCGAAATTCGGCTAATTTAAGTGAGTTTCAACTTACTTTAATATTTTTAATCTATTTTGATTTATGTTTTCGCTTTTCTGGTTACTTTTGGTTAGCTTTGTTGTTCAATCAACCTTCGGTTAATTTCAGTTAGTTTGAATTTATTATAGTCATTTGAACCAGTTCCAATACGTTATTACCAATTTTACTGTTTTTGGCTAGTTAAGGTTAGTCGCCAAAATTCGGTTAATTTGGGTAAATTTTATCGTATTCTAATATTTTTAATCTATTACGATACGTTTTAGCCGGTTTCGGTGCTTTTAGTTTCTTTTGGCTAGTCATTCATTCGGTTACTTTCAGTTAGCTCCAATTTATTTTACTCATTTGAAGCGGTTCCGATATATTATAACCAATTTAAATGTTTTTGGTAAAATTATGTCAGTCGGCAAAATTAGGTTAATTTGGGTTAGTTTCAACTAACTTTAATATTTTTAATCTGTTCCGATAGGTTTAAGCCCTTAGTGCTTTTGGTTACTTTGGCCAGTTTTGATTAATCGTACAATCAACTTTTTGTTAATTACAGTTAGTTTCAATTTATATTAGTAATTTGAACCGATTCCGTACTTTATACCAATTTTAATGTTTTTGGTTAGTCGCCTAAATTCGGTTACTTTGGGTTAGTTTCAACTTACTTTAATATTTTTAATCTGTTCCGATACGTTTTAGCCCTTTTTGGTGCTTTTAGTTAGTTTTTCAGTCACCTTTCGATTACTTTCAGTTAGTTCCAATTTATCTTAGTTATTTGAATCGGTTCCGATACGTTATAATCAAATTTAATGTTTTTGGTTAGTCGTTAAAATTCCGTTCGTTTTGGTTAGTTTTAACTTAATTTAATTTTCGTAACCTGTACCGGTACGTTTAAGCCTGTATTGGTTACTTTTGACGAGTTTTGGTTAGTCATTCAATCAACTTTCGGTGAGTTTCAGTTAATTTCAATTTATTTTAGTCATTTTAATCGATTCCGATACCTTATAAGTCAAATTTAAGTTTAAGTAAATAAACTAACACGATCTCACACGCGTATGATGGCATGTGTCAAATGTAGCATGCACTTTTTCACGATTTGAGGCCGTATACCTACTAGGAAAATAGGAACATTTTCAATGTTAAAATATAAGAGTTGCTTTAAAAACACAAAAGGTCATGTGAAAAATTCGCAATTATTAAAACATAAACGGATTTTTGCTCACGCTAGTAGTGACGGGCATTTAATTTTTACCGTACTTGTTTTCTTTTCTCACTATTGTCTTTATCCATATTTAGGTAAATAACAAAATTTTAATAAAGACATATTTGTTAAACCGATTATACGTGTAATTGAAAAACTGCATATTATTAAAAAATTATTATAAATCTTAACTGTTAGGGTCTTTGGGGCATCTAAAAAATGAAAATCCGTCATCCACTTTTGTAATACAATAATTATCCGCACAACAATATCTCGCCATAGTAACAATCTTAATAATTATTTAATTCAACGCGACCCAACAGTACAGACAGTGGCGGATTTGCAGTCTCGGCCGCCCTAGGCCCCAAGCTATCAGCCGCCCCTTTCTCAGCATCTACTATATAGACTACATAATGAAATTACTTTATTGCCAACTTAAAATCTGGCCGCCCTAGGCGTTTGCACACTGACCGTAAATTCTCCCTCGTAGTGTAGCCACAACTGGCCGCGAACGAGATTGATCCGGATTCGCTTTGAAGGTAAAAACTGTCGGCGAAATTGGAAATTTGTCTCGAGTGAACCTACCGTACATACTTATTTATACCGTGCCGTCGTCAAGAACGAAAAAATCTAAAAATGAAAATGGTTAGGTTGGTACAATAATCCAGTATTGAAACTGGCTTGGCTGGTATTACAAGGACTTCGTTGTTGCTGATTCTGTTGATGCTCGATTTGGTATGATGTACATGGGCGATTGTACAAGTATTTACGTTTCTTGTAAGAATGAACACAATACAGGATTATTCGGTAGAAGGCTCATCTTGAGGGCAGATAAAGAGGTTTTCTATCTTCGGGCATTCTACGTCGAGAAAGGCTTCTTTCTCCATTGACTGAAATATGAGGTTGAGGATTATTTTGATTTTTCATTGGGATAGGTATAATTTTATATAATGTAAGGGGTTTCGGGACGATAATTGCTATAATTGGTATGTGAATTGCAAATATTACTGTGTGATTTATAATTTTAACTTTGGGAGACATTATTTTATAAAAAATTGATTGGGCTGTTTAATTGTACTAGATTTTTCTTGGGTATGTTATCTAGTAGTTCTTAAAGTTGAAATTCATTAAGTATAGTATTGTGCATTACATTGAGTCTAGCAAAACTAATAGGTAGCTGTCTCTAAATTTATTAAGATCGTTTTTATCATTATAATTTGATTGTTAATGTTATCTGTTATAAGAGATATGTATAGGGCATCCGAGATAGTAAGTTATCTTGCTTCTAATGTTTCCAATTTGATTCTAATTTTGTTTTGATTTTCGCTTATTTTGTTAAAATTAAATATAAATGTTTTTGTTACCGTTGACAGTATATAGGTTGAATTTCTCATTTCGTCGTTAAGGGTTTTTTGATTGTTTAAGATACTTGTGAAGTATGTATTGAATTTTTCTTCGTCGTCCGAATCTAAGGTACCGAAAAGCCATTTATTGATTTTACCAACGGCGTTAATTAGACCGCGTTTGGCTTTAGTTTTTACTGAGATTGCATGTGAGCGTGATAGTTGTTCATTTAACATTTCTTTCGTTTGGTTCAATTTTTCGTTTACTAAAAACGAGAAGTGGTCTTTTAAATTGTTTTTTTATTAAACTATGAGTGTGGTCAATAATGTCTCCAAGATTTTCTAAACAGTTTTTAATTATTTGTGTGTCGATGTGGTAGTATATAATAAGGTGATTTTATTATATAGGATGGTCCGAGGACAATTGGCAAAATAGGATAATTTAATTTTCTTTCCTCTGCTTCGGTTGCTTTTATTGCGAGAAGTGTCATAATTGTCAGGACTACAAGGTGTGTCATTCTCTGAAATAAGAATGCGTCTTTGAGGCTTGATGTTACTTATGTGAATTAATCTTTTCTTAGATATTAAGCCAGTAGGGGTAGCTTTAACGGGGACTGAAAGTTTTTTGTATTTAGGGTTGTTAATTTTTTGTTGTCTATTTTTGGGGAGTTTCTCATAAATAGCTAAGGTTACGTCTATTGGGATTTCTGGACGTCTACCTTCCTTTTCATTTCTTTTTTTCGAGAATTATTTCTTGGTTATCACGTAATTTTTCATTAAGATGGTTTATTATTAATCTAATTCTTTCTGCATGGTCTTGGATAAACTGAGTCGTAATTTGTTCTTCTGCAGGTTCGAGAAGTTTTTTATAGTCTAAGTTACCTTTGATAATTTGAAAAGGCGCATATTTGGAAGCATTATGGTTACTATTATTATATGATAGTATGGCATAATTCATTAGATTGTCTATGGATTCATGGGGTCTTTCTTCAATTAAGGTGGAAATGGTTTCGCTTAATGTTAAATGTAGGCGTTCAATTGGGCTGTTTGAATTTGGATTGTGGTGTGTGCAATAATGTATTTCGACATTATGTAATTGTAGGAATTTTTGAACAGAGTCATTGTTAAATTCGGTGCCATTAGCCGTGGTTATCTTTCTGGGAATTCCGTAGTGATTAAAATACTGAATTAATCTTGGAACGGTTTCAGTGCCATGATGTGGGGCTAGGATAAGCTTGTGCTAGTTTCGATAAAATATCTAGGAATGTAACAAATGAAGTTCCTCTGAGGCTAAAAGTGTCCATATATACCTACATGGTCGAAAGGTTCATAGCCAATCGGGGTCGGTTTAAATATTAATTTATTAGGGTGTCTTTCATACTTAGATATGTTTTTGACATATGTCGCAAAGGTTTATGTAAGTTTGTACGGGTTTCATGAAATTGTTTAATTTTTTCTTTTTGTCTTTCTACCTCGGATATATCCTCTAGCTTTATTCTAGAAATTCTGAGATTAAAAGCACTATTTTTAAAATATTTTCTAAATGTATTTAAAATAATAGGCTCTAGTCCTAATTGCTTAAAATATAGGCAGTAAGTTTGCTTAGGTTGAAATTCTTCTTTTATAATTTTGCATAGTAGTTCTTCAGAAGGTTGGTTAGGTAAATATATAATTAGACGTTTTTTATCGAAAATTTTTCCGTGTTCTATTCGTGGTTTATTGTGATTTGAATTAGACTGGATGATTACTTGATTCTTAAAGGAATTTAAGGGTTTGTTAATATATGTACCTCCAAGTATTGGATTTTCTTAGCTTGAATTGTACTGTAGATATTGGCTGTGTCGGAAAGTGTTTCGGGATCTGGTTGTTTTGAAGTACTTGGAAGAAGGATATCTGAGATTATATTATTTTTTGGTGATCGGACGGCTTCCGAGTGAGTTAAAGAATTCAAGATTTCATCAAGATCACCTGGGCTTAAGTCAGGCATTTCTGTTGGATCAACTTGTGGAATATTGGAATGTTGGTCATCCTCTATAGGATTAATTTAGATGGGGATTCTGGAGAGGGCGTCGCGTACGTATTATTTTTGCCTTTTTTATAAATAATGTCATAGTCGTATTCTGACAGTTTTAAACGCCATATTACGAGTTTAGAGTTAGGTTCTTTTATTGAAAAGAGCCATTGAAGTGGTTTATGGTCTGTTACAATTTTGGACTTCTTTCCAAACAAATATGTACGAAAATATTTCGTTGCCCAAACAATTGCTAACAATTCCTTCTCTAATGTTGAGTAATTACACTCAGCGGGGTTTAAAGTTCTAGACGCATATGCAATGGGGAGATCGGAACCTATATTTTCTATGGCATAATTTGAAGCGTCTGTAGTCAGAGCGAAAGGCTTGGAAAAGTCAAGATGTTGAAGTATAGTTGGCCCAGCCGTTGTTGACCCTCGAAACGCATGCAATTGCATGCGTTTCGAGGGTCAACAACGGCTGGGTGAACTATACCTATCGGGTCGTTGATTAATACATTTTTGCCAGTTTCGAAAGCTTTTTTAAAATCAGGGGTGTGTTCTACTTTATTATTTTTTTTAACAATTGGTGGGTGTTTTGGTTATTTTTGCAAAATTTCTAATAAACTTTCGGTAGTAGCTCACAAGTCCTAAAAATGATTTAAATTATTTTGGGTTTTTGGGTATTGGAAAATTTAGAATGGTTTGGATTTAATTCTTATTTGGTTTTATACCTTCTGGGGATATCGTATGTCCTAGAAAATCAACTGTTTTTTGTGAGAACTCTGATTTGTCGACTTGAATTTTGAGGTTATGATTTTGTAATCGTTGAAATACAAGTTTTATATGTTATATGTTCTTGTAAAGAGGTGGAAAAAATTATAATGTCATCCATATAAACCATAAACCGCAAATTTTCCCTTGTGAATCCGGTAATACGTCGTCCATTATTCTTTGAAAGGTTGCGGGGGCATTTTTAAGACCAAATGGCATATGAACATATTCATAGTGGCCATTTTCAACATTGAAAGCCGTTTTAGGTATAGAGTCTTGGTGCATTTCTATTTGATGAAACCCGGTTGCAAGGTCTAATGTTGGAAAATAATTAGCACGCCCGAGTTTGTCAAGGATGTCGGAAATGTTAGGTAAAGGATACCTGTCGTCTATAGTCTTTTTATTGACCTCCCTATAGTCGGTCACAATCCGCCATTTTTGTTTACCTGAGGCATCTAATTTCTTTGGGACCACCCAAACAGGTGATGACCAAGGGCTTGAAGAGGGTCTAATAATACCGTCTGCTGACATTTGGGAAATTTGTTTTTGCACCTCGGCTTTCTGTACATGGACTAGCTGCAAGTAAAGATTATGTAAAGACTGAATTTTCTCCGATAATTTCATGCTTTTATAGCAGCTTTTTGACGCAATTTTTCCCCAGAAAAATCTGGAATTTGTACACCTGCACAAGTTCACTTGCGAGGTTACGTAATTGCCCCCAATTTTCGACGAAAACACGGTTCGAGAACTGGTTTTATTTTCCCATCTCCCCAAAGAATACGAAATTTTTCATGCCTAGCTTTGGCTTTTAGTTCACACGTGTGTTCAAAGTTCAAGCAATCTTCGGACCTTATATATGGTCATATCCTTTTTCTTTCATTTTAATTCGCTGGACTGGAAATTAGAGCCGCTCTTGACCAATGGTGTTCTTTTAGAACAAAGTTTGGGGAACCTGCGTAAGAATTTGTTTGACCGCATATGTTCTTTTTTTCGAGTTAGTTCATCTTGTGTCGCGTTCTCCTGCAGTCGAATAAAAATCTAAAGTATACGTCACCGCGCGTTCAAATCGGATCCCGAATTTTGTGAAGTTATACACCATGCCGTTTATTGAAATATATTCCAATGGTAAGTGATTATTATTATTAATTGAACGGCGTTAGGTGCTTTTGTTGTCCACTTCTATTAGGTAAAATGATTACCCTTTTTTCGCGCTTCTTGCATTAGGTACTTCGTGAAAGTTCAATCAATTCGTTTTTAATTCTCGTTAATTAAAATAAACTTATTATTTTATTTGAATGTTTTTCCCTGGGTTGTATTAGAGACGTAATTTAATTTTTGAGCAATTAAAATTAAATAAAAAAAAATATTTATATTTTCATACAAATTGTTGAAATATTTCTTAAAATAAATCATGTGCTGGCCCTTGGTTCGTCACACTGGCACCTTATTTTTCAATCTTAATTAACCCCCAATAATTATTGATGCTATTGAATTTAGTCATTGAGGAATTATTGTTTCCTAAGTTATCAACTATTTTTGATCACACTCTGTGAACTGAAAAACACTAACCAATCTGACGGTCCGTCACACCTTATTTTACCGCGCATTTCAACCTTAATTAACCCCCAATAATAGGTGTTATTGAATTTAGTAATTGACAAGTTATCAACTATTGTTGGCACTTGACTGTGGACTGAAAAACACTAACCAATCGGACGTCTGAATTAATTTTTTTATGAACAATATAAATAATAATTAGAATGCTACTAAATAAACATATATGGTTATTACGTATAAAACATCATTTGATTTAGTTTCATAGAGGTCTGGTGAAGTGTTAGGTACCGTTCAATTTTATGAATTAAATAGCAACCAAAACGTTAGATCCAATAATGCAAGTCAAATATTAGACCACCGGCGTCGTCTAATAATTTTGCGAAATTGTTGGAGTTTGTATAAAGTAAATTTACTCTCTGGCAATATAAAAGTTCTATGTAAACTCCTGGTAGCGGTTTTTTTTTATATTATATCAATATAAAATTCTCAGACATTAAAAGGATGTAGGGCGCAATTTTTAATTTTACCGTCATCGTCATTACGATCTAAAAAGAAGTCGTGTGTTTAGTGAAATAGCGCCCGGGTTTAAGGGATATCCAGTCCGTTTTCCTTATATAAAACCTACGTAAAGCATAAAACACATCCTGCATCCTGAATGATAAATCCTATCTATTATTCTGTCCGCTTTAAGTGGTAAATTTGAACAAACTGTCTTGTCAACTGTGCCATGTGCGTAAAGGAACAGGAGTATGTACAGAAGGTTGTTATGATATAATCAAACAATATTGTCAATTAGACTGACGAATTACAAACGGAATATGAAATATGTCATTTCTAGACGTATAAAGTATATGGCTCGTGGGCTCGTGTAGACTGAAACACATTCAGCTGACTCAAACATAATCAGTTATTGTACAGACGTTATTGATGTCTCTTTCCAATGACTATTTGAAAAATATACATTTAAGCCGCACTCAAAAATGTTTGGTCTTCAGTAAAACTCTGTAATTGGAGTTCAGTGTCAATATATGAAAATAACAGGATGTGACGGCTGTTTGTTGACGTTAATGCAGACCGAAACGTACACCATATAGGTACGTTAACGAACAATTTTACAAAATTTATTACTAATCTAAACATTAACGAATGTCAAATCGTTTAAACCGACACACACATAAACTTAAAAAGAATAAAAAGGTCAGCGAGTCGGTGGAGGTTGGAAACAAGATGTATGTTTTCTCAGTTTCAACTAACCAACTCCATTGTACCCAAACAATTTTTAAGATCGGTTTTGTAAATCTAAAAATATTTACGTCTGCGGTTCTCTGCAAAGCTAGAATTGTTTGTCCTGTATAGGGGATGGTTGATATAGAGCAGGAATACCATGGGAGATAATATACACCCTTGAGGAACTCCGGCATCGATTTTAAATTCCTCCGAGAGATGCCCATCAATATCAACTCGGATGCTTCGATCTCTTAAGAAATTGGAAAGTCATAGAAGCAGTGCTGATGGTAGTCCGCATGCTGTTAATTAGCTTAACAATCCGTCAAATGCTTTGGATATGTCGAGAGCCACTGCACGAGATTCGCCGTAGCTCTCGAAGGCATTGGTCCACAGACAGTCAGTAGATCAGCATTAACACCGATTACATTAGATGTCACTGGAAACGCAAAAGTGTCAAACAAAATAAAGTAATCAAAAACATAGGCTACAATAATTTATTTTTGTTTTGTAATTTCTATAAGGCCCTTACAACTATACTACTATTACATGCGTATAATATTTTCTGATGAAAATGAAATTGTCATACAGACATTACATAACAAATTTTTGTATTGAACTGTATATGGACTAACTCAAAAAGATATATTATTTTAATATGATGAAAATTAATTATGGTCTGGCAATATATTAATCTAAAATTATATTTACAACTAAAAATGGACCGCAAGTCACATATTAATAAAATCGGATCATATTGTGAAACAATTTCAACCCTAAAATATTTATAATAAAACAATTTCAATTATCGACAATTTTCTATAATTTAAGCAAATATTATTTTTAGCAAACAATATGTACATAAAATTATTCTGCTCCACTTAGTTTTGTTTATGGTATTAATTTTAAATGTCCCTTCATATTTCGAAAAGAGAGCTCGCCCGATTTACTAGTTATGCAATTTACCCAAAAAAAAAATGATCCGCATCAATTTGTCTACAGTTATAACAAACTTTGAAAAGGATCTGAAACACTCTTAATTTGTAGAGAAAATGTGTGTCCCCGTTCAAAATCTGGGGACACATAATATTTTGTCTACAAATTCTTCAAAAAACAGATACACTAATAGCCCCCGCAGATTGATGGGAGTCAGATTTTACCTGGGCGAGAGGATTAATTTTACAGGCGCCCAACCATCTTTCTGAAAGTGGCTGGCGTTGGGGTAATGGGTACGGTACAAAATCAATATTTGTCTCCTATAAAAAATTCCTATTTATTAATATTAATGGAATACTCTGATTCTACTAAAGAGTTACAAAAATACATTTTCAATATTTGAAGCAGTGATGGTAATAAGTCTTTTATGTATCGTCTACAGGGTGGTGCCACCAAGATGGGAGAGTTACAAATCGAGCGATCCCTATTTTTGAATAATTTTCCAAATAAACCCGCCGCGCCGGTCGGTAGTGGGACATGTGGCATCAAAATTCTACGGGTAAGCGTTCATATCTTTACTCTTTCAGAATCTAATTCATATCATATTCTTAGTACTTCTTTCATTCTCTACTCACTACTGTATAATAACAAGGAAGAAAATATTAAGTTTGTTCTTCTGAACAAAATAAAATAACCTTTCTATGATTGTATCATACTAAATATAGTTAGCAATTTAGAAGTAACAGAGGTTCACTCGATTTATAAAAGTTACAACGGATCGGGCAGCAGGACTTCACTAAATCCCATTTTACCATTGACCTTGTTGAACCCTCAATGTTCTGACATACAATTCATACTCGTTTGCTCCATCCTCTCGTGATTGCGCCAACCTGTTAATATTGTTTGAAAGCATACTGAAATCCGTAAGCCAGATTACGCCCCTGTGTCTTTTTTAATTGCATTTAATAAATTATGACATCTATAGGCTATCACAAGGATAAATCCCAGCAGGTATTAGTTTGAGGCAGTGGTTAATGTCCACTATCTGAGCATTATTTTTATTTTAGAGCAATTTCATTTTGTCTATTTTATAACAGAGGTATTGCGAATTTCACACCCGGAAATATTGCACTGGCAGCCTTCTGCTGGAGAGTATAGTAGCAGAAGACTACTCCTCAGCAAAAGGCTCACAATAAGAAACATTACCTGGTCATAATATACACTTTAATGATGAACTTAACTTATATTATATAATAAAACATAGAATAACTAGTCTTTATCTTACGACTAAACGAATGAAGGGAATACGCCTGCGTGACTCGATTGGTTGATATAATAACACCACCGATAATGATGAAGCAAATCAGCTGTAATGCAGATTAAGCGCGGATGTAACCCACAAGGTAGTTAGGTGGCCGTCTTGACGTACGATCGATTCGAACTGAAAAAGAAAACCGTCATTATTAATTTGGAAAAAAAAAATCTAAATTAAATACAATCTTGAGCCATTTTTAGCAATCGCCAGGCAATTATTACCAACAAATAAATAGCCAAAGAGCAATTCACATATTATGAACGTTTAAGCAAAGGCATAAATACAAATATTAATAGTGTAAGCTTCTATATTTAGTATGTTTCGCAAAAAATCGCTATTGAGCGGTGGTGGTTCTGTACTTATATAATCTAAAATTGTGGCCAGATCTCATAACATTTCTTATGAAATATGCCACGTCATAACTATTTTTTAGTACAAATTTAAAAGGGGTTAGCAACCGAATATGACATATTTTTTAAATTTTCTTCTTGAGGGAGCTATAGAAAATAAAATATTAGTTACACATTTTGAGTATTCATAGGGTACATATTTTAAGTCTTTCTCAAAAAAACAAACTATAGGGCAATATTAGGTGCATTCCTGAACTAGAAAAGCTTACAAGACGAAAACTACTAAAACAGACTTATTGCCCATTTAGCATTCTCGGCGTTTATATAAATGTTTAAAATGGTTTGAAATAAGAACACTAATTGGAAATCAACCCCAGTGCAGCCGACGGACGGACAACCATTTAGTCATTTACGAGTTATTTCGTCAATTCTTTAGCCTTTTGATCATATAAACACTTTTTTCTTCAAACGTCAGTAAATCCGTCATTACTCGACTGTGTAGGTGGCCGTGAAGTTTCGTTTTTCCTCCGCCGGAGCTTTACTTTTCACTTTTCCGCCGGCGGAGGTAAAAGTGTTGTCATAGCAACATAGATACAATACAAACACACAACAAAATAAGCGTCAACAACTCAAGATTTATTAAACTACAATTTGTATTTATCACTCAATTTGTGACTGCATTTCTAAAAATCACTAATTTAGGAACAAATTGGTTATTATTTAAACGAACTTACTCAATAACTGCTTATCAATACGGAATTAAAACGCAATCGGAGACGCATCTTAAAAAAATAATTATTGTTGACAGTGTCCACTGACAGCTTTATGATATATTCACCGACACCGGTCTAAGCAAGGCCACCTACGTCCGTGGTCTAAGCCGCCTTGCGAACCCATTTATCTTTAATAATAATTAGATATTATTACTATTAAAAAGAGATGTTTTTGCATTAATTTGTCGACATTTGAAGAAAAAACAGCATATTTTATTTGGAGGAAAAGTTACTTTTCATGGCTTGCTCTCTATTACCAGCCTCACTCCGTTCGGCTGTTAAACACGAGCGCGCCATGAAAAGTATCACTTTTCCTCCATATAAAATAATATACTATTTGTAATTCAAAAGCATATTCCACTTTCGTATATAATGTAAGTGCTCGTACTGTTAACATCGGTGCTTATTATTTATTTAGTTGTTATTAATATATTGTATTACCTACTTTCTTTCATCAATCAATAATTTATGATTTTTTAAAATATTTAAATCTAAAAGTGTGTGAAGCATTCTCTCAGTATCTAGCAACCCCTAAGAAATATTTATCTATGGACCTAAAGCTGTTTTATCAAACAAACCAAAATGATAAAATTGTATTTTATTATGTTCTTTTCACCTGTTCTTTACCTACCGATACGTCACTGGCAAGTCTGGGGACAAAATATTGCAAACGGCAAACGCTGAACATTATTGCTATTCAGTGCCGGATATACCTATCTCTCTCCCACCCATTATTGCAATCAATAACAGATCGATTTTCCAGAGGTTTTATGAATGAAACATTGGGTCTCTTGTTTTTCTAGGTCTGTGATATCACTGGTATAATACTACAGCTATATTTCAAGCATTAAGTAAATTAAAAGGGACCTCAAAAAAGCGGTACGTTGTAAGTTAGTTTTATTGAAAGCGAATTGGGGTTGGGGTGGGCTCGGTTTACTTAGGAGCAATGGAGAAATAAATATTCTATTGTTAACATTTAAATCAAATCGAAATTGTTACAAGTTGTTAATGAGCCTTGTTAACAACAAACCAAGAGAAAGTCATTCTATATCATTTTTATTTTGAACATTTATCAAAAATCAATAAAGTTATACTTGACTGAAGCGGATAAAATATTTGTTATTCCTGATAATATTAACGACTATAATATGATTGCAGCCATAGAAGCCTCACATATGACCGATGTTACTCATTTACGTGCATATCTTAAAAACAAAACTTTTATAATTACATCAAATAAATAATTTCAAAACAAATGACCGTTCCGTTTATAGACACAGAAACCAAGTTTGTATATCTGTCAAACTAAGGAGCATAATATAGAAGTTACTGTTTAAATAAAAGAAAGACAGTCGATGAAAGTATCAAATACCGCATGACAATAAAAAAAATGCAAAACAAAGTTTCAATCCTAAAAAAGTTAATTTTATTAAAAATTCAAATGATACTTCAAAGTTTTATAAAGATATTTTTCTTAATGGATATAAGTGCAAAGCATTAGAAGTTTTGGCTTTAAATCATCTTTGGTCCAAAATATTAAAAATTCAGACGTTTACACTTCAAAAATGTATTGTTTTATCGGGATTTTTGGAAGATGGCACCACGGTTGTATATTATGGCACATATACAAATTGATGACGTAACTCTTGAAACAAAGTATTACGTAACTGACGATTTTGAATTTAAATTTGACATTTTACTTGGTACAAACTTTACAGAAAATATAAATATTATGTATTATAGGATAGACAATTTTCTCAACTTTAAGTATAAAGAAGACAGTCCTCGATAGTTATCTCTAATATTCACAGGGGAGAATGGTCGCCCGAAGAATTAAATTTATTGCAAAAATTTCTTTAAAAATATTTCTCCAAAATCTAGAAGAGAACATGGCAAACAAAAATAATTTTCAATTTACAGCGTTCACCACCAAAGTTTTACTCCGTAGGTGATCTGGTGCTTACATAAATAACAAACTTTCCGACGAAAAATGAAAGTAAAAAACTACTTGCAAAATTAACGTTATAAAGGTATTATCTAATGACTACAATCGGGTAAAAGAGGACATTTATTCGGAACGATCCAGCAGATCGTATAAAGTTAACTTTGATCGTTGCACAATATTTAAATAAATATAAGCCATTTTTTAAATTTAACGAAATAATAACAATTTAACGGAATATTCACAAAAAATGTTGGAAATATTCACCTCCCGCTTCCATGCAGGTTTCTGCTCTCCTTCTCATCAAGTGACGAACTCTTTCGAAAAGTCCATGAGTGTTACGTATGATTTTACATCCGTCAACAATTCTATTCCTTAGTTGTTCTACTGTCGATTGGTGTAACATAAATTAATGATTTTATGTGAGCCCACAAATAAAAATCTAGGCTGTTCAAGACAGGCGATCTAGGTGGTCAGAATTGTGCTCCTCCACGACATATCCAACTTTTTTGATAAGATCCAATCTAATACTCACGAGCCAATATGCTAAAATGGGCTGGAACACCATCATGCATGAGCCAATGCTATTGCATGCTATGGTATGATGTATGATTACGTTTTTAGAACAGACGAGTATAGTGCTCGTACTGTATCCCCTGTGCCTATTATATAGTTATTTTGGTATAATAGACCTTGTTTCTCGAATATGTTGTTACTTCTGTGTCATTTGGACACATGGTATAAAAACTAAATTCTAACCCATCTATCAGCCGAGTTGACCACTCAAGAAAATATAGACCAAAATACCACAATATGTACCTAAAACGTTAAATTTCTGTATAAAAAGTATTATGCCAGCTGTATGCCACTACTGTCCGTTGCGGTCAATAAACAGGGTTAGTCATATGGAAACAGTCAATTATTACGGAACCGCTAATCAGATTGTAATGAAATTTAGTATTCAGGGGTAACAAGGTACTCTGACTTCAAAAATTCGGCCCGTAACACTTTGATGCCACAAAAACTAAAAGCTTTTAATAAAAATAAGATTCAGAGTGATTCTCTACAAAAAAGTGCGTATTTTCTTGATTTTTTTGTTAAAGAATACTCGCTTTTTCTAACCTCAAAATCAAATTCTTTTCGAGACAGCAGAGGCGTGAATTGAGGTAAATTAATATATAGAAATATATGTATAAACTAACCTAAAATAATGATTTTTATGATGAACACAATGTATATTTAATACTTATACAGCATTAATTAGTTAGAATACATATTTTTCGGCAATATGCTTACGAATATTAATAAATGTATATGTAGCTTCATATTTCGTACTACATGAAACGAACTATAGGCTGTGGCCTTAAAGATAGTATGTGGATCCTCCTACAAAATGCCTTAAGGCGAGACCAACAGCCTTCAAAATAACTAGCTGTCTCTGAATCCAAGAAAATAACTGAATGGTTAACCCATTTATGTATACAGGGTGCTCGAAAAATAGACGGATATATTTTAGAGGGTGATTCCTTGTTAAAAAATATGAAAAAAAGTCTCTATAAACATGGGTCCGGAAATGCAGAGTTTTCAAGATACAGGATGTTAAATAAAAAAAAAATTAAAATGAAATTATTAATGTCTTAAAAAATATCGATTCTGTTGAAATTTGGCAATGTTATTTGTTGTATTAAGAGGCTAATTTAGCCCTAAATAGATTAAAATTATTAAGTCCAGTGGCGTCACGGGGAGCATCTTAGCGAATATTATTATTAAAAAAATGTACGCCACTACCTTTTTTGTAACTTTAATATTTTTGGTTTGATTAAGCATCTAAAATACAACTTCTTTGCCTCTTGTATTTTTTTCCTATCTCACTTCGTTTTCGAGAAAAGAAAATAAAAACCGTTTTATTGCATGTCACGACAAAATTGGTTTATCATTTTTTGCTAAAATAAAATCACACTTGCCTTGGAAAACAAATAATCATTTTTGCATGGAGGTTTGATATTTGCGCGTCAGTTCTTTTAAAAAAGAATTATACACGTAATTTCAACAGAATCGGTCAAAGGATATTTAAGATATTAATAAAAAACAATTTTTTTTAAGTTTGGAAATGTAATAAACTGGTCTTTATTTTTTTTCTCGAAAATGAAACAAGATAGGAAAACAATTCAAGATACAAACATGTTGTATTGTTCGTTGTTTAATACGAAAAAAAATCAATATTTGTTAAAAAGTCAGTGGCGCACACTTTTTTGTCAATAATATTCGGTATGATACCTCCCGAGATGCCACTGGAATTAACATTTTTATTTTTATTACGGCTAAATGAGCCCCATATTATTACAAATAAGACTACTAGATTTCAACAGAATCGGTCAAATGGATATTTAAGATATTAATAAAAAACCGATTTTTTAAGAAAAGTTTGGAAATGTAATAAACTGGTTTATATATTTTTTCTTGAAAACCAAGCCAGATACGAAAACAATTCAAGAAACCAAACTGTAGTATTTTTAGTTGCTTAATACGAAAAAAATATAAAATGTTTAAAAAAGTCAGTGGCGCGCATTTTTTTTGTCAATAATATTCGGTATGACGCCCCCCAAGACGCCACTGGACTTTATATTTTTACTCTAATTAAAGCTAAATAAGCCCCTTATTACTACAGATAACACTACAAAATTTCAACAAAATAAGTAAAAGGATATTTAAGATATTAATAAAAAACTATTTTTATTTTTAAGTTTGGAAATGTAATAAACTGGTCTTTATTTTTTTTTCTCGAAAATGAAACAAGATACGAAAACAATTCAAGAAACATAAATGTTGTATTGTTCGTTGTTTAAAACGAAAAAAATCAATATTTGTAAAAAAGTCAGTGGCGCACACTTTCTTGTCAATAATATTCGGTATGATACCTCCCGAGATGCCACTGGAATTAACATTTTTATTTTTATTAAGGCTAAATGAGCCCCATATTTATTACAAATAAGACTACTAGATTTCAACAGAATCGGTCAAATGGATATTTAAGATATTAATAAAAAACTGATGTTTTCAAAAAAGTTTGGAAATGTAATAAACTGGTTTATATATTTTTTCTTGAAAACCAAGCCAGATACGAAAACAATTCAAGAAACCAAACTGTAGTATTTTTAGTTGCTTAATACGAAAAAAATATAAAATGTTTAAAAAAGTCAGTGGCGCGCATTTTTTTTGTCAATAATATTCGGTATGACGCCCCCCAAGACGCCACTGGACTTTATATTTTTAATCTAATTAAGGCTAAATGAGCCCCTTATTACTACAGATAACACTGCAAAATTTCAACAAAATAAGTAAAAGGATATTTAAAATATTAATAAAAAACCGATTTTTTTTTTTAAGTTTGGCACCCTGTATCTTGAAAACTCTGCATTTCCGGACCCATGATTATAGAAACTTTTTTTCATATTTTTTAACAAGGAATCACTCTCTACAATATCTTTGGCCATTTTTTGAACACGCAGTATAAGGTAATTATTATTGAGACAATCGTAAGCACGACACATATCGGTCCAAATATCTGTTCAGGTCGAACACACTAACCCACACTGGTACAACCCTACCAGTAGATGTTTCTCGTACCACATCAGAGGGCTTTAGAGTTGCGCGCGCATTACATTGTTGACAAACACCACATCTTTATGTTTCTTTTCTATTTAATGTTATGTGTAAAACGTTCGTTTCTTCATTTTGGGCATGTAGTGGGTTAGTTTGTGTTGGTTGCGCCAACCGGTGTAATATATACATTTTTGTCGACATTGTGATGCAACGATAAGTCAACCCTACCTACATTGTATTGTCGTTTGGTCACCACACTTTTATCAATTTGAACTATGCGACCTACACCAAATTAAAATAATTCGGGTCTTGCAATCTTGCAAAGTTTTCAAGAGACTACATCTCGAATAAATCGATAGAGTTGACACACTGTTTTTAGTCTTTGCTTCAATAGTCGAAATGCCACTCTTAGTGGCACCAGACAGGAACAGAAATAAATCAAGTACATTACTACTTCCCCTATTGTGATGTGTATATTTTAGAAGATCCTTTTATGACACTATATCATTTACGGCAGTTACGACGATAAAAAGAATAACTCAAAGTTACTCGATTTCGTATCAATGCCCAATAAAGTCTGCAACGCGACGTATGGCCACACTGCTACCGACTTGACGTCGACCAAACACGTGAAAGATGTCTTTAATAGATATAATACCCATTACAATTACAACTTTTTTCAATAATTAATCGTTGTAGCACGTTAAAATGTTGTAAATCAACATAAATAAAATAGGGAGATCAAATGGCGAATTTGCGCTTCGTTTGGCTCTTGGCTTTGACACAATTCGAAATTCAACACTAAAAGCAACGAGAGCATGAACGAAACCAAAATCCTAAGCTAATATTAACCAATTGAAAATAAATATCGGTAAGTCTTTCAATGATGACATCATTCGCAACGAAAAACAGTACCAACTTTGAAAGTCTATATTTTCGAAAAACGTGCATAATTCCCAATATTTATTTTATAAATTCATTGAATAGCCGTTTACAGGAGTATGGCACTAAAGTGATATGTAACCGACCCAAGAATGCTGCCAGATTTAAATTTTTTGAAAAATGATATGAGATTTATTATTTTAAACATAAGACCGCGTTATATTAGCAAGACGTTGCCGGGACCGCGTCACAGGACTTCAGAGTTGTTTTACCTTTAATTTTCACTTCACGCATGGTCCTCCGTCGTTCCGGGGCGCAACCAAACAAAACCAACCCAAGGCATGCCCAAAATCAAGAAAAAACTTTTTACAAACATAACTTAAAAAAGCATGTTTTGCCACTGGCATCGAACCCGGGCCGCCATATCAGAAATACAGCATCCAACCACTGAGCAATGAGACCACAACAATGTAATGCATGCGCAACTCTGAAGGCCTGTGACCGGGGTCTCGGAAACGTCTACTTGTATATTATATTTTATCAGTAATTTATAGACAAAATACTATATGGTAGTCTATATTATAGAGTCTATAAAGATATCATCGGCTTTTTTTATTTTTTGTTTTTGTCTGGTATGTGTTGGTAATTTTGGTAAATTTCCGGCTTCTATATTCCGACGACATGAAAATACATCTATAATACATTTAATAAAACAACCACGAATGGTTCATAGGAACTTGGCTCAAAGACTTTGTAATATGTAAAAATACAACTAGGATTTTTTTTATTATTTACGAAGTGTATGGGTTAGTTTGGGTTAGCGTGATGACTCGTTCTCTCTGAAAGTATGTCTTGCCAAAATATTGACAATGATAATCAAAGTTTAGTGCTTATATTGCGACTATTTAGAAATCTGTAGTGAAACATACCGTTAAAATAAATATTGTGCTAAAACTTTCAAAGGACCATTCAGACCGACTAAAACAATTGTGCAACATAATATTGGAAAATATAAACTTAAATCCAATTATTCCTGTAACGCTCTGCCTCCTTAGGCAGGTTAGGTTTGTAACGCCTACCGAAAATCATTTAAGTATATTCAGAAATATTAGAAACCGACAAAAAAAATTAGTTATTAATCTAGATGACAGTAGCGATAGTAAAACAGATTTAGTTGAGTAGTAGTGTTAATTAACTATTTATATCTATGTAAATATTATAATGTGTTATATTATTATCGTGTTATATTTAATTTAATTTAAAAATTAACTTCAGTCCTGCGAGCATAATAAACTTAAAATTACCATAGGCTCATTTTCCATTTTTCAAAAATAATTTTATTCAAAAGACCTTGACATATAAAGTTGATATACCAAAAATCAGATGTTTCTGAGAAGTCTAAATCGGTGAAAATAAATAAGAAAGTGCTGCTGGAACATTGTAAAGCGTGACGTCATAAGATATGAAGGTCGTGTTGGGAGATATATTATTTATCTACGACAGTACCAGAAACGACAGTATTCTCGCGGCGGGTGGTGCGGGTCGCGGCCTAGCAACATAACGTGATCCTATCTTATTACGTCAGATCCCCGATCGAGACGCCCTTCGAATTCTGCATATCTAAACTCTTAATTTCAAGAACCGCTTAACGGATTGATTTAAAATTTTGAATATGGCTTACTTTTATGAAGTATTTTGGATAGGTAATACAAATTTGATTGTTTTGTTTTTTTTTTTTTGAAATGAGCCTATTCAAAATAAACATTACTCCGGACCTGATTGGGTTGATTTTTATCGTTTTGGAGTTTTTAGTCGGTTTTAATATTTCTGAATATACTTTACTAGGCCGCTGGGTATAAGAGCATTATACTCAAATTTGGTTGGGAATTGTTGGTCACCATATTATAGGCTAGTTTTTTTACAACACCAGGCCATTTTGACATTCCTAAACTTTTCCTAGTCAATAATTTGACGAAATACATTTTGCTGCAACCGTTCGGAAGTATTTAGATAAAATATTTCCGATGGTCGGTACATCTATTCTACCCGATGATTTTTTTCACTTTGGAAACATTGAAAACAGGTGCATACAAGGGTAAATCACTCATGCACTCAGTTGGAAAGCATATTTTCCACTAACTCTATGTAATTATCTGCCTTATGTTTTCCAAGAAAACTGTGTACTATTTAAACAAATGAACACCAGGCGTTAGATTCAATCTCGATCATAAAGCAGTGAATAGTTGATCTTAAATTAGTTGGACCTTAAATTAGTGAGTACAATCAAATATTCCGGATCTATTCCGTGCTAATCTCAGGAAACATACGTGTCAAGTAGTCAGTCAAAACAAAGTCAATCTCGATTTCAAGCCTTCACAAATTGCTTCATAAGCCCCAACTTAATATGCAAGGGTGGCAACATGATCTCTCTCGCGGCGAAAAGTTCATCGATTCTTTTTTTTCATGACATTTCTTAAAGGCCAATTTCTGTTAACTCAGAGCTCATCCTTAGCCCTGATATCCCAAAGACATACAAAACAAGGATATTTTGTATATTCTCTTTGCTATCCAAGGAGGAAGTTTACCATTTTTAGATCGACACAAAACATCCACTGATGTTCTTCATAGTTATGTTTTTAGGAATAGCGATATTGTCTACATAACAATAAACGTCTGGATGATTCACGCAACTGCGTCTGCTTGTGCTATGGTTTTATTTAAATGTTTTGTATTACTAGTAAACTAAACCGAGTAAGACAGAATAGACCCAAGATAATAATGGCCGGATATTAATTAATTCGTGGCGGCGCCGGCGGTTACCCAGGTGTAGGAAGCCTGTGATGTATGGTCAAGTAGCTCTAACTGCCTAATTATATTCTAATTTTATTTATCATTACTTCATTCTTATTTTTGCCCTTTATCAAAATTAAAATCCAACCCAAACTAACCTATATCTAAAAAGTTGGAACTGCTACGAAAAAAAAAAACAAGTATTTTTAAAATCAGTTCCGCACCTGTGTAATTCCTAGACTGACCCTGAAATCGTCTGATCGTGTACCCGAGTCTAGAGAACTTCGAAAATAAGTTCTGACCAATAGGAAGAGTGCTCTATAAAATACCTTTTAAAAGTACTCCCAGATAAACGGGAAAAACATTGACAATAAATTCTGACCAATAGGGGTGCTGATAGCTGAGGTAGACGAAAGCTCTCGAAGGGATTACAGACCGGGTACAAATATTCACCAGTTAGCAATTGTAGAAGAACAATTTTCTTACCTATCAGTTTTTTTGTGCCAGTGCCATATAGACGTAGTAAATGTCATTTTAAATAGTGATTTTTAGTAGTATTATTTTAATTGCGCATAAATGATGCCGTTGTGATCCCTAACCCAAACTGAACAATTTCTGTTAACGGAATAATTTGTTACATAATAGTGACCCCGAAAGCCAAACGAAAGACTATAAGCCCACTTGTAAGAAAACCTTACGAGCTATATTTTGGTTGCAAGTTTGTAGATCAAGATAAAGCAGCAATAATTGCTCTAAAACCCTGACAAGTTAGTTAAATGGTGCTCACAAGGCTATGAAATTTGGAATACCAATGATTTGGCGGGACCTTCGGAATCACGTTGACAAATGCTACTTTTGTTTAACAAAAATGCGAGGTTTCCTGCTAAAAGCAAACATAAATTCAATATCCTGATATTCTCTCAGCCATTAGACCTGTGCCTCATGATGCTTCAAGCATACCTGTCCCTAAGCGTCCAGAATAATACAAAATACAGAAGAATACAAAGTAAACTCGGAATAGGATGAATTAGACGATTTTACATTCCAATAGCCGGCACAGGAGGGAGACGATTATGAATATAGTACCAACAAGCACACCCATTTTATATCTGTAAGAACTCAACGAGCTTATTCGTGATATAAACATACCGAGTGATGAATGTTTATAGATTCTTTGAAGACAAGTCTAGCGGCAGTTTTATTGTTTAATGGAAGGAAATCGACAAACATCCCTTCCTGTGAGTCATCTGTAAATATGAAAGAAACATAACAGAACATACGTATATTACTTCAAAGATGTAAGTTCCAAGATCATAATGTGCCGATTTAAAAGTTGTTACACTACTTACAAGATTGAAAAGTCGAGACACCAAATATTGTTGTTTTTATGAGAATGAGACAGAAAAGCCAGAAACCAACATTATGTAGTGCATGGCCGAAACGTGAAACACTGTGTCCGGGCTAAAAAGCGTCCTGAATGAACCTTTAGTTGAGCAGCACAAAATCTATTTACCTCCTCTGCACATGAAAAAATTGTTAGAACCCTTAATAGAGAAGGAAATGCTTTTCTTTATTTGAAAGAAAAATTCTTGGGTAAGTAAGTAAGGCAAAGCTTAAAGAAGGCATGTTCGTTCGTCCGCAAATACGAACTTTTCAAAATAGTGAACTGCAATCAAAAATGTATGCAGCAACTTCCTAGGAAATAAGAAATCTGAGAATTATACAGAACTATCAACTTATCCAATCTTACAAAGAATTAAGTTGCAACATGTCACTTAAGTTCCATTTTCTTCATAGCATTTGGAATTCTTTCCTACAAACTTAAGTGCAATTTCAGATGAATATGAAGAAAGATTTCACCAGTAAATTGCTCAAATGGAAAAGAGGTACGGTGGAAAATGCACCCCAAACATGTTGGCAGACTGCTGTTGGACCCAAAAAGGTGAACCCTATCCTGGCGAATAGAAACAAAAATAAACAAACAAAATAAATTCATTGATTATATCCTCCTTTTTAAGTCCGAAACAAAGTATATTTTGTTAAAAAAATGTGACTAAGTTTCTTTAAATTATGTAAAATTCGCTAGATTTTTTTTGGGTTTGGTTTTCTCGTATTTTATATTCTTCTTTTCTTCTATAAAAATCGAGGTTATATTTCAAAACAGCACAAAAGAGCCAAAAAATAGCAGGAAGCTACAAAAGTTCCAAAATGCCGAATTAATTTTTCTTAGGCACCAAGGAAAAAAGTCTTATACGGGGTCATGCACTAGTGCTTCAGTGCGCAATACCACACAAGTTAAAAAAAAATCGTGCTAATCTAACGCACCACGGAGTACATATTTTACGAAATTATGTTCAAATATACCCAAATTAATCCAAAAAAGTGTGGTACGACGGAACTACATTTTTCTTAAAAAGAACTTCCTGTATATTAGTGAGGTTTTGAATGCTACGAAAAAATTTAAGTATATTTACCAATTCTTAATAGTTTTCGAAATAGTGACATTTTATACCGTACGGCTGTATAATATAAACGACTTAACTTAAAGCGAAACGGATTACACTTTCGCATTTTAACTTTCTATAGTCTATCGCCGGTCATCAACTTCCCGTTTAACCGGAAACAACCGAAAACCGAAAAATTGATACTTCCGGCTAAACCCGAAGTTGATGCCATACGATAGATTATGAAAACCTAAGATAAAAAATGCAAAAAGTCTTCTGAAAGTTCGTGGCTTTAGCGGACATTATTTACCAGATGCGAGTTCAATTCACCACTATGGTCTCCAAAAATTATGGAAAGCCAAAGTGTGTGAACAATAAGCAATTTTCACCATCTCTGTTGGCAAAATCGACGACGCGTTTCGATCTGTATGGATCTCGTCAGGTCGATGCAGCCATATGACAGAGATGATGGAAATTGCTTGGCCTGCGTCTTATGAACCGTACTTGACGGGACGCAGCGGTAAGATGTTCGTAGAAATCGCACCTGGCTCGAGGCAAACGAGATGTTGTGTTCCTCTATGTAACTTGATATTACGTGGAAAAAGCACATAGAAAGTGCCCTTCCGTGTTTGCAATACCAAGTATGCAAGTGAAAATCAATAAATGGTATTGCAGACACGGAATGGCACTTTCTATGTGCTTTTTCCACGTAATATCAAGTTACATAGAGGAACACAACATCTCGTTTGTCTCGAACCAGGTGCGATTTCTACGAACATCTTACTGCTGCGTCCCGTCAAGTACGGTTCATAAGACGCAGGCCAAGCAATTTCCATCATCTCTGTCATATGGCTGCATCGACCTGACGAGATCCATACAGAATACAGTCATACAGATCGAAACGCGTCGTCGATTTTGCCAACAGAGATGGTGGAAATTGCTAAGCTGAGGCGTTTAGATTCTACAGTATTTCATAATGTGCACAATATTGACGTTTGAACCGTTGTATTTAGGTATATGATATGCTATATCAAAAATAAGTAAAATGTTTCGCAGAATTTAGAAGTCGTCTAATATAGAGGTTGCGCAATATAAAATAATTAAATCCCATCGTACCATATTTTTGGCAAAGTATTTTCCTAAAATATAAAGTTATGCATATAAGGTTAGCAGCGCTGGATCGAAATGTCTAACTTGTGTGGTATGGAAGTTATAGAGACCCGACGCACTATTGCAGGACCCTGTCTAACTTCTGAAAAATAAGGATGTCGCAAAATCATGTTTGAGTTGCAGGGCTATATTACCCCTATATAGGTACTATAGGGATCAGCGGTTCCATAGATGTTTGGGGTTTCCATACATATGATTGATGTCTAGGCGATAATTAGTAAATACATATTTTAGCTAATAAGTTTACCTAGTACAAATAGTGTAATGTCAGCTTCGAAAAGCAGTCATTTGCTTCGTTTGGGTTAGTTGGAAAATTGCAAACGGTTTTCGTTTAAAATGATGTCGTTAAAATTAACAAGTGGCTTTAAGCAGTTTCCCCATGTTAGCAGGTGATGAATATCAGGGTTCAAAGTATGTTAAAAACGCATATGAAAAACGCTATTTATACAGGTCACTGAATATTAATTTAATACTTTGAAATGCAAACGGTATAAAATTTAAATTTACAAACCGAAACTTCAAAACTAATTATTCTACTTTACGCCACTGGTTAATTGCTTTTTGCTTTATACTTTTGCCCAACAAATGAAATAAATTACTTTTTAAAAGTACTCCCAGATAAACGGAAAAAATTTTCTCGTTTCGGTCTTTTTGCGGAGAACGTAACGAGCAAAAGGTGTAATCCGAGCATTTATATTCTTTTTACGACACAATGTAATTTTGACGCATCGTATCAGGTTGATACATAATTTACGTATTGTGACACGCTGACAAAAGGTTGGATAATTTTTGTGCTGCTTAAATTACTTGACTTTTATACCCTTATTTAACTTAAACAACGTTCAGAAAGTCGTTAACTGTCTTGAAATTATTGGCCTAATTAAAACTGCTACGAGCGCTGCTAGACTACTAGATCTGCCGAAACTCCAGGGGTAGATAAGGGGGGCAATGACATCCTACAAGGTAATGGAGCATAAATAAGATTCGCGTAGTGACCGTCAAACAAAGAGTACTGAATTTTTCGGGTCTCCAGAAAATTGAGCAGAAACGCGACTTTTAAACGTTCAATCGTAATATTATCTTCCTTGGTGGATAACTAGCGTAGTTACCATCTATAGTTATATATACAGGGTGTCCGGTAAGTTCGGGGCAAACTCTCGGGAGCTTATAGGTGATGTCAAAATAAGTCTAGTATTTCATATAACTTTCTTCCCTACAGCGCCTCCTAACGGAGATACAGGGTCGCAAAGGTATACTCGACAATTCACATTCTTGGTTTTAACTTTTAAACTACTGTGTATAATTCAATAAAATTTTGGGACTTTCTTAAGGGGATTATTATCCTTAAATCGACATAACAATGTGCTCTTTAACGTTTTAAGGAAGTCAGGAACAGACTGGCTCTCACACAAAACTGGCGAAATTTTTGACAGGTGTTATTCAATTGCGACGAAAATATGTTTTTTGTCATACGCTCCCAAAAATAGCCATTTTACGGACTCATTTGAGTCCGTAAAATGCTTCTTTTTAGGCCAAGTCCCTGAAAGTCGTCATGGCAACTTTTACGGACTATTTCAAAATTCCTGAATATGTCTAAATGTCAAATTTCGAATGACATGACAAAATTGTCAAATAGTTGCTACGATATCAAATTCTAAGCTAACTTTGTCGTACATTATGATTTCAAAAATTATGATAGATTTGCAAATTTAGGCGTTCTGAAGAATTGCAAAAAGCGTATAAATAAAAATTAAATTTTGGGAGCGTATGACAAAAAATAGTGTTTGTCACACGTACCTAAATGAAGTTTTCCAGGACTTATCTGCTATTCCGGACTCGGCTAACGCCTCGTCCGGAAACAGCAATGATTCGTCCTGAAAAACTCCATTTTAGGTACTTGTAACAAAAATAACTATTTCAGATACTCCCAAGATGAGGGTGGAGGCGGTAACAGTTTTCCCGAGTGCGTGGGGTGAAGTCACGCCGACCTCAAATTGTATATATATGCGGTTTTTTTTCGGAGAGC
Source organism: Pissodes strobi (assembly GCA_016904865.1). NCBI lineage: Eukaryota > Metazoa > Arthropoda > Insecta > Coleoptera > Curculionidae > Pissodes > Pissodes strobi. Next base: position 358,360 of record MU181919.1, read on the forward strand.
TAGATAATCTCTCGCACTTATCATACTACCTGGAATATTAGTATACAAAACACGATGTAAAGGCCAATGCCTAGAAAAACTGAATACGCTCATGGAATGTCAATGCAAAATCCAATGGGTCTGGATCTACACCGCCCCCCTTTAGCAGGTGTTGTACGCGGAGTGTACATATAAATACATATGCAGTTACGACTAATAGTTAGTACAACGAAACTATGTGATAACTAGACCTAAGCATTAGATTTTAGCACACAAGATCTGTAATTTTTAATAAAATTGGCTGATTGGAAGATTGGCGCGCTTAAACGCCATATGCGGATCGCCTGCATGAAGCGGCGGAAAAGCATCCACCCTGGTCTGCTATAACGGACTTCCCGAATGATCGTCTAAGGTTAGGCAGGCAGGTATTACAAGATTGGTATCCTAAAATACGGAAGCAGTGGCAAGAGTATCAAATATTATATCACCTGATGACGTATAGTTTTGGTAAACAGACGATAAATATTCAGTGCAGTAGCCGTCGGGTTGGCCTTTCTCCTGGGAAGCAACCAGGCCAATTTTTAGATGTCTCCGTTATTCTAGAAATAGCAATGTAGAGAGAGGTAATCGGAGAACGGAACGAGAAATTCACATCTACTCCGAGAATTCAAATGACGAAGAATGGGCTCGGCGCTTATTGAGGGGTGCCGAGATGGCCTAGATAAATTCAGATTATTAACAAATATACCAGAAATAAAACAAAGGACAACTAGACAAGAACAAAACTGTAGACAGGGTTCAGTTTTGAGATGCTTGGAGGTGACTTGTTAGCTATTAAAGCGGACAGAATAGAACAAACATGGTTGAAGACTCAGATATAATCTGTCCCAAGAGCAGTACAAGAGAGGGCTGTCCGAGTAATGAGAACTCTTGAGAAGAAATACCTTCAAGTTAACAACTTTTAATCGGGGAGAGTGGTTTAAAAATCCGCGACTGGGAGAGGCTTGCGAGCAGTGCAGGGGGACCTTAAGAAAAATCAAAGTGAGCTCCCGGCGAGTTTTGACCTGGTGCCAGGCACTAAGAAAATGGGTCTGGAATAGAACAAAAAAACACCTGAACAAGAATAAATTAGGCAGCCTAAGGAGATGATTTTCTATTAGAAGCTCAGAGGCGTCTTGGATGAAGTGTCATTGCAGATTCAAAAAACTCCCTCGGACAGTTTAAAGATCTTCGGCTGAGGTAGGACATACTCCTTTATTAAGAGGTGGAGTAAGGCGAACAAACATGTGAAAAAGCATTATAGTTTTAATCGCCGGACGACGAATATTTCCGGCTGCTTCTACCACTAGACAACCAGCTTGATTGAATGACATTTTTATTGGGAGAGTAAAATTGTTCCATGTAGTAGGAAGATAACCACCAAACAACTAAAAATTATGAATGCCGTTGAGAGCTATACGCCAGATGAGACTATTGAGCCATATCGGTATATCCTACAAGGTGAACAATATGAATTAATGATAGTGTTAGTTAATAACTCAAAAATCTCAAAAAACTTGTAGACGGGATAATTCGTGTGCTTGCGATGTGTGAATTAGGTACCAAACAGTCACATTACCATTAGGTGAAAAGAAGCCAATAGGTATTTTTTGTAGCCATTTTTAAAAATATTTTTCCTAGCATTTTATCTACGATGCAGAGAGGTTCACATCAATTTGATAATCCCGATAAAAAGAAATGTTTCTAAAAATCGCTCCATACATTTTATTCCTTCACATCACATCCGAGATATAAATAATAATATGTTATAGAAATGTGTGAAAAACAATCACCCGCATACCATATTTTCCGTTAAGCAAGAACACTGACACGTATCATAAAATGTATTCCTGTATATATTATAGTCATCGAAAAAAGTAGTATCAAATCCTTTCGAATACGTCAAGATCCATTTCATAGGAAACAAGATAGTGCAGAAGGAAGGATTCCATTAAAGATGAAAAGGCGGGGAAAATTGCGTTGAAAAATTTAGTCTGAAGAGCGAGTGTACTGTGTTCTAATTTAAATATTGAGCACAACAAAACGGAGACGCAACGTGCGCAAACAGTGAATTTGCTGAAATATTAACATATTCTAAATACAAAATGGAAATGTTCGGGCTGTTTTAGGTGTGAACGGGGTTGTTAGAACCGGTAGAATTATATTCATTTCGTGGATGTTGTTTAAATATTTTAATAAATCTCACAGTAAATAAAACTGAGCGTCTGCAGATATTAAGATGCCATTAATTAATGAATTTGTTATTCTGGATTTGTGGTAATATATGAACGTTCAGTAAGACATGTGTTAAAATCGTTCTTTTTACTATAAAAAAATTGAGCGAGTCTGCTAGTACTCGAGACACTGATGTGTAAACATATGTCCTATATCGGCATCATGGACATGAATATCTAATACCGCCCTAGCGGCTAGCTTTTTAGAAGCGCCACTTGAGTCCTTGACATTGCGACCGGGCCTGGATTAGCTTGCGCTCCTCAATACGCCTGTGTTATGATGTCACATCGCTTTACACATTTCCATCCCATTTGCCGAGATTTGCCCTCACACCGCCGCGTAAGATGTTCACACATCAAAAATATCATAGCATGATCAAAGAATTTCAAAGCGACGCGACGCGACGGTGGTATTTGAACAGCTTACACGATAGCTTGGGTTATATATGATAAAAACACCATAACAATATCAATCTCAAGAGGCAAGTAGCACCTGAGAAGGCAACAGCTGTAGAGGAAAAAGGAGCCTCAACGAAGGCAGAAGAGAATAGTTCGCAGAATTAAATTATAAGATCAGGGATGTGGAGTTGAATCTCCAACATGCTAAGACCTCCAGCGCTATGATATGTAAGACGGGTTAGACCTGGCTCTCTTACAAGACCCCTGGTGCATAGTCAAGGATCAGGCCGAAAACCCAACCAAGGTAGAGTATTATACACAGAAGATAATAATAAACCTTGCGCATGTATTGTATATAGTGATAGGGTTAAATATACATGTGTCCTAACTTCGCCGATAGATGAAGGTAGCTTCTTCTACCTGGTTAGTAGCTCCGCGTATTTCTTAACTTTTGTCACATCGACGAGCAGGGAAGTTCAAGATATCTCTCACGTCGGAACCTTGCCAACTGTGTGTGTGTCAAACGAACTCTGATACTCAGACCACAGACAGATCAGATTTGACATAGTTACCCTAGGGAAACCAACTGGAAAGGATACCCAATGCCAGTCAGGGAGCACCTAGAGAGGATAACGACGACCTTGCCAAAATAGTAAAACACAGAGTTAAACTTACGCAGTACAATATGACAATAAGAAAACCTAAAAGGCAATCGAGGAAGAAGTTCGGTGAGGAGATGACTAAACCCCCACATGCTCCAAAATCCACAAAGTGCTAGCCGAATAAGATACTGCGAATCGAGGAATCGAGGTACAACATTCGAGGAGAGCTTGATGATACTCATTGAAATACACTTTCCGGTCTCAGCAATGCTAAATGGCCGGATAGAAGAAGACAGACCAACAAGCCAGCCAAAAGGCCAACTGTTTTGGAATAGAGGCCAAGGTCAAATTATAGAATTAGGTGGGCAGTGAGTAAATTCGAACCGGGCGCGGCGAATCCCCTGGAGTAGATGGAATGTATCCAATCTTACTCCAAAAGGGAGAGGAAGCTATAATTCCAGGCAGATATCCATACTAGAAGATAAGTCATTTACCTTCATAAAATAGGAAGGATAGATAAAATGCCTAAATCATACCGCCCAATAAGATCAATGTCGTTCCTGCCTAAAAAGCTGGAAAGGCTACTCACAAAGTCCTTAGAGAACAAAGAGACTGCCAAACAGCATTTGTGGACATAGCGGGTGCTTTTAATAACGCATCTACAGAATCGATAATCAACGCTTTAAAAAATAAATGCCAATTTGAAAAATAGGATTATTATATCAACAGTTGGCGGTCAGAGCAAATAGGGGATGCCCACAAGGAGTGCTATTGTCCTTACTATTAGCAATCCTGAGGGATGAATGATAGTAAGGCTAACATTCAGAGGTTTCTATTGCTTAGGATATGCCTCTGGATATGCCGACGAACTTGCGATTAATGCAAAAAGTATAATCGCAGGTACGGTCATGGATATCACACAACTAGCTCTAAACATTATCGACAGGTGGTGTAAGGAGGAGGGAGTGACAGTGAACCACCACAGCAACATTAATAAAAAAAAAAGAACACTGGAAGGACTAAGGGCACCAGTACTCAATGGGGTAGAAATTCCACTTGCCCAAGAAGCAAAATACTTCTTGGACCATAAGCTAACATGGAATCAAGACCTACAAAAAATTACAGCAAAAAAGCAGAGCAGTCTTTAATTTGTGCAGAAGAATATGCAGAAAAAAATAGGGGATGCAACCAAAACATGCAGTACATGGCTTTACCCCAGAGCCATTGATATGCTCATGTTATCCAGTCAGTTATTTTGAAATTCATTTTAATTTCATAACGGCTGAAAATAATGCCATCAACCCTTATATATTTGAAATCAGAAAAGAATTCTGTATCAAACGGTGAAAAGAAAAACCAGGTATTCCATTTAAAAAAAAAATCATAATTAATAAAAAATATATGACTTCTGATGCTCGATTGTTTTTTCTGATTTCATTTTATGATGGTTCAGGAAAAATACTAAAAGTTCGCTAATTTAAACATCTTTCTAAAACCAATATTAACCGAGATATCCATTGGTCAAAATATAGCGGATCACCCTGTACAGGGTGGGCAAATAAGCGAGGTAAGCGGCTGTATCTCAGAAACTACTAATCGTAGAGACTTGCGGTAAAAAATTATATGACTAAAGTGACGAAAAGAAAACACTGGAAATAATTTTCAACTTCATACCTCTACCGCTAGGGGGCGCAATAGCTATGGTCGGGTAGAAAAATGCATTTTACTCAAAACTGTTCTATTATAAGTTGATAAAAGAATACCACCACTGTAATCCTCGTGAAATTCTGCATCTTTTTTGTTCATTACTTTTGATTGTATGGTATGAAATAAGGACGGGGAGGAAGGGAGAAGTCTGACTGATTGAAATGCCTATAACTTTAGTTTGACTTAACATATTTGAGCAAACGAGGTCTCGTTTGAGAGAGGAAACCTTGCTTATTAAGAACAAAATATACCCATGACAAATTGGTATTTGCTGCTCCCGCTAGGGAGCGCCAATGCAAAAGTTCATGGTGTTTTTAATTTTTCTCCGAAATTTCATACCATCATTTTAACAGAAACAGAAAGTAGATCAAATTTGCAGGAAAAAACCTCTAAGCCGCATATCGCTAACTTCCCGCGTTCAGGAATTATTGCCAGAAGAGCATTTTTTAAAAATGCATGCATTGAAAAAACGAATAAGTTTCGAACTTCTGTGGTCAACCATGCGATGGCTATTATAAAAAATATATATTATCAAAAATAATTATTAAACAATCATTTAAAGGACCGAATTCGAATAAAACATTTCAATTTAATGTCTCATGTGTTCAAACTGCCTCCCATCATGTTGCACACATTGCTTCAATCTTTGTTGGGTGGAGAAAATTGCCGCTTCGATTTCAGCCGCTGGCAGTTGAAAAAGAAGGGTATGGTAATTAATGTAGTCTTTTAAAATATTACGAACAGTAGTTCGTGCTATGCAAGTTTGAAGATAATGCCCTAGTTCCTATCTGCCTATTATACTCTCTGTATGCCAGGACATTAATAATATTGTCTTCAGTTCTTCCATTGTCACGCCTACTGCGAGTATTGCGTAATCGCTGTGCCAAGAGTGGAAACAATTTGACGTTTCTATCAAAGAAGTTTGTTTTTCGTTTCTACGGCCTATTAAATGTCAAAAAGTATAAAAACCTACGTGTGAATTACTGAGTCCGAAATTCGTCAGAAAAAGGGCAACATTTTGATTTTATTCTACTCATATTTCCTACTCAACTTTTAGCTGATATTTTAATTTAGGAGAAAGATCACGATAACTATTATACTAAAACTGGGTACCTCAGATAAGCTTCGTTCAATTGTTGCACCAAATTTCTTAAAATATTGGAGCAGTCCAAAGTCACAATTTGACAATTTACACTTATTTCCTATTATGTTACTATTACAGTATCATTAATGTTATTTTCATGATTGTTTTGATTATTTTTGTTAACAAAACAACATTTTTTACTTTAGTCATGGCATGCTTGACCATAAAAATTCGAAAAATAATTTGTTTTCCAATGCATGCATTGTTAAAAAATGCTCTTCTGGCAATAACTACTGAACGCGTGAAGTTATCGATATGCGGTTTAGAGGTTTTTTTCCTGCAAATTTGATCTAACTTCTCTTTCTGTTAAAATAATGGTACCATTATATTTGAAATTTCGGAGAAAAATGAAAAAAAACATGAACTTTTGAATTGGCGCCCCCTCGCGGGAACAGCAAATACCAATTTGTCATGGATATATTTTGTTCTTAATAAGCAAGGCTTCCTCTCTCAAACGATACTTAGTTTGCTCAAATATGTTGAGGCAAACTAAAGTTATAGGCATTTCAATAAGACCGACTTGTCCCCCGCTAACCATGTTAGCATCATCAGGAGATGATTAAAACAGTTTTAATCATCTCCTGATGATGCTAACATGGTTAGCGAAACGCGCGTCGAGTGCAAATATTCTGTTTCGGTATTGTGGATAAAAATCTGTTTTAGAGAAAGTAAGATATTTTTATTTAATTAGAAAAAACATGGTCGCTAAAAGAAAAAAAAAGATTATCGTTCTCTCAAAATCACACCAATTGAACAATGATATGCTCTATTCAGTATACCTTAAATTGATACAAATGAAAGCTTATGTTTGGAAATTGATATTGTTCTAGTGTTGTTTCAAATATATGGTATTATTGGATTTCATTGACGATTCAAATGGAATGTTTCATTAGGCACAACATTTACTCTATAATTAATTTGACAATGAGTCTATTTCATGGGAGGATAATATTCATTTGTTAAAGCAGTATTTCGTTGTTATACAATATTTTATAAATTGTTAAATTAAATATGGGCAATGTTGCTTTACTAATTTCTCTTAATTAATGAAATATAATTATTGCTATTGAATCTTTATTTAATGTCATTGTAATTCTCAATACAATGATGGTTATTATTTTATTATTAATGGTTATTGTTTTATTGATTAGCAAAAAGTTATAGGTTCTGAAAGGGGCAATTTAATACCTGCATTTAACCGTAAGTAAGACACTATAGATAGAGTATCCTATGAATATATTAAAGATATTGGGTCTTATTCTTGTGCAAATTCGTTGCCTATTATATATCCACCAATATCTGATAGTCTAAGAGCTAGTGAACCATCCGAGTAACCCATTTCCCACAAAGCTAGAAATTTTTTAAATTATATTTTATTATCGGTGAATTAAGAAAATACTAGTCTGGCAGTCAACGCGTGGTTGCGTCATCATCCCTTAAATTTTTGAAAATGTTAAATTTTTTTTTTGTAATCTACTCCCACAAGGCTACAATTTTAATACGTTGTAATTTGCATAAGTTTAAGTGTAAAAAAAATTGATAACTTATTAAGTAAGTGCCAGACGATAGCAAAGTTGTCATCTGGACAGTTATTCATAACCTGCTCCCACAAGGCTGAAATTTTAAGAGCATATTTTATCAATAATTTAAAAAATACATGTAAACAGCCAGACTATTTTGACGGTTGCAAGTGTCTGCCAGACGAGTATATAATAGTCATGACGCTCGATAGGAGTGCGAGCGCAACAGACTTGTTCGAGTTCCAATGCTAGAAAGAGACAATACATCTATTGCGTAGAGGCATTCCAACAGTAATTTAACGGAAAAGTGAGTGCGCATGAGATGGTGAGACGTATCTATATGAGCGAGTGAGATGAAGGAACCGGCAAGACCAGCTGATCATTTAAAACGCAGTCAGCAACGGCACAGCTTATCCACTACCAGACGTGATATTTGCCAAAAAACAACAAAATACATTGTTATAATTATGTAGTTAAAAATAATTCAGTTGTTTCGATTTTTAATGATAACTTGTCTTGCATAAATCACGAAGAGGCAGAGACAAAAATTATACATCACATTTGTCAAATCGATGAAGACAATCTGAATATCTTAATTAAATCATCAGATCTTAATTATACTGCTTGGAAATATGGACCATGTATCTAGTGACTCATTGAACATTTGTATGGAATACGGTGCTGGAAATAAAAAAATAAGCATTGCGATAAGCGAACTTTATACCAAACTTGGACCATCTTTATCATTAAATTTACCAGGATTTCATGCACTGACCGATTGTGACTACAATCCATCATATTTCAAAAAAGGGAAAAACAGCCTTTTTCAATTCTTAAGAAAAATTTTGAATATCAAAAAGCTTTCAAAAAACTTAGGAGTGCTTATATAACAGGGCGTAGCAGTGAAATTTTTCCAATTATTGAAAAATTTTGTCTGTGAAATTTATGGCAGCAAAGGAGTTGCTGTTAACGAAATAATATATAATAAATTTATGATCACATAGACCAAAAAATATGAATGAACCATTTAATAAAAAATATTTAAATTACGATTCATCGAATTTACCACCATGTCAGTCCGAGCATTTTCTAGCGCACAATATATAACGAGTATATGGAGTAATGCCAATCTTAAAGTACCTACAACGTTAACACCAGAGAATAATGGATGGATTATTGATGATAATAAATATATATACAACCGGTATGAGGGTAACACTGTGCCACCATCTATATATGATGCTCTTTTACAATCCGATCAATCTAATAACATTGAGTCAGGTAAATAATTTTTGTGTTTTATTTGTATGCATAGTGTTTATTTGAATAAAAACTTTCTTTCTTTCTTTTCCAGAAATCGATGAAACGATAGATAATTATCATTTTGATTCAGATGAAGCCTAATAGTTGCCATAGTAATGTATAAAGGCCTATGGAAACTAATAAGTTTCAATATTAAATAATTGTTAACATAAATAAACATTTATACTTAACATATACCTGTTTTTCAATAATTTCAGTAATCCTTCTTCGTATCTTCGTAATATAATACAGTATATTCTCTCTTTCTGACATTGGAACTCTAACAAGTATGTTGCGCTCGCATTCCCATTGAGCGTCATGACTATTATATACTCATCTGGCAAACACTTGCAACCTTCAAAATAGGCTGGCTGTTTACATGTACTTTTTAAATTATTGATCGAATATGCCCTTAAATTTTCAGCCTTGTGGGAGCAGGTTATGAATTACTATCCTGATGACAACTTTGCTATCGTCTGGCACTTACTTGCAACCCTCAAAATAGGTTGTCAATTTTTTTTACACTTAAACTTATGTAAATTACAACGTATTAAAATTGTAGCCTTGTGGGAGTAGATTACAAAAAAATTTTTTTTTTACATTTTCAAAAATTTTAGGGATGATGACGCAACCGCGCGTTGCCTGCCAGACTCGTATTTTCTTAATTGACCGATAATAAAACATACTTTAAAAATTTTCTAGCTTTGTGGGAAACGGGTTACTCGGATGGTTCACCAGCTCTCCTACTATGAATCAATATGTCACAGTGCGACCCTATAGTTTTGAAGCTTTAAGGGATGTCCACCAAGAATTGATTCCAGATTAGTATAATAGGATCACTAGTTATTAAAAATGTTGACTGCTAAAATTACGACAGATCCTTTTTGTATATTTCTCTAATTTAAAAATGTTTGAAACTTTTTTTTAAAATGACGCTAGTAAGAACGTACGGATATTCAGAGAACCTTAAAGAAAGTTAAAACAATGATAATATCCTATTAAATAATTTTCATTGTGCGTTAATAGCTGAATTAAATCGCAAATTAGTATTTATTTTTCTTCAAATCTAAAAACTAAAAAAACTTAAATAACGTTTAAACACAAATGAAACAAAGTACGTACGCAACTAGTAAATAATCTTATATTAAAACTGAGCTAAACCCTATTAGACGAAAATTCAACAGCCTTTCAAAGTTGGTGGCCATAGCGTGGGTTGTCAACACCACTATTTTTGTGTTTATTCCAGACAGTCAGGAATTCTCTGTGAATAGACTCCTCCGCCTGTCCATTTTACTAGTTCATTTTACCGATTATGGAACCAGAGTACCTTTCTTGTAGTCTACCATTTAAGCAATCTAAAAATATTATTGTTGTGCCTTTATTATATAAGGTGTAGACAAAATTAGCATTATTGTGATAAAGCTAGCCCGTCCCTTGCGAACTAAACAAGCTAAATGTGTTTAACAGGTACCTAACATTCTAAGCAGTTCCAATTAATATCCCTCATATTAAAAAATTATTAAATTATGCCAAGTACTTTAAAACCTATTCAAGAAAACTTATCTCCAGCAGCGTCATTTAGAATTCCATAGTACCCCTGTAGAAAAACAAATTATATGAACTTATAATGTTATTTTTCACTTCATGTATATGAATCCGAAAGATTTCCCAGGAATTCTGGGACACCTATACAGGGGTATCTGTAAATCTCAAAGCATTAGTTTAGCTTGTATGTATGTTTTAAATCCAGAACGCTTTTAGTTAAAACCATTTGCAATTTTAAAACACACTTTAACTCGGAACTTTTTCCATTAAGTTAATGACCGCGGTTCAGTGGGCAACGTTTTAACTCAAAACTGTACCGATCTGGACGACACTCGACTACTTTTAAATTTGTGATAAAGCTACAGTGTTTCGAACAAAAAATCTACTGGCAGTAAATTAATCATAATATAGTTAAAATCGTTTCGAGATAATATGTTGCATTTTGCGCTGATACGTGTTAAAGTTATATTTTGCAACAAAAGATTAATATGTCGTTTTTTTTTATTACAAACCAGTAAAATGATTTAAATACGGCACGCATACACAAAAGTCAATGCGAGTTTATTCCATTTTCTGGGACTCGTATTGTATCTTAAATGAGAGCTTAAATGAAATCTCACTAAACAGCAGATACACAACACATTTTAAAGCAAATAAAAATGTTTAAGAATATCAGCATAACGTTAGGGAGAGCGAAAAAAAGAAGAAGCGAAGCAGCAAATAAAAAATGAAGCCCAGCACCAGCGAAAAAGAAAAAGCAATACCATAACTTTCCAGTTTATGAATATACATACATCTTTGTACGGATAGATCATGGTAGCTCAATGACTGGTCGCTTCCAACCGAGACAGGCGACGTTCTGTGAAAAAGGGAATATATACGATATTAAAATTGATCTAAATGAGCTAAACAAGTTTTAGTTATTAGTACGATTGACAAAACAACATTAACATCAATAATTAGTTTCACAGTACGTTTCAATGAAATGAGTAATAGTTAACAAACATTAAATGCAATCATAATTAGAAAATTATGACGAGGCAATTCAATTTTGCCTCAACGTTGTAGTTAATATTTGGAGAGTTTTGGCGTTAACCAGTGCGTTGTTGACAAATAGAAAACGAATTACACTTTAACTCTCAGATATGCTGTGTCTCAGTCTAATATTTGTCCATTGCAGTATAATCTATCATTTATTTATGTCAGACAAACTGTAATGGCTAACGTCAAACCTCGCTAACAATACGAATAACCTATTATCACATACAATAAAACAATTTCGACAGTTTATATAGGTATGTTAATCATTCTATCAATTTATTTTATTTTACCTACTACTACTACTACTATGTATCAACACTATATTAGTATAAGAAATAAATCGACTGCATCCATAGTTAATTCTCAGCAATTTACAATGTGAAGAAATCATTTAGAAAACTTTTTTGTGAAATACCCAAAAGCAACAACCTCTAAGATATCAATCCGGCAGACTAATATAAAAAATATATAGGCGCAACTCAATAGGTAACTAAAATTTCTGCAGGAACGCAGATCATTCAAAGTTTCATATTATATGTTTTATTCAATAAGTGTCTCTCATTTGAGCATCTAAAAAACAGTATTCAAACAACGCACACAAAAATCAAAATTGCAAATAACAACGAGATATTGAAACTGCTTTCGATTAGTTCTAAATTGCAAAGTGAGATATCAGAATACGTATTACACAATTTCGATGGAAATATTCTGAAATTTTTGAGGCACTTTAATATTTCTTGACGTCGGCATCGGCATCGCATGTATTACATTGACGTTGCTCGAAGCCATTGTCTGTTTTCGCTCTACATGTATACCAGGAACATACAAGCAAGTTTGCTCGGTTTTGATACAGCTCAAATAACTGATTTTAATGTAATAAATCAGACAAAAAAGCTAAAAATACGTACGTGTTCCATAATCCGTTGTGTCCGTTTTTCTTTTATTTGAAATTTCTGATAATAAATCAGTCTCCAGTTTCCTCATTATTTATTTTTTACTTTGTTTTCGAGTAGGATTTATTTGCCAAATTTAAATGTTGACGATGATTTCGCCATTTATAACAGCTGTAGACTGTTTAAAAGTATCGGTGAAAAAATAGCCATTGGTTTTATAAACGTTTTCAAATACACCTCTCGTCAAAATCAGCGAATAATGCAAAACATATCAAAACTTTACTGTTGAATATGTCATGAACCACCCAAGGACGATCTTTTTTTTGAATGTTGATTAGGGGTGTAGGAACCTTGTTGAATGATGTTTTCTGGACTGTTTTACGTGAGCGATGAGACAATTAGACACAAATAATGAACTGAATGCCAAATAAATATTAAAACATTATTATATATTACTTATTACTACTATTAGCTACAGGCTGTATCAGATAAGTATTTTTGGAATAATAACATTTAGCGGACTATAAGCAAATATATCTACATTTATGTTACACGTTTTTTTATATATAAAATGGTCTACATAATAGATTACCATTAGTAACTATGCTATATTATACACACACCCATACCCTCGTATAGAGTTTAAGCTGCTTATACGGTAACCAAAAGTAGCAAATGCAAAAAATTTAAAAAAGCAGGAATAGAAATCCAAATTTGTAATTTTAGTTAATTATTAGAATAGCGTTATGTTCTCTATTTGCAGCATCATTAATGATTTTCATCAACTCAGTTGATGGATGTTTAATTCGGTCCTCATACCTTGCGTAGCCAAGGAATCAAGTTACCGAGAAACATGAATGCACAAACCGAGCACCAGACTTGCATGAGCAGTATGTTCCTGTAATAGGGTGTTTTAACTCAATAAAGAGCATGTTCGTAAAACGCAATAATACAACAATCCTACCAAATATAAAATGTTAGATAAAGACCCTACTGATATGTTTCTTAAAAACGTAAAACTTGTAATACAAAATTGTAAAAGTTTATTTAATGATAGGGACATCAACAGACTCACGTTAATGAACCCACAATCTTCTAAACTCTATTCTCTTATTAAATTACATAAGAACGGTTACCCTATTAGACCAGTGGTATCCTTTTTCTCAGCACCTTTTTACAAATTATCTAAAAAACTCATTGAAATTCTCAATAAGCACACTAAATTTTCAGCAAGATTTCAAATTAAAAACTCATATGAATTGATTAATAAAATAAAAAACATAAAACTACCAACTAATGCCAAATTAATTTCATTTGATGTCACTAATCTATTCCCTATAGTGTACCCATTCATGATACAATTAAACTAGTTGAAAAACTTCTTTCCGTAAATAATACCACCATAATTATAAAACAAGAAATTCTAGAAATATTGAAAATATGTCTTGGATAGAATTATTTTGAATTTGATGGAACTGTTTATTCTAGTAATGAAGGACTAATTATGGGTAATCCCCTTAGTCCATTACTAGCAGAAATATTTATGGACTCCCTAGAAAACTTAATAAGTAAACACTCTAATTTTAAACAATTTCTTTCCTGGTTCAGATACGTCGACGATGTCTTAACTTGCATTACAGGCACTGACAGACAATTAAATCAATTAATTGATTTTATAGATAACATACACCCGATTATAAAATTTACTATAGAGAAAGAAGTTGACAAATCCATAAATTTTCTCGATTTAACTATATCTCGGGAATACAACCTATATGTCTTCTCTATTTTTCATAAACCAACTCATACAGACACAGTTATACACAATTCCTCATGTGATCCCATTCAGCATAAGTTAGCGGCATTCCACAGTATGTTACACAGATTAATTACAGTTCCATTAAATAATAATAATTTTGAAAAAGAGCTAAATATCATTAAACAATTTGCGGTAAACAATGGATACACCTCTCAAATAACAGATAAACTTTTAAACAAAAAACTATATAAAAAAGCATTAAATCTTGTTTTTCCAATGACTAAAGATACCACAAAAAAGTTTGGTATCATTACTTATATAGGTTAAATTAGCAACTATATAGCAAAGTTTCTAAAAGAATCATTTGACATCAATGTCCCTTTAAAACTAATAACTCAATAGGAAAATATATAAAAAACAACAAAACTAAAACAGAAAAATCAAATGAATCAGGAGTATATAAAGTAATGACTGCCCAAAAATTTACATTGGCCAATCAGGTAGAAGTTTTTCTAAAAGGATAAAAGAACATTTTAGAAGTTTCATTAATCATAAGACAGATTCTCATTGTTCAAATCCCTTACTAGAATGTAATCATAATTTCGCTCATAATTTCCAAATTTTGCACACTGACAATAAAGGATTAGATTAAATCAGTTGGAGTCCCTTGAAATTAATAAATTTAAAAACACAGATGTTTTGCTAAATTGTCAATTAGACCTAAATAGATCACTCTTGTTAGATCTATTTTAAAAACCCCCTTTTTTGTTAAACCATTTATTATATAACCCTTATTTACCGAACCTAATTTTATTGCTTGCATAAAAATAAAGAAAAACCAAGTCTGTAGAACCGATAGGGCGACAACAACACAGCTACTGTGTAATGAAACATGTCGAATGACAATTAGTTAATTCGAGTTTTAATTATAGTGGAATTTTGAGTAAAATTGTGTTTTACTTGTTTATATCTTATATATCTACGTTTAGTTCATTTCATTAAATTTTGAGCATCGATTTTTTTTGCATCAGAAAAATACGGTTTATGGACACTAACAATATAACCGTCCGGAGCTACAAGCTACAATAAGTACGAATTTTAATAAATTATAATGTTAGTGTGTGTACTTCTACTAAAAAGTAGTAGCAGCTTTGACATTTTAAAAGGAACATCCTGTGTATTATTGCCTTTTTGTAATCTCTGTGAAATTCTGAATTAACTTAAGTCCGTATGAAAC
This sequence comes from Pissodes strobi, assembly GCA_016904865.1. Lineage (NCBI taxonomy): Eukaryota > Metazoa > Arthropoda > Insecta > Coleoptera > Curculionidae > Pissodes > Pissodes strobi. The sequence continues at coordinate 373,761 of MU181919.1, forward strand.
GTCCAGAAACCTCCGAAAATTATGATATGCAGAAAAAAATTTAGCACTCTAAGCAAAACGCAAATGCTACTAGAGTGGGTCGGCCAAAATAAACATACAAAAGCTGATTTGGCAACTGGAATAAAAATGGTAATAAGCAAACAAGTTGTTAACCTTCCTGTGATATGTAAAAATAATTCACGGGTCTTCAGCCAATAAGGTTTATTAAAATTTGATTTGTTTTGCGTCCAAGCTTTCGGTCATTATATCGTGATAGATAATTTTCCAGACGAAGAAACGTTCTTACGAGACAAAACAAATTCAAAATGGTACGATACAGTAGGATAATCAAACACTTATGTTGAATTTTGGGCAGGTAATAAATACATCATATTTCTAAAGTTGTACACGAAGACGACAAGGCATCAAGACAAGTGCAAAATATTGTCAGCAACTTTTCCTGCGAAGAAGTACCTCTAACCACGAACGCTCTTCTAAATCGTTTGCTTCAAGCGGCGCGGCGAACAGAAACAAGGTTACTATGCAACGAAATGTATTCCATGATGATTTAAAAAATATTCTCTCTACTGGTTTTACATAGGCGGAAGAATCTTATATGAATCTCCACTCAAATTTGCCAAACGTCTTGCCATCTATATATTGCTTGCAAAGACTTCGAGCACAGCAGTCTTTTTCCCATGAGGAAGGCATTTTGAAAGAACAGATATTTTCCAAAACAATATGGTTATCCGAGGATGGCAATAGGATAACTGCAAAAGTAGAATATAATCAGAAAACAAACAAAATAATGGGATTCGCAGCACCACTTTCAACAGGTATTCCAAATACTGATGTTTTCAAAGGCAACCATTGCCAAAAAAATCGAATCATTTTTCTAAAAATACACAGAGCATATCGTGCCTTTATAATTTTCCTTATGTTATGGTAGCTCAACCATACATAAAGACGTAACTTCAAGATGGGGAAGATTTTAGCTGAAATCTCTTAATTTAATATTAAATTCGTTGGTTTCTATTCAGTTGGTGATGCCAAGCTATTAAAGGCCATGAAAATAAAAACTGTTTTCAGTAAAAATGAAACTTACCACATGCCAGATGGTTTCATGCAAACCTGGACGGTGATTATTGTATTTTACAAGATGGTGTTCATATATTGACGAAATTACGCACAATTCTAAAATGCAATATCGTATTAGTTTTGGAAAATTACGTTGCAAGCTATAAACATCTTGACTTACTAATTCGCGAACAAACGCAACCATTTGGTAGCTCGGAGCGACATCTCATCAGAAGACAAAATTAACTATAATAGCGCACAGAAGATCTGTTACTCACGAGTTAAGGGAGCTCTGAGCAATAATATTCCTGAATCAGCGGGTACAATAGCCTTTTCGAAAGTTATGGCTTTTTTAAATGATGCCCTTATTTCGCAAGATCAGGATTTAAAATTCAGGTTAAGTAAGTGATGGTACGCCATTTTTTTAAAGACATTGAAAACCATGGATAAAAGAAATAAAATCACATAAACTGATGGATAATTTTATATCTTTAACTGTTATACTTACTACATTGAGATCAAAGCCCATAAGTTTATTAAACTGATCCTGGTATTTCGATCAGATGAAGAATTAAATCATATTATGATTTGGCCCACTGTATTAAATTTGACAGTCAACCATGCGAGGGTTTATTCCGCTTTACTAGATCATTAACCTCTATATTCTCAACAGTGATTAACTTCAGCATAAAATAATTAAAACAAGTATCGAGAGGATAACACAATTGAATTCTATTACTTACGACATCAACGATGTTGATTGATAGCATTAAATATAGCAGAGATTTTTAGTGAAGCGTTGGAAGAAGCTTATGTAGATGCTTCAAGCTTAGATATGTTAGTCAAAAGAGAATATGGCTTTAACCTTGATATTAACCTTGCCCGAGACCTTAACCAGGATATTGAGAAAATGTACTGAAGCTGACGGAACTATTGGCGATGAAAATATTGCAGGCTTCCACGCGAGCAATGATGAAGCATTTTTTTTTTCGAAATTTTTTTAGATACGGAAAAATCCGAGGAAAAATCACTTAGGAATACTGATTTGAACTTATTCAACGTTGTAAAAGAAGATATTGATTAGAAAATTACTCTGATAAGAAAGCAACTATAAAGAAAAAGAGTCCCTATTTACTTATGACCATGCCAAATCAAACCATCAAACAATCAAAAAGTCTTCATTTTGTTGGCTTTTAGATTAAGGCAACGGAAAACTTAGCATCGATAGATCGAAAAGATTTCAACAAAATCAAACTTCACGAGAAAACGTAAAGAAAAAAACCTAACCCAAACTAACCCATACAAAAAAACGCAAAACAATTACCAACGGTTCGATTAAAAAAAAAAGAAAACTAAAATAATTCAAATTATGTCGGCCGGAGAAGACACCGAACTATAAAGTGATCTGGAATCTTCATCTCATTCATCCGAGGATTCATCAGTTCCTTACGATGAAAAGTCCAACAGGTCGGATGTGGATCTCGATAAAAATAACATGAAAAATCATACTAAAACACTGGAAAACGTGAGTGAGATTCGAGAAGGTAATTTTCTTCTTGTTGAACTCATGGGAGGGAGAGAAATTTACAAAAATACCTTTATGTTTGCGTGGTATAAAAAATCGAAGATGATGCTTGTAATGATGAGGTGATGGCACTAAATTGTTTAGATACGGCTAAAAAAATATTTGTAGCCAACATAAAATTTGACCAGGTTATAGGGAGAGATACTATAACCACCACCACAAATAAAAAGAGTGGTACAACGAATATCATATGTGTTTGAGAGCAGTATTTCGAAGCTGTTTGAAAAATGAAACTTTTTGGTTGTTATTGTCTTATGCTCAGTTTCTTGTTAAAGATGACTTGAACAAGTTGTATTGGAATCACGCTATATTTGTCAGTTTTCTTCATTTATGTTCAATTTCTTGGAATAAAGCTCTTATATTTTTTATTTTTGTTCAGTTTGAGAAGGATATGATTCCCTGTTTGTATTAAAATATAATATTTGTTTATTATTCTTTGTGGTTTTATTGACTTATTGAAATTAAATCTATAATCATTAAAACTACCTACACAATTTCCATAAAAATGCCAGACACAATTTGCATTTTTTTGGAGTTTTTTTGGAATTGGTTCGCATTTTTTGGAATTAGGTAGCATTTTTTTAAATTAGTTAGCAATTTTAGAATGAGTTGACTTTTTTGGAATTAGTTGGCATTTCCTGGAATTTGTTGGAATTTTTTGTACAAATTTAGCCAGCGATTTCCCCCTCGGAGAAAAATCTCTGCATCTCCACTAATGATTTAAGATAAAAAGAAGAACCAAAAAAGAAAATGCTGCTAAATGGTTAGATTATCTAGCGATTTTTGTTAAGAATTGTTAGAATATACCGCACTCTACAGGGTGCTTCAAATTTACCGTAAAAACCACTAGTATAAATACCACCCCGGTATATCAATAAAATAGTATTGCAGGTAAGCGATTAATTCTTATTAAGATTTCTGCAACCTTAACCACCATTTAAACAAAAAAATCGTCGAAATAAGTTAGGTGGTTCATGAAATATTGAAATGTAAGATTTTGATACATTCTACCTTAAAAATTAATTTTGACGAGAAGTGTAGAAAATAAACCTTTTTCTAATGAATATCAAATCTGACTGAATAGTTCTGTCAGCGGTGATATCTGAAGTCCATCTGTGGGATGACGAAGCCATTTTTACATCGTTTTCGATCATTAGAATACGTCAGAAACTCTATGCTAGAATAATATGGGTCGGCGATTAAGTATGTTTGTCAAGCCCCTTCCCCTTCAAGACTGAAATAAACATATTTGCAGATAACGTTCAAGCAGACATTGAAAGCATGATCAAAATACCGAAAATACAGCATATACGAGTGCCCGCTTTGTTTCCTTAACTGTTTGAACATAAGTCATATTGCCAGAGAGACGTCGCCAATTTAGCATCAAATTGGTACGCTTATAAAAGCCCAATATCATAAAAATGTCACCGCGGAGAGATGCATTTCAATTTATTTACAGTTTCATTTCTAAATTCCTGACACGCTTTGTCATGTTTTCTCTCGAAAAGTTTTATTACTTAGAAAAAGAACAGAATCTAGACAATACATTTGTCACTAAACAAATTTATAATTTTCCTTATTCAATATAATGTAAGACCTATCCTGGTGCAATCAGAAAAACCGAGTCAGATTCTGAATTATACGCCAATAATGCCTGTGTTACTTAATGTGTTATAATCGACTAACCCAAACTAACACAAACCAATACATATACTAAGAAACCCTTTTTTTAGGTTTAGTGATCAGATCTCCGCATTAGGACATTTAAAATCACGGCCGTTAGACACAACACTATAATTTTAGCAAATATACCGCATTACTAACAGGTTCTTGAGGAGTCAAATAGATTGTATTATTACATTTGTACTGCATAATGCCAAAGATAGAATATTCTTTGATAATGCGTAGTTGAATAATAGTATATTATGATATAAGAGTATAAGAGGGCATTTAAAGCACGCGGACATATGTCAAAACACGACGCGCAGCGGAGTGTTTTGTAAGTCGCAAGGGCTTTAAAGTCTCTTATCATATCGTATATCATACGCTATTTTTTATTACGAATGCATCATATTCTCAAAAATGTTTTACTTTTTTGAGTTGCCTAGTTACTATTTAGAATAAAGCAATGTTGTTTTTAAACGTGTTCCTTCATCTTGACATATAGTAATTTAAACAGCAGGTAGTTAAAAAAGGTAGATCAAATGTTTCTATAGCAACCTTTTAAAAAGTAGGCGCATTAACATCATTTTATGCACGCTGCAGCGTGCAATAATCGTTGATTATGATGCATGCGTAATAATGTGAAGAATGTGTTTTTTTAAATCTTTCTGGTTTTAAAAGCACAGTCCCACTATCTAAGAAACTGCTAAAATGCATAAAAAATAAATTTATTAAAGTCAAAGTAATTCCGAGTGTCGGAATTTTAATGTTATAATGCCGGATTCCGGTTTTCAACCTGATACCGCGTTCTTAATTTTAATCATTTGCCTTTGTATGTGTATATTTTTTAAATTACTACACAATAGAAGCCTAAGCTATCAATTTCTCAGGCATTAAGCCTGTTACTTGATACCCTGTTGTGCCTTCCAAAATCAATATGTTAAAACAATCGACAAGGAGAGGATAAACAAGTAGAACAGCTTGTATTATTAGCTCTATCATATTATATTCATTAAAGGACGCTGTCATCTAAAATATTAATTAAGAAGGTAGATTAATTTGCTTGCGGCAATGCTAATAAAGATAGTCGTTGCGCCGTATAAACGAGCCCCAAATAACGAGATCGGTATCAAAACATTTCCTCACAACTGACACCGGATCCAGACAGTGTAAAATATTTTAACAAAAACGCACGGAAATCGTCAACCAGATTTTATTGTTTTCCATATACCTTAATCTTTCATTATGCAGGCTGGCTGAACAAAATAGGCATGTGTTGTCTGTAGTTTTTCTACTCCTATACTTTAATGAGTTTTATTATGATACTGATTTTTCATTAAGATACGACTTTATAGCCAATCATTATGCAACATCATAGCAATATTCAGTCCATATCAAAGATTGCCATGATCATGACATTTAAAATGTATCATTTTTGACAGTTCATAGTTACTATTTATTTAGCAACGTTTGAAAGCTTGTACTTATTTTTCATTCTAATGACTGGCCGTAGAAAAAAATAGTGCAACTCACATTTAATAGCTATTAAGATACTGTAGCATTTTCATAAATAGCTGTCATATATTAAATGAACATCTATTATTTTGAAACGACAAAGCCTGTATGTTTGTTTTAAAATATTCATCAAGTACACAGGGTGTCTCAAAAAATTCGATCTGTCTACTTGGCCATTTGGCATATGTCATAATTCGACATTTTTATAAGATAATACCTGAAAAATCCCGCACTTTTCGTATTTAGCATTTTTTATAGCACCGACAATTACCTCTCC